>VXBW01001635.1:554457-568864 GCA_013400375.1 Thinocorus orbignyianus | reverse complement strand
CGGCCCGGTGTCTGTCGCCATCATGTCCTGCCCGGCGCCGCCGCCCGCCGAGCCCGGCGCCGCCATCCAGCGGCTCTGCCAGGAGCTGAACCTGGACGCGGCCAGCGCCGCCGAGGCGCTGCGCGATTTCACGGCGCTTCGGGGCACCTATAGCCTGGAGGTGAGGCGGGGCGGGCGGGGCGGCGGCTGTTCGGCCCTGTCAGGGGCGGAGCGGGGCGAGCCCGGCCGCGCTGAGGGGGGCTGCGGGCCCGTCCCCCNCCCCGTCCCCATCCCCTGACCGTCCCTCCGTCCGCAGGGCGAGGCGCTGCACTGGCTGGCCTGCGCCCTTTATGTGGCCTGTCGCAAGAGCTTGGTGCCCACGGTGGGGAGCGGCCTTATGGAGGGGAACGGCGTGTCGCTGACCAGGATCCTGCGCTCCGCCAGGCTCAGGTGAGCTGCTCGGTGCCGGGGCTGGTTGCCCGTGCTCCAGGACCGGGCCCTCACCCCTCAGAACGCGCCCCCCACCCCCCGGTAGCAATGACAAAGCAGTGCACCCTCATCTATTAAAAATTGAGACGGGATGCAAATACGTAATGGTGAAGTAAAGCCTTTCAGAAGCTGCCTCCCTCAGAGCAGAGTTATTGCAGCCGCGCCGCTTGCTCCCCTTTCTGTCGGTGCGGGACGCGCAGGTGAGGCCTCTGGGTGTTCTGCCCGGGACAGCATCGTGCATCCCCAGGGCTCAGGCCGGGTTTCTGGATGCACTGCTGAGAGCTGTGTCCTTTGGCGCCCTGGGCACAGCCTCACTGTGCTGTCACATCGGTGCTGAGGTGCTGCAGGGGCCCTCTGGGCAGCCGCCCCGTTCCCCTGCAGCCCTGGCCTGAGCTGGCAGCACGGGAGCTGCTGCTCCTTCCACCCAGAGACTTGTCCTCTGCTCTTGGCTGAACTCTTAGGGCTGGAGTTGCCAACACCTACAGTTAACGGGGGGTTGTGTCAGTAACTTTGGGCGTAAACTCTTGCTTGTGGTTTTGTTGCCTCTCCCTCGACGCCCCCAGAGCTGTGCGAGCTGTTTTCTTTCTAGCTTTCTTCTCCCCTGGTTGGCACAAGTATGCTCACAACCTTTCCCTAAAACTGGTGTTTGGTTTTTTTCTCCTTGACTCTCTTTAAGGCGCAGGCATGCAAAGTGGTAGAAATTTAAAAGCTTAAATTATATACAGACTGAGAGTCTATCAAAACAATACCTATACATTGATCACATTAGTTATTAAAGAGTAAGGATGTTGCATTTTAGCTGCATTTTAGCTTCAGAATAAAGGGAAGTTAGTTAAAACTCAGAATAAAGCCGACTTTTCTTTTTTCTTCTAAGTTTAATTCAGTTTTTTAGCAAAATGAAGAAGTGGATGGACATGTCAAATCTACCACAGGAATTTCGAGAACGAGTGGAGAGACTGGAGAGAAATTTTGAAGTGTCAACTGTGATTTTCAAAAAGTTTGAACCAATATTTTTGGATATCTTTCAAAACCCTTATGAAGAAACTTCAAAACCACAGCGAAGCAGGAAGCAGAGGTATTTTTGAGATTTAATGTGACTTTTCTCTGGAAAGGGCTGTACTCGATAGAAATTTATTAACTTTTTAATGCACAAATAACCATCTTAATTGGAAGTTGCAGACGGGTAAGGCCTCTTTGTGTCCTTGATCCTGAAATGCAGTGAATACAGAAACATCCCTGGGGTTCGGCTCACATCAGTAGAGCTTTGCACCTGGTGGCTGTTTGCAGAGATTGCCCTCTCCTAGGGAGAGGTTCGGTGAGATGGATTAACTTGAGATACAGCAAGACCAACATTTAAAACGTTCTGCAGAAATAACTGAGGTAGCACAGGGAAGTTTTGTCTTGGCAAAGTGCTGTCGGAGGTAGTTGGTGTTGTGGCACGTAACACTGCTCCAAGCAGAAGGATTGTGTGCAGTGGCCTCTGTGTTACTGGATTTGTAACGTGATGGCCAGATGAGTGATAACACACAAATAGAAGAAAGTTACAGCCTCTGCACTCATTTTTGTGGCAGACTAGTAACTGGTGGCGTCTTCCAGATGCACACAGAACTTCTGCCCTAATTAAAGGAGCTTGTCCATATCCCTTGATGACTGTGTGGCTGTTTCTGAGACTGCTGTTGGTGAGAATGTAACCTTAATGATAAGGGAGCCGAGCTGGGTCTGTGTGAGGTGTTTCTGCCAGCTCCCCTATGTCCTTGGGATGTGAGAGGGGAGAATTGTTCTGATAAAACGCTCCAGCATAGCTGCGCATCTACAGATAAAAAGGATAATTCTGCTGCTACAGCCCTGTATGAATGTACATTCATACAGGGCAGGTGGATTTGGGGGCATCGCATGTGTTGGGAGAAGTTTTGTCAGTGTGATCTATTAGTGTTCCTTCATTGGAGCAGCAGTCATTAGTGTAGCTGCAGTTTTAGCTTCACTGTGGGCTGTCTTGAATAATGTCTTGCCTGTTCTTCCAGCTCTGTGGGTTTGGGTCACTTCTACTCCAAACACAATTCGGAAGATGAGCTGTAATACAAGTATTTTGAAGGGATAACTGATGATTTAATAAAATATTTGAGGAAAAAACAAAAAACATCACTGGGATTTGTATAGCCCATGGCATCTCATTGCCGGGAGCTGTTAGAGATATGTCACCAGCAAAATAGCATGTGCTGGACCACAGTCCAAAAGCACCTGTTAGCCCAAAAACGAGTCATCTGCAAAATGGTCCATGGAGCAAGGTAAGAAACTGTCAGTTAGTGAAAGCTGAAATAAGGATGTGTAACTTAGATTGTGCTTTAATTGGAAATGAAAATAGAGAACTGTCACTTTGGGTAAGGAAACAGAATTAAATTCTTACTGTAAAACAAGCTTCAGCTTCCTGGAACTCAAGACTGACTTCTCCTCTTTTCCTCATCGATAGACGGGTGCCATGTGGTGTTAAAGATCTCTTCAACTTCTGCTGGACTCTCTTTGTGTACACTAAGGGTAGGCTTGCTTAGCTGCGTGGTTTGTCTGTGTTTTTAGTTGTGAACTGCTTTTGTGTTGTTTGATGTGATATGCTGTCTCTTAAAGGTAATTTCCGTATGATTGGAGATGATTTAGTAAATTCCTATCATTTGCTTCTGTGCTGCTTGGACCTGATTTTTGCAAATGCCCTTTTGTGTCCAAATAGAAGAGCGTTGCTGAATCCAGCGTTTAAAGGTATGGTGGAGGCAGATTATTTAAAATCAAATATGCTTTGTTCTTTTGTTTCTTTTTAAATTAAGTTGAAGGTTGGTTCCTTTTTTTTTCCCCTTTTTTTCCTCCTCCCTGCTTCCTCTTTATTCTCAGGCTTGCCAGCGGACTTCCACACCACAGAGATCAAAGCCTGTGAAGACCCTCCTTGCATCATTGCCACACTGTGTGAGCTGCACGATGGGCTTTTAGTAGAAGCAAAAGGAATAAAGGAGCACTACTTTAAACCATACATTTCAAAACTATTTGATAGGAAGGTACAACTCACTAGTTTTAAGAATGCATGGTGGCACTCAGGTGAATGTTCTCAAGAGCATTTAAGTTCTACACGGAAATGTATTAATAGGGAAATGAACTTGGGCTGGATCAGGGTTTTCTTGTATTTTAGGAGGAGCAGAATTTATGGTGTGTGCTGTGTGGTCCTCTGTGTTTTGGGTTTTTGTGTCAGTGGAGAATCTTTGCTTTCCCTTCTCGGCAATGTGAAACTGAATCATGAACAATAATGTGCTTTTCAGGCAAAAAAAGTGATCTAATTGTGAAATAATTGTATGGAATAACTGTCACGATGGCATGGGTCCTATTGCTTGTCTCGGAGCTGAGCAAAGTGCTTTGGAAGGAGGAAGCTGAGGTTGTGGGTGTACAAATTGTTCTGTCTGCTTCTCATCCTGGAAATTTTTTCCAAGCTGTGTGGAAGTTTCTGTGTAGTTGTTCATCAGGTCAGTCCCCAACCTGCCAGTGGAACAGATGTTAAATAGCAGTACTAGTTCTGAAGAGTGGGTTTGTCTAGAGCTTGGATAGAATAGGGCTTTGTCCTCGTCTGTTTGTCTTGCTAATGTCATTGTAGTCTGGTCTAGGCAAAAACAAATCCGTTTTGCTCCTGAATCTCATTTCTTCTTTGGCTTACATTGCTAAGGGTTGGAACAGTTCTGATTTATTTTTATTTTTTTAATTTATGTAAGATATTTCTGCTTTTTATTCTTAGATCTTAAAAGGAGAATGTCTGTTGGATCTTTGCAATTTTGCAGAAAATAAGTAAGTTATGGTTTATGTTTTTAATCATGGGTTGTGGTTTAATTTGTAAAATGCAGGCCTTTGAATGCTAAATCTCAGGTTTTCCTGTTCCTTTATCTTCCCATAAGTAATGGTTTTAAATTATTTGACAATCAAAGCTGCCATCTGGCTGAAATGCTTTCTGGACCTGAGGTATGTCAAATGTCAGGGGATGAGCTGCAGAGTTTTGTCCTTAATGTCAGGTTTTCTGGTGCTTGCTCTTATTTTCTGGCAGGTGTGGCCTTTGAGTAATCGAATGCAAATCAAAACCTTGACTCTCAATTTCACAGACTTGTTTCTGTACATACCTCAAATACATTCAAGCAGGGAAGTCTTGAAGTTTGTTTATCAGTCTCCAGTTGAGTGTATAAATCTGTGAATGCAATTCAAACAAAAAGGAAGCAAGAATTTTAAAACCACAAAAAGGAGGTAGAACAGTTCTGTCGGAGGCAAGTACAGTTGTTTCAGAAACTTTTAACATTCGCTTCTGAAAGCTAATGTAAATACAAAAGATTAACAGCAGCTGTCTTGTTCTGGATACCTTAAAGTTGAAGGGGTTTTTGCCTCTTCCAAAAATACTGGATTTGTTTTTGCAAAGTGATTTTTTAACTTGGTTTGCTTTGAGAATTTTGAGTAAAGACTCAGTTGTTTTAACAATGTAGGTAACACTCGAATTTATGTATAAAACAGTGTTGCTGTGATCTGTTTGAAGCAATGACCTTCTGTTAGTGTTTCTACAAAAATGAGTTACTTTAGCAGTACTGTCAATGCGGAATGATACTGTAGTCCATGTTCTTTTGTAAGCAGCTTTACATCTAAAGGAAACCTGGAAGCCTCTCTGTTTCTTTGTCCAAACTTTTCATTGACCTTTATCTTTTTCTAAAAGACACGGGAAGTTGAATCTGTGATGCAGTCAGGCTTCCTATGGCATCACAGAATCACTTGCATCGTGAATACGTTGTTATATTCCATTAGTGGACGTGCTTAAGTGGTAGCTTGGATTGCCAAGACTCTTGGCAGGCAAGAGGTATTCTATATATCATTCATGTGTCATGAAAAACAGGCAGGCAGGATTTATTGACACGAGCTGTTCCTTATTTTTATCCGAAAGCTTCATTCTGCTTCCTGAGTATGTTTAAAGCTTTGCAACCTTTGTGAGGTTAAATGTTCCTGCTTTACACTTGGGTTAGCTGGAGTAAAGCAAATGAAAGATTTGTTTGGTGTCATATGTCAGTGGTGATTTTAGAAATGGAATCAAGGTGACTAGCTCCTAAATTTCCCTTTCTGTAGGCCATTGTGAAAATTATGGGCTATGCAGTGGCAAAAGTAGGCATCAAATATAGCTAGTTTAATGCAACTGCTGTTAATGTGCTCTATATGCAAAGATTTAAGCTCAGATCAGTTGAGTACTTCCAAACTGGGTTATTCACAACTGGGATGGAAACAAAGCTGGTTTTTCCCTCTGCTTACTGAGAGCCAGGAGTTGGAGGTACCGTAGGAGGAAGAGCGGTCCCTGCAATGAATTTTTGAGGGGACAGGGAGGTGTAGGAATGGCCCCAGGCAGACTTCTTGGGGAAGGGAGGTTGTGTTTCCAAGCAGCAGCGCTGCTGCTGAAAGCACTGAGCACTTCCAGCATGTGTTGGATTTGGTTTTGTATCTCAGCTCCACTGGAACCTGTTGTTTCTTCACCAGTCTAACCTTTGATGTAAAACCTGGGCTTCTCTTCCAGCAAAGCACTGAATAAAGAGTATGAAGAGTACGTTCTGACAGTGGGTGACTTTGACGAGAGAGTTTTCCTTGGAGCTGATGCTGAAGAAGAAATTGGCACTCCTCGAAAAAGTCCTGTAGGTGTTCCAGTAGGGAAAACAACAGCACGAGCTCACGTGGAGTGTCATCTTCAGCAGCACTTTGAAAAGGTGATTCATTTAACATGTTGATCTCACTTGAAGTACTGTCTCAAATTTTTCCATCCAATTGGAGGAAGCTTTGAATTTCTTGACCTTCTTCCTGAGAGGAAGATGATGAATGCCATTTGTGGACTTCAGTGGATGCTGCCTTGCTAAGGAGAAAGGGTGATGGCTTCTTTCCTGTGGAATTCAGTAAATAACTATTCCTCTAACAGACTGGGAGCACTTCCATGTGTGTATCTGGTTTTGTCCAAGAAAAATCCGTAACTAATGAAGAGCTAAATAGGTCTTACGGGTTTGTTCAAACTTTCCTTTATACACCATAAGAATACCGTGAAACCCTTGTGCTGGATTAGTGTATTTGTTTGCTTGATTTTTTTTTTTTGAGGGGGGATAAGAAAAGTCAATGTGTATTGTTCTATGGAAAATTACATTCAAGACACCAAGGTCTAACTCTTCATTACAAAAAGTAGCCTATAAACAGAGTTAACATTTCACTCTGTTTAAAAATGTACTTAATGAAGTTGATGCCTGGGAAAACCCTTGGTTTGTTACTTTTTAGACAAGGATAAGGGGGAAGAACTGGTGCTAGCTATGGGAAAGAGCCACATGCTATTTGATTTCGACATAAATGAAAAAAGAATACTTGTTACAAGATGCTAGTGCTGGTGTGAGTCAGTCATATGGCTTAGCTTTTTCTCCCAAAATAAAAGTGTATTTCATATTCAGGGAAATAAACTTATTCCAAACCTCTTTCTTTTATCAACTTCAAACTTCAGTTTCTGTAGTATGATGATGACCTAATTGCTGTTTATGGGCACTGACTGCTTAAAGGCTTAACTTTCCCTCTTTATTTGCCTCATATCATCAAAATGTAGCCTGTTCTAATGCTTTATTTCCAGAAAGCAGGGAAGAGGTAGGTGAATGCAGTCGACGCAGCTCTGTCTGCTCAGTGCTACATCCTTTGGCTGAGGCAGGGGCTCTAGGTCCACCAAGACAGCATTTCCCAAAGGACATCTTCCTGTGACCTTCTTTTTTCAACACCTTTGAGTTAATCTTAGTCTGCCTGAAAATTTGTTGTATTTTGTATTTATGGAGTCCTGGGAAAACTTTAATGAATTTTTACTCAGTTTGGAAATCACAAGTTTCATGTCAGCCTTCAGGTGGTGTACTTGTGGTGTCATGTTAATCTGTGGAGTGATTTTGCAGGAGGTCCTCACTTTAAAGGTTTTTTAAATAATTCTGTTGACTGACTTTATTGTTTTTCTCTGTCTGACAGCAAAGGTCATTTGCACCTTCTACTCCACTGACTGGAAGAATATACCTAAGAGAAAAAGAAGCCATCATCACTCCTGTTGCTTCAGCAACACAAAGTGTGAGCCGGTTGCAGAATATTGTGGCTGGATTGAAAAATGCACCAAGTGAACAACTTACAGCTATTTTTGAGTAAGTACCTCCCCTGCAGCTGCTCTCCTACAAATGGAAACTCATCTTTTCATGATTTCTTGCTCACGTTTAGTGTCTTAACTTGACAGTAGTGGCACAGGCCCCAGAACTGCAAGGAAGTCTGGAAGCATTCAGAAAGGGCATCTCCAGGCAGAGAGATTCTCTGGCCCTTTTTTATGAGAGTGACTGTGATGTTCATCAGTTCCTCTCTGCCTTGCTAGTAAATAAGGTATTTTTGGAAAGATGCTGACTTTTCACTTCGAAAGCTTTCCTGTGTTTCCTCAAACCAGGCCTGGTTTGTGTGGTCTCATGGGTGCATTAGTTGTTTGGCTGCTTGGTGTAGCATCCTTCCTTCCACCTTGCTCCTAGCACGTATATTTTCCTTCTTAGTGTGCTACTGTAGCTCTTGCATTCTCCTGTTTTTTTTTTTTTTTTCCAAAATCTACGTAGTCTCTCTTACCTCTGTTAGGAAAGGAAAATAGGAAGCAATATTTCTGTACGTTCTGGTTTTTTCCTCTGTTCTCTATGTAATGCAGGTTATTGCCAGATGAGGAAAGCTTGGTATAACTGGCTGCCTTTTTATTTGGGTGGGTGAGGTTTTTTAGGTGGTGTTTGGTTGTTGTTTTTAAACTGGCTGTTTATTTATACAAACAAGGCTTTCTCTTTGGATTCTGCTTCAGGTCTTGTGCACGGAGCCCTATGGAGAGCATTATGAGCAGAGTGAAGGAAATAGGGGAGAGATTCTGTCACAGCTACACTCAGTCAACAGATGAACAGCCAGGATCTCATATAGGTATAGGCATGAAACGTGTGAGGTGTTTCAAAATATTAAAACAGGACAAATAAAATGCATACATAGACTGTTGTCTAGTTATTTAATACAGTGGAACTGCTTTTAACCCGGAACATATCTAAACAGAAAACTGTTGCTTTCAGACTGAACACTGTAAAGAACAAAATTGTGTTACAGAGTAAAACCAAAGTTGGGGTTCATAGCGCCTCTTAACAACCGTAAATTGGCATTCTTCTTATATTTAAAATTAAAAAGGAAGCTGAATACAAGTAGGAAAATTATTGTTGCAACTGTCTATGAGGTTATATCACTAGAAATACATCTCTAGAATTTTGTGCTGTTCATGTGACTAGTGCATTTCTCAGCATACATCTTTTGATTTGCAGAGTCTGTATTCACATGTGTGCTATTTTGTCAGAGAAGGACAAGTAATTGATTTAGTCTTAAAACCATTAGGACTTAAAACAATTTGTGTGACTGGCATTGTGCTTCATCTCTGTTGGTTTTAAATTTCAGATTTTGCTGTAAACAGATTAAAACTGGCAGAGATCCTGTACTATAAAATCTTGGAGACTATAATGGTGCAAGAAACACGAAGACTACACGGGAAAGATCTGACTGTAAGTAAAGAGCTGGCAAAAGAGGAGAAAAACATTTTGTACCCCTCTCTAGGCAGTTCCAGGACAGAGCAGTCTGTAGTAAAGAAGTCTGTATATATTTTTAATATTTAAAAAGTGGAAGTATGTGGGAAACACCTAAATACAGTTCTTACTGCTATTAAAATGGTATAATTCTGACATAACTACCCATCTTAATTTGAGTTGCCTTCTAGAATCATGACTTTGGACAGATAACTTTTATCCTCCTCCTCTTTATTTTTTTTTTTAATTTCTCCTCTAATGAACGGTACCAATCCTTCATTTGAGATGCAGTGCATTTGTGCTGCTTTGTGTCACAGTAAGGAACCAATTTCGTAGTGTGAAAAATGTGATTGTTTTGGCACTGTTAGTCTGTTTCTAGCCTTTATCATTCTAAATTTTCCTGTAAAAAGAGGAGATTGTGGTAGGTAGAAAAAAAACAGTAGCTATTCTCTCAGCAATAAGCTATGTAATACTAGTGCCACAAAACTCAAACTTCCCAAACCTTAGATCATTGACACTTTCTGTAATCTCTTCAGGCTCTTTTGGAACAAGATCTCTTTCACCGTTCCCTCATGGCGTGCTGCTTGGAGATCGTGCTTTTTGCATACAGCTCCCCTCGGACCTTTCCCTGGATCATTGAAGTTCTTGACCTCAGGCCATTCTATTTCTATAAGGTAAATAAATAATGTCTTAGGACAGGTCTGTATGAAAAGTAGCACATTACGGTCTTAACAGATGATGCTCTTCCTAGGTAATCAAGTAGAACAACTGATGTTAATGTGCAATGTGCCTGTTCTAAATTCTGTCTGTCGTTAAATGTATTAGCTGGGATATGGAATGCTGGAGTCGAAGCTGAATTTAAAGCAAGACAACCATTTTTTAAAATGATACTTAACTGTAATGTGCTGCTGATCAACTTTTAGTTCTTAATATATTTACACACGTTTAGTAGACTAAAGCATTCAAGCATATGTTTTGATGGTATTAGTATTTATTGACTGCAAGCTATACTGCTTATTAGTGATAAAATAGCAATAATATTCTCTGTTGTCTTTGGCTACTGCTACTTACCACAGACCTGTTTTATTATATATAACATATATATGTATAACAGAACACAAAGTCTCCTCCTGGATGTTTTCTATTTTTGCTGCTTATTTAACCACATTCCCTCTTGCCTCCAGTGTCATTTCTGTTCTTTGACTTGTTTGATCCTTTTTATCATCTATCCATACACCTCCTATTTTTACTAGATCCCTAATAGCTTATCGATGTCAGTCATGAATAAATCGGAAATAGTTCTGCTCAGATAATAGCAAAAAACCCTCTTATTCTGTTTTCCCTTCTTCATTCTTTAATGAATGGCTATAGTGAAAATTAAAAAAGCTGTCAATACTGCTGTGGCTCTTGGTAGCCCACATAGGTCAATACCAGATCTGCATCCTCGCAGCACTCTTAATTGAAAAATAAAATTGCCATCGCAGAGACTTCACATGAGAGAGCCATTATTTATTATTCATTTGTGCCATTTGTAACTGTTCTTTGGGTGCTTAGTGATGTGTTTACTTATTTATACAACAGAAGCTAAGTCCTCCAGGGAAGTTTTATGGCACTTTCATCTGTGGAGCTTTAGAAAAACAGGCTGAATGTTCCTCTGTCAAAAATAATATATATCCAGTGGATTTTGAGTTGGAGCATGATTCAAGGGCCTTTTCAACCCCAATTTGTACACATTAAGGGTTCTAACCTCTTCTTAATTGCAACTTTAAGGCAGTGGTTTCCAACCCTTTTCATTATGGGATGCTTGTTTGAAGGGAGGGGAAACTTAACTGCAGGGGAAAGGAGCTTAAAAAAAGAGGGATCAGAAGAGGGTTGGGGAAGATTAAGACATGAGGAAGAGGCTGGACCATTCTATGTTGATGATAAGTTTCAAACAGGATCCTGAAATGCATGATCTAATAGTGTTAAGCACAAGCAGTATGGTTGTGCTGTTGTGTGTGTGTGTTTTGTTACCATTAGGTAATTGAAGTACTGATTCGGTCTGAGGAAGGACTTTCCAGAGACATGGTGAAGCACCTCAACAGCATTGAGGAACAAATTCTTGAGAGTCTTGCCTGGACTCGGGATTCGGCACTCTGGAATGCCCTCCAGGCCTCAGACAACAAGGTCCCTACCTGTGAAGAAGTATGTTTCCTGTTTCCCTCTTAGTGCAAAATTCACGCTCTTTTTTGTTACTGCTTTTTTAATCATAGAATCATGGAATGGTTAGAGTTGGAAGGAACCTTAAAGGTCATGGGCAGGAACACCTCCCACCTGACCAGGCTGCTCCAAGCCCTGTCCAACCTGACCTTGAACCTCTCCAGGGATGGGGCAGCCACAGCTTCTCTGGGAAACCTGGGCCAGGGTCTCAGCACCCTCACAGCAAAGAATTTCTTTCCAATCTAATCTAAATCTCCCCTCTTTCAGTTTATAACTGTTCCCCTTCGTCCTGTGAGCGCATGTTGCCAGCTCACATTGAGCTTTTAATGCACCAATACCCTCAAGTCCTTCCCCTCAGGGCTGCTCTCAATCTGTTCTCTTGGAGAACTAAGCCTGGAATTGCTTGGAATTGCCCTGACCCATGTGCAGGACTTTGTACTAGGCCTGGTTGAACTTGATGATGTTCACACAGGCCCACCTCTCCAGCCTGTCCAGGTCTCTCTGGATAGCATCCCTTCCCTCCAGCATGTTGACCACACCACACAGCTTGGTGGTGTTGACAAACTTGGTGAGGGCACCCTCAGTGCCGCTGTCCGTGTCTCTGACAGAAATGTTAAACAGCACCAGTCCCAGTACTGACCCCTGAGGAACACCACTCGTCACAGGCTTCCACTTGAACCCTGAGCCATTGACCGCAACCCTTTGAGTGTGACCATCCACCCAGTTCCTGATCCAAAGAGTGATCCATCCATCAGATCCATGTCTTCCCAATTTAAAGACTGGGATGTTGTGCAGGACAGCGTCAAATGCTTTGCACAAGCCTGGGTAGATTATGTCAGTTGTTCTTCCATTATCCTTCAACATTGTCACCCTGTTGTAGGAGGTCACCAAATTCTTTCAGGCACAATTTGCCTTTAGTGGAGCCGTGTTGGCTGTCACAAATTACCTCCTTATTTTCCGTGTGCCTTAGCAGAGTTTCCAGGAGGATCTGCTCCATGATCTTGCCTGGCACAGAGGCGAGACTGACCAGCCTGTAGTTTCTGGGTCTTCTTTTCTACCCTATTTAAAAAATAAAATTTCTTTAGTTTTTTTTTTTTTTTTTTTTAAATTAAAAAAACCAACAACATTCCAATGAGAGAATTGCCACAGAAAAATTTGTATTCATAGACTGGCGCAAGGCAGGAAAATCTATGTTATCTTACGCTGATGTTTCTTATTTCAGGTAATATTCCCCAGCAATTTTGAAGCAAGCAATGGAGGCAGTGGGCTCGGGCACTTGCCCATCATGCCAATATCTCCTATAATTCATCCTCGAGTAAAAGAGGTTCGGACAGATCTTGGTGGGAGTTTAAGACGGGGTATGTTCAAGGTTTCTGATATGATTTGAATGTGTGAATTTGGGGAGGGGGTATAGACTTTATAATTGCAAAAAGCAACCTTGAGTCTGAATTAAGAGGCTTCACTATTCTAAATGCTTATTTGATCAAGGGAGAGTCTAGATGTGTCCAGTCAAACTATTGCTGTGTCTTGCTGGCAGCAGACAGTGATGCTAATGCTTCAGTTCTGAACTAGAGCAGGTTTTGCTGCTGTTCTGATGCAAGGGTACCTTGCTCTTGGGTGGGTTGTGATCTGGTGGCTTATTGTCCTTTTGTTCTTCAGATTTTTCCAGTTTGTTGGGGTTTTCTTGTTCTTAGTCAGTTTGGATTTTAGGTGATGTCTGATGACAGAGGTGCATTTGTTCCCCCTTCCTACAGATGGGGAGGACAATACTTTGCAGTATTCTTTTTCTCTGCAGAACTACTGCCCTGCTCTCTGCAGATTCCATGGTACCACACAGAAGTGTCTCATAGCAGTAAGGTTGAAACAGTAGTCCACAGGTTCTTGCTGGTGCACTGTGGACTTTATAAGCAGTTTCTGTAGCTGTTATGGTGAGTTGTTTGATGGAAGGGAAAGCAACCTGGCGACGGTGTCTTATTTATGGGTATGGCTGTGTGAGAATTGTACAGGAGATTCTGGTACCTGATGTTCTTCCTAACGTCAAATGGCAGGGTTTGGTAACGTTTATTTGCCCTTGGTACCAAGAAAATACATCCTGGCAGAGTTAGAAGTAAGATCTCCAATCAGTCTTACCTGAGCAGAAGGTAAGAAACAGAAGGTTTCTGTTTTGTGTGAAATAGCAAACTGCTGTCACTGGTGTCCTCACAAGCAGCTCACAGATGTCAGTAGAAATTCAAAAAAGCCAGAGGAACGTGGCATTCTGTACTCCAGCCTTACTTGGGAGCAAATGTTGGAAAGCAACAGAAAAGACTGTTGGATGAGGTAGAAGTGGGGAGAGGCTTCTGGCTGGGGTTGGTTTGGAAGAGTTTAAAACCAAGAACAACATGTCTGGGGAATGTGGGCAGTGGTCCTGTCAGAGGAAAGCGTTCAAAGGAACAGTACTCGTACATGCTACTCATGTGCTAAACAGCCTGGAGTAAGGATCTGTTGTCCTTGTTCATATGGCTTAGGAACAGTGAGAAGTGATTGCTTGTACTTCAGTTTGTAGTTTGAAGGTTGGCCTCTTCTCCTCCTCTGAAGTTGCTCCTCTTGAGGTTGCTTTTTTTCTTTTTCCTCTTTTATGTACTAGACATGCAGCCGCTGTCGCCAATCTCTGTTCATGAGCGCTACAGTTCTCCTACAGCTGGAAGTGCCAAGAGAAGGCTCTTTGGAGATGACAGCCCCAAAGAAATGCAGATGGAAAAAATTTTAACTGAAGGAACTAAGTTGACAATCGCTCCAGCATCAAGTATTGCTGCTGAAAAAGTGCCAGTTTCTGCCAGCCAGACAATACTGACCATAACAGCAGCTACAATACCAGGAAAAACGGGGCAGAAGGTGACTATCCCGCTGCATGGTATGGATGCTTCCCTTTTCTTTTTCTGCTCTAGTAGGTGTTTTGCTTGCTCTTAAGATCTGCTTAGACCAACCGTGCATCTTGACATTTTGTGGGGTTTGTTTGTTTGTTTGTTTGTTTGTTTGTTTTTAAAAAACATAGAATCATAGAATGGTCAGAGTTGGAAGGGACCTTCAAGATCATCAAGTTCCAACCCCCCTGCCATGGGCAGGGACACCTCTTCCTAGAG
>VXBW01001635.1:540083-554364 GCA_013400375.1 Thinocorus orbignyianus | reverse complement strand
TCCTTCTCCTCAGGGCTGCTCTCCAGCCATTCTCTGCCCAACCTGTATTTGTGCCTGGGATTGCCACGTCCCAGGTGTAGGACTCTGCACTTGGCTTGGTTGAACTTAATGCCATTTGCATTAGCCCACCTCTCAAGCCTGTCCAGGTCCCTCTGGATGGCATCCCTTCCCTCCAGCGTGTCAACCACGCCACAGAGCTTGGTGTCATCGGCAAATTTGCTGAGGGTGCACTCTATCCCACTGTCCATGTCTCCAACAAAGATGTTAAATAGTACTGGTCCCAGTACTGACCCTTGTGGGACACCACTCGTCACTGGCCGCCACGTGGACATTGTCCCATTAACCACAACTCTTTGAGTGCGGCCAGCCAGCCAGTTCCTTATCCACCGAGTGGCCCATTCATCGAACCCATGACTCTCCAATTTGGAGGCTAGGAGGTCATGCGGGACAGTGTCAACATGTATCACTTTATCAAAAAAAAAAATATCAAAGTTTATGCTGATGTTTCCTTCTGTGGAGACATCTGTTACATGACAAACATCCTGAGGATTCCTCCTTGTCAACAAAGCTGTGGAGATCTTGCTGCTTCCAGTTGTACCTCACCATAGACTAAGCAATGCTTTGGTTCTTGACTCCAGTAATGTTTTACTACTGTGTGTCTTAACTTTGTTCTCTTACAATATTAAAAGGCTCTGGAATTACTGGATAAATGTTTTTGCTACATATGAATGTTAGCAAAATGGTGGAGGTTTTTTGTTTTGTTGAAGTTGAGTGATACTTAATTATTTCTGAAAATGATACATGACAAATGAGTTTTATAGCCTTTTTAAATTTAAAAACTGGATCTATAAATAAAGATGAAAAGAAAAAACCTCCGCTTCTCGTGTTTAAGGAGATTTTCAGGCAAGAGAATTTGACTACTGAGGAAACTAATGAGGACTAGATAGGATGTGCTGTCAGGTATGCAGAATAATACAACAAAAAAAAGGCAATGCCCACTTCCCCCAGCTGACTACAGAAATTGTGTTTTCTTGTAAACTTTGTACTTTGAGATAATTTTAGAAATGATCTTTCACATTCATGTTTCTTCTTTAAGCATTACCAGAAATGTAATTTTTATGCATTTCTGAAGACTCTGAGGGACAAAGACTCTTTTTAGCATCTGGTACAGAAGGATGAGATGTCTTTTAGTATGGAATGTTTGTGAATGAATTTCTGTCTTGCAATTTAACTCCGCAGCATGAGGAGAGCATGGGGTTTACTTTCGGATGTGTATGTCATCTCCAGGTATTGCAAATGAAATGGGTGAGATCACACTGATACCCATCTCGATGAATTTGGGTCAGCCATGTAAGCTGGAGGCTCCAGCTCCCTGCCACCCTCCGGTGAGTCAGGCACAGGAAATGCATCTGGCATCAGCGAGCAAACCAAAGAAAATGGGATCCTTGGCCCTATTTTACAGAAAGGTAAGTGTCTTTATTAGGATATAATGCTTTACTTCTGTTCATGGCTGTGTTGAAACTTGTCTCCTTGTGCAGTTTTCATTACTTTTCAGTCTTCAGATACCTCCTTTGGTGTGAGCAGTTCTTATGTACCTGGGACGAGAAGGGAAAAGATGTCACGTGTTGCAGAGATTCTGATTTTTTTCCCCCCTTCTCCTCCCCGTGAGATGTTTCATGGGTTTTTATTTTAATCAGGAGCTTCTATGAATACTATCTAAGAAATCAGTAGATTTTACATCTCTTGTCTGTTTTTACTGCCTCCCACATTCACAAGGGTTAGACAACTGAGATTATTCTCCTGTGTCTTGCTCATTCAAAGCTGCACTAGTTCTAGACCAAAGAAATTCTTGCCATAATAAGATACTCAAGGGGTAAGTTAAGAACTGAGTGTGCTTCAGAGAAACCTTACGTTACTTGTTTCTAGTTGCTTTGGTTTCTGAGGTGGAGTGCATGTGAGGGGTCTTTGGAGGAGGTGGGATAACTTGTCTAAATGTCTGCAAAGAATACATGCCTAATTTAATCTCGCAAAAATATTAGAAGGTTTTTTTTGCTTTTACTTTCTTACTAGAGAAATTATTTTCAGAGGTTTTCACCTCTTATGGTAGCTGTATTGTAAACCTAGAGAACTCTTTATTGAACAATCTTTAAGGTGAATCTTAATAGAGAAACCGATTCCTGGGAACACTTGTGAGCCACATCCTGCGTCTGATCTCTCGATTCTTGAATGCTGATAGTGACAGTCTGTCTGAGAATGGATGGAGATCAGCCAGCTGCCAGGCACGAGCTTGGGCTGCGTTTTGGAAGCTTTACTCTCAGTTGGGAAATACTTCAACTGTAGTCATTTTACCATATAGTAGGCAACGTATTCCTTTTAGTTAGGAGAACAACTAAAATCTTTGCTTGAATTTGTCTTTAAATTGTGACCTTCTATTTACAGGGATCATCATAGTCCAAATGGTGGTTTTTCCTTACTTTCCTTTCTTACTCTGGTTCAGTAGAGCAAGTGAAAATGAAATGAATTTGTTCTGGTTCCGACATAAAGAATGCACCTATTACTGTCCATGAAGTGAGAACTTCTGAAATAAATGAAAAAAGGTTAATGCTGCACTTGATAATTATTTCAGGTTTTGAGACAGACATTTGGTGATTGGGGAAAAAAAAAAATCTGTTTGTTAATTTATGATTATACTTAGTCATAATTAAATATGTCCCTTTTTTGTGATTGTTGCAAGTGTTCTGTTATAGTGGGCAAGTGATGTGGTATAGAAGCTGTAGTCATAATGTTTTTAAGCAGATTTCCTATAAGCATGAGAGATCCAACCTCTGAAAAGAGCCGACAGCTTAGTCTTTGAAGACTTTGTCTTGGGCAGAGGGGGCAGATTTTGCAGAAATTAACTATTCCAATATAGAACAGTTCTGCTCTGAGGAGTTCTGTTTTTGCAGACTAGATTAAGCACATTTGACTTGACTCTTTACTGTCTGTCTCTTTTCATCCAGGTTTATCATCTGGCAAGTGTGCGCTTGCGTGATCTGTGCTTAAAACTGGATGTTTCCAATGACTTGCGCAGAAAGATATGGACGTGCTTTGAATTTACATTGGTTCATTGTGCTGACCTAATGAAGGACAGGCATTTGGACCAGCTCCTCCTCTGTGCCTTTTATATCATGGCAAAGGTAACGTAGCTTACAGAAATTCAGGGAATCTTATGTCAATTGAAAATGTAAATTGTGTTCACAGTTTACAGTTGGATTGTTTTATTCATGTAGTATTACTGGAGCAAAGGGAAAAGTCCTTCCGAGAAGTGGATGAAGTCCTGGTATATTTTTTTACCTTGTTTTGCATAATCTTAAAAGTTCCCATCAACCAGCCAGTTGGTTAAGACAGGATTTTTCTTCTCTTCCTGAGCACAATTGCAGGGAGCAACTGGTCATCATAGACAAAGCAGTCTAAGGTCTCATTGCCCCATATTTGTGTTCTGTCTTGTTTGTTGTCTTCACAATCTATGTAATCTGAACTAAAAATGTCATTACAGCTACAAAATTTTGCAGGTGTGAAAATCTGAACGAGCTCACAACGTTACATATGGATGGAAAGTTTCTATTCCACAAAAGTCCATTTAGCTTTTGAATATTCAGGTGTTACTCAGCTGAATTATGAAACTCAATATTGGTTTGACTCAAACTTGAGAACTGATGGTTATAATGGCTGCCAAGTCTTATTCTGACACAAATTCAGGAAAGTGAAAGTAAGCCAGGCTCCTGTAAAACATTGGGGATGGGTTACCTGTTGGGGTATGTTGAGGAGGAGCACTATTTGTGGAGGGAAAATGGTGTTCACGTTGTGACTACCTGTGCTCTTAGTAACTGCAGCATAGTTTAGGTTCATTTGTTGCTGGTACTGATAGCTGTAGAGAAGCAAAACCATTGAATAGTCAGTGCTGTCTCCAGTGCAGTGTGAGACCTGACTGTTTAGGCAGAGACCTTGATACACTCTCTGCTGGCTCCTACTATAAAAGTTGTTGCTTTTTTGCTATTAAAATTGCAGATGTGTGGCTGATAAACAGTCTTTTAACCAAGTGAGCTGTTTTGAAGTATAAAAGAGAGCTGAAATTGTATGTGGTTTGTATTTGCCTAGTGTTTTGTTCAGCATTTCCTTAATCTCTGGCTAGAAAAATTAAGGGTCCAGTTTTCAAATTTATAAATACATTTTTTACTTAACATTTCCCTTCTTTAATTTTTAGCATCACTAGAAGAAAAGTCAGAAAGGGAATAATTCCTAAGTATCATAAGTAACAAAGGCTTTAGTAGCTAAGAAACAAGAAATGCCTGAACAGGAAAACGGCCTGTGTTTTCATATTCTTATCACCAGAACTACGTTTTTAAATTAGGTATTCATAGTAAAATACTCACAAAAAGGCTGTATAGATGGAAACTAATTGAATAGACTGGATCTGAGCAGCCTGATCTTGCTGCTTGCACTTAGTCTTCAATATCCTTTTCTTTTCCAGGTAACCAAAGAGGAAAGAACTTTTCAGGACATAATGAAAAGTTATAGAAATCAGCCACAAGCCAACAGCCATGTGAGTAAATGGCATACTGCCAACCCTTTTTCTGGATTTCAGATAGAGCTGACTTTATACTGATAAAGGAAAAGTCAAATCCTCTGCGGTGTTATATTTATTCTTATTCACATGGATTTCGTCTGCTCTTCTAACTTCCTTGTCAAGAGTGTTTTATTCCTGGTGTCCTGTAGGTGTACAGGAGTGTCTTACTGAGAAATACTTCTACCGATGTCCTGTTGGATAAAAATGCAAACCAAGATGTGGAGATGACAGAAGGTGAGTACAGTGAAGAAGCTGCTGTTTTTAAAAATGTACTTGTAGATTTTTTAAGAACTGAACTGTCAAGTGATAAGAAGTGAAGCAAGTTTTAAATGTATTAAAGAAGAAGAAATGTATTGTTGAAAAAGAAACTATCTTTCAATATCCCTCCTGTAAGTTAGTATGGAAAGTGTGCTTCCCATATGGAAAAATTACTTCATTTTATTTCCTTAAACTTCATTTCTCAAGGTTGAAGTTTCCTTAGTGTCAGCGATGTTGTAGTTATTCTTGGGCAGCAACACTGATTAACAGAGAAAGAAGAACAGTACCTGGAGTATGACACGTTTTTTACTTACTATCAAACGTCCTGAAGGCTTAAATATCCCTATTTAAGGAACTTGTTTCAGAAAATAAAAATAGTGATTCCAAGACCACCATTTTCTTATATTCAGGTTTCTTTTAAATAGTTGATACTTTCTTTGCTGTGGGTTAGAGGAGAAGAGGTTAGTATTTGAGAAAAGCATGCAGTGATGTGTCAGGAGGCAGAGAGATTCCAAGCCCATGTGTGAACCCCTGAGCAGAGCACATCTGCAGCCAGATGTACATGCAGACGTGTGCAGGAATTGAGAATGCTGTTCCCTATGGTGTATTCCCACTGTGGCTGAGATTCAACTGCTTGAACAAGTATTAGAGCCATTTTTTAAATGCCTTTTGAGGATTCCACCAGGGTCCAGGAATGATCTGGTCTCCCACAGGTTCAGCATTCTTTCTAGCAGCTCCACAATTCTTGGGTGTCATAAGGCATCTGACATGGGACTGGACATTTTTTCAAATAAATGTGCTTACGAAGTTCTTCCATTGCTTTTCCTGCCAGGCTTTTTCTTCAGGTGACTTCAGAAGACTTATGTCTTTTCTATCTAGTATTAATGGCCACTCTTTTGAGACCAGTGTACAGGAACTCGTGTTTGTGTTGTGACAAGGGCAGATGCACTAAGGAGTTACTCTTACAGGTATCAGCTGAAGCTTTTGATGCATAGCACTCTGATTGCAAGAGGCTTTATTCTGCCTTGCCCTGTTCTGCTTGGCAAGTAAACAGTAGGGAGAATAAACCACAGAAGGTTGTGTTTAGCAGTATCCAGGCTTAATTAGGGCAGAGAGAACATTAACAGAAATACACTTGCTGTGTGGCTGCAGCTCTTTCCACTGAACAGCCTTTTCATAATGTGCCTGAACAAATGGTGATGTGGCTTCCTTGCATCGGCCATGAGTTGAGCATGAAGCCATTCTTTGCCAGCTGATCACTAGAAACTTCCACAGAAGCTAAAAGCTGGGAGCTGTCAGACTGCTTAGAACCAAGTTTTAAGAGCAACAAATGGCTTCGTAACACTCCCCAAAATAAGCATGGGGGAAGATGTCAGTTGTGCTACAGTTTTTTGCTGTGGCTGCTTCCAAGTTTGGAATAAAGATCAGAATAAAGATTTATGTTTGCCTTTTTAGCCATAATCCACTCCACCGCTCACAACAATTTGTAGCTCCTCCTAATCCTCGTAACCACCTAGAGCACACCCTGCTCCGGTCTGAAGCACGGTGCTTGAATTCACCTCACAAACTGGTCAGTTATGGATGAGTTCTTGTCAGTTCGATATTGTAAGTTTGAATCTGAAGCGCCCAGTTGGTGATGCTGTGTTTCTGAAACATGAAGCTCTCTTTTATTGTTAGACTCGTCTGTGGAAACTGGCAGTTCCTTGGGACAGTCTTCAGCAGAGAACTCCAGTGAGCTGGGAACAGAGGAGAGAGGGGATCTTATTAAATTTTACAATGCAGTCTATGTAGGAAGAGTAAAATCATTTGCACTGAAGTACGATATCACAAACCAGGATCATGTAGTAAGTAAAGTATTTTGGAATTTTGCTCTAATAATGAGTCATTTACAACCCCAGTTTCAGCTTCTTTATATAAATGCAACACTCGTTTGTTCAAATACCTGTGGAGCATCTCTGTAACACACACAGAATTTATTGATTTTCCATCTGTGGATATTCGGTCTGTTGTTAAACTGTTACAGCGTAATATCTTCTAAAGAAGACCCAGAAGTGTATCGTTCTTTCTGTTCTGCTCTTAAATACTTTTTGCTTCAGCTCCTATCCCAATTTTTCCTCTCTTGCAGATGGAAGCCCCTCCGCTGTCTCCGTTCCCCAGCATTAAGCAGCAGCCGGCGTCTCCCCGGCGGATCTCGCAGCAGCACTCTGTTTACATCTCGCCTCACAAGAATGGGGCCTGCTTGACGCCTCGAACTGCACTGCTCTATAAATTCCACGGGAGCCCTTCCAAGGTAGAAGGCCAAAAGGTTGAAAGAGGTCTATTTGAGAGAGGGTGAATTAGTCTCCTAACTTGGAAGTGTGAGATTTCATTGAGCTGGTCTCACAGTCAAGGGTAGAGTCCTTCCTGTAGAATTCCTTACTCAGCCAGTAAAGAGGTTCAGAATAACATTTTGTTCTCAGATAACTGAACACCAGAACAAGTTTGAAATGGGATTGTAGTAACTTTTGATATTTTTTTTTTAATCTTGATTGCAGAGTTTGAAGGACATCAACAATATGATCAAACAAGGTGAACACAGAAGTAAGAAACGAGCGATAACAATTGATAGTGACACTGAATCCCCTACAAAGCGAATCTGCCAGGAAAATGATGATGTTCTACTTAAACGTCTCCAGGATGTTGTCAGTGAAAGAGCAAATCACTAAAACTGCCGGTTTTCTGTGGGATCCAAATTTCTGAAGTTGGATACAGCTGTTGCACTATTTATTTCTTGCTTTTGTATACAGACAACTGTCAAGTTTCTTTAACATTGAATGTTTTCCTGACTTCCACTGGATGGAAAAAGTGGGAGTTGAGTAGTAAACATCAGAGAAGGAGAGGTGGTAATGATAGCCACTGCCAAAGGCCATGATGGGCTAGAAGTCACTCTTTGAGCTGTTTTAGCAAAAGAGTGTTCTGTAGAAAGCTGTATTGGATGTTCTCAAGCCTAACGTAGAGCATCATGAGTTCTGAGTGTAACTCAGCTTCTGGTAATGCTGGTTTTATTTTTGGAATAAGAGTGGTAAGGAAATGAGTGAAGTCAGTTAAATTACCTCAAGTTTTTGGTATCTGGGGAGGAAACTTTCAAAATTTTAAGAAGTGCCTTATTTCTAAAGAATGTGGAATTTCATGTATTGTTTTACTCTGGAGTAACTGGCGTAGAGAATGAATTGATGGTTTAGCCTCAAGAGGAGCTGAGCAGTTTTGAACTGTATGATTTGTGCTCTGCTCCATCTCCTGTCAGAGCATCAGTGAGAGCGTGTTAACGATCAGACAGCTTTTGCAGTAACAAAGGCAATAATCAAAAAGTACAAATAGCAGAGACTTAAATTGGACCCTGATAAAACACTGAGGTACAGCTCAGTGCTCACTGCCATCCTCTCAAGCCAGCAAACGCTGCCGTTGGAGCTGGACTGTGGTGCTGCTGCAGAGGCTGTCCATGCAACCTGGCAGGTGTGAGCTGTGGCTCTGGCCACCTTACAGTGGTTCAAATGCACACATTCATTTAACAAATTATCTCTTCATTTTATTTTTTCCTGAAGATCTTAACCTCTTGTGTAGTATCTACACTGAATGTAAGCCCATCAGATAAGGCATGTTTGTATATATGGGGGTTTTATAGCTATTAACGGGTTGGATTCATTTGAAACATGTCTGTCAATTCCAGCATCATTATTGTAATGAAGTTTTTAATGCTGAGGGATTTGGTAGGGCTTATCTTACCAAAACAGACATGGTTTATTCATTACTGTAAATCAGTAACTTGATCTTATTTCATAATTGCATTTAAAATTAGAGCCATAGAGAAACTTCTCAGCGCTGTTATTTTTCAGTTTATGTGTATGTTGAACTGGCAAAAAGAAGTTGAACTATTTCATAGGACTTTTTTAAGGAGCTCTGTGGACTTCATTGATATATTTACTAGTATATGCCTCATAGATCCGTAGTACTGTGGTTCCAGGGAGGAACACTGCCATGACTTCAAGCAGTCTTAGCTAATGAATCAGGCCAACAATGATGGAGGAGAAAAACAATTAAAAGTGTTTGTGTGCAGGGACCCTATTCAGTAGACAGTTTCTAAAATCCGTAATTTTGGTTTTGAATTTTTAACTACTTAAATATTTGGGTGGGGTTTTTTTACTTTCAAAAAAAGGTGCTTATTTGTTAAAGGTTTGACTGTAGAGAGCAGCAGTATGAGGAAAAGGCCATGCAGTGGACTTGGTTTCACGTAGATTCTTTTGTTCAGTTCCTTTAATTTTATTCAGTTTTTACTATTTGTCTTCTTTCTGATCTTGAGATAAAAAGTATAAGAGAAACAACCTGTCTGTTGTGATCTGCTCATCGTGCTGTTACAGCTACAACCGTTTAATCTGTGTGCTTTAGGCCCGACAAGCCCCCGCTGTGTTGAGGGAACCTTCATGTAGGGTTTGGCAGAATCTGGTCTGTTTGCCTGGAGAATCGTAGCCTTTTGGGTGGGAAATGTTGGGCTTGATAGTGTAGGTCTGTCAGTGATACTGTGTGACAAGTTTAGTTGGTGTGATTTTAATTCAACATCGTGTGCAGATCTCTCCTTACGCATCTGCTTCCCACACCGTTACTGTATTCTCTGAAGCAGCAGCAAGCTGCAGATAAAATCCTTGTTAGTTGTCAGTTCATTTCATCAGTTGTCACTTCATGTGGTGTTTTCAACAGAAGAACGTACTTCAAATGGATTCAGTTAAGGTTTTTTCACCTTTTTAGGTGGTGATAGAAAAAAATGCTTTTGGACTTGTTCAACAGCTAAAATAATAGCTTATATGAAAAATTTGTAACGGTTGCAAAGTGCCTTCACTTGTAAATATGTCTTCTGTAATAAAAATTTGGAAGTATTTTGACCTGTGTTGCTCTTTGAGGGCTTTCTCTGGTAATTTGATAAACAATACCTTCTGCCTGCATTTTCTGTGCTGTCAAAGACCTTCATCATTTTTATGCTCCCCCAAATTTCTTTAAATTTAAACTTAAAAAATCCTAACGCCTTTCATGCAACCGTGCGATCTGTTGGATTGTTGTGTTGTGGTCAGACATGGTTTCTGGGAGGAGCAGGCGAGTAATTCATCACGTGAAGTAACCAAAAACCACTGAAAAGAAGCTGGTGTTGCGGTGGTCAGTGCTCAGAGAGGGAAGTGTGACTGTGCCACAGGGGAGCTGCTGGGCTTGCCCTGGGCTCCTGGTTCTTGAGCTGCCTCCCAGCATCCACTGTAAGGGATGAATAACAGTTTTGCTTCAGCTGTAGTGGATTTGCCTGTGCATATGGAAACTAAGTTGCTGTAAATTCAAGAGTGACACACTGCCGTGCTTTGTAAAAGGGAACTTGTGTGAATTGTCTATGGTTACAAACTGTTTATAAAGATTGTGCAAAGGAGGTCATAAGAAGAAAAGGACTTAATCAGAACATTGTAATCATGACATGATCTCAGTGGGCAGATGCGAAGATTGTAAGTCCTGGAGGATCGACCTGACCAACAGGAAAAGGACAGGGCAGTCGGGCGACTGGGAAAAGGCACAACTATGCTGGGTGCCCAGCTCAGAGCTTCTCCTTTTAGGAGAAGGCACCAAGCTCAGCTGAACTGTACATCTGTAATAATAAACCTTTTATATCTTTTTGTATCTTTGCTTTGGAGACTTTGTCCTCTTTTCACATGTTGGCGAGCTGGTGTTTCTCACAAGTATGTTAATACTGGGTTGGCACATCCCAAGTGCTGTAGGAGGATGGGGCCTCAAGAAATTTTGTGGTTAGAGCGCAATTAAGCAGTGTGGGGAAATGAAACTGATTTTTCTCTTTAGTTTCCTGTTAGGAAATATTCCTCTTAAGTTTTTATACTCTGACTCATGGAGGATCTTTTTGTTATTTGACCTGGGGAGCAGCAAGAGCTGAAAGTGGGAACACAAAAGGAGGTTCTATAAAGGAATGTGTTTAAGAAGTGTGGGGATCTCAGCTGAAGCGTGTCTAAATCTGTCTCAAGGCCAAAGAAACTGAGTTTATTGTAATCTCTAAAGTTTACAATAAGCATGTAACTTCTCACTTATGTAGCAGTTCTTGAAAAACAGGTATCAAATGAATGTGAGATCATCTCAGGAGTGCATTTGACAGCAGGTGAGTCACAGGTGTGTTACACCTGCAGTTCCCAGACCACCTGCAGCCCAGTTTCACAGCTGTCCAGCTCCAGGGCATGCTCCCCTGCCTGTTCTTCGGCCACAAATACAATGAGATCCCTCTTGAATGTTTTGGTGTTTTGTTGTTTGTTGTTGTTTTTTCTTCTTTTTTTAATGAGCATTCCAGATGTATGGGCCCCTGGATGTGTATTGGGCATGGCCTTAAACTCCTCCTCATTCCCGAAAAGCTCTTTAGGTATAGTCTGGGTACTGAGCTATACAGGGCAGGTTTTGACACTGGTGAAGGTACAGCATCAACAGGTGATGAACTGCTCCTGAAAAGAACAAGCACCAGTGACGCAGGTGTATCTTCAGTCTGGGAGAGGGAAAATGGAGAAGGTGTGAGAGTATTTTATGCAGTCATGTTCCTTAATGGATCTGGCCTGTTCTTGTTTCCAAGGAAGAGGAGTGTTTCCCGTAATGGGTGGGACAGGCTCTCAGCCAGTTTTGCTTTCAGTGCTGAGGGCAGAGTGCTGATACAAATCTTGGGAGGACCCAGAGGGGATGGAGAGAAAATCTCAGTCAAAAAAAAAAACGATAGTGAGCATTAACTACACTTCCTAACCACCTGAGAAAGCAAAATATTCACTTACAAAAGCAAATTACTGTAGCATGGCAGTAGAACTCATAAGACCTGCTACATACAGACACCTCCAAAGAGCCTAGAAAGGGCTTTTTGTTATTAAGATGCTGATTCTTTTTCTTTCCCCCTGCATCTCTAAAATGTCTGATGAGAACACAGCAATTCCCAGAAATGTGTTGTGGTGGGTTGACCATGGCAGGAGCATGTCCGCCTCCTCAGCAGGACAGGGGCAGAAAATAGGATGGGAAAAGCTCATGGGTCAAGATAAGGCCAAGGAGATCACTTACCAGTTAGAAAGACTGTAATTGGGAAGGCTAATTTAATTTATTGACAACATCCTACTCTTCATAGAATACAGTAGGATAACGAGACACAAAAACCAAAACTAAAAGCACCTACCCCAACACCTTTTTCCCAGGCTCAATTTCATACTTGACTTTTCTACCTCCTCACTCCACAAGCGGTACAGGGGTCAGTTTATAACATTTTGTCTCTGCCACTCCTCCCTCCTTGTGCTCTGTCCCTGCTCCAGCACAGGATCCCCTCCACAGGGTGCAACTTCTGCTAGGAGCCTGCTTCTCTGCGGGCTCCCCACGGGCCACAGTGTCCTTAAGTGCATCTCTGGCCTCCCCACCAGGTCCTCCGGGGGCTGCGGGTGGTTTTCTGCTTGCTTGGGCTGCAGAGGGACAGCCTGCCTCGCCATGGTCTTCTGTGTGGGCTGCAGGGGAATCTTTGCTCTGGCACAGGGAATGCCTCCTCCCCCTCTGACCTTGGTGTCCACAGGGCTGCTTCACACATTTTCTCACTCCTCTCCCTCCAGCTGCAGCTGTGCCACAGTGGGCTCACCTTGGAGCCAGCTGGAGCTGGCTTTGTCTCACATGGGGGCAGCTTCTGGTCTCTTCTTGCAGACCCCCTGCAGTCCCTCTGATGCCAACACCTTGTTGCATAACCCCAATACACGGGCATACTGCTGAGGGGTTGTTTCCGCAAAACAGCAGATAAAATGCTCTAAGACTCAATTTGCAGTTTGAGAAAGTAGGTATTTACTGCAGCACTGGGTGCACAGGAGATGGCTCCTCCTATTGTGCACAGCGAATGCTGTTGTACACACATATATGCATGTTCAATGTAATTCCAAGAAAACATTAGTGTATTCATTACATTTCCAATAATTCATTCATATACTGTCATGAGCTTTTGGGCATGTGTAGTCACACCTTCAGGGGGGCCTCTTTTCGAGTACGGGTTGTTTCTTCTTCAGTCTTCATCTTCTTCATCCGTCCTTCCACTCACTTTTCATGCTGGCAAAACATTCCAACTGCCATTAAAACTAATAATCTTCCTGCTACCACCTGTTTGTCAAACAATGTCTGTATTTATTGCATCCTCGTCTTAGCCCACCACATTCTCAAGGCCACATACATCCTTTCTTATTTTACTGAATCCTTGGAAGGATTTGGGATGGTTACTAAAATAGCTACATCTCTTCTCTAAAAGAACATTCCTGACAGTTTAACCATTTATGGAATACATAAAGTCTGCTTCAGGTACCAGGGCAATGTGTAGCCTGCCTCAGGAGGCTCTGCAGCATTGTAGTAGCTGCAGTTCACGCTGGACATCACAGAACTGCTGAGGCGTGGAAGGAACTTGGAGCTGTGCAGGGGTCTGGATCTCCTGGGACATACCTATTGGTGCTTGTGATGGCAGAGACGTCGTGGTCTGTCTGCGAGGCACAACTGCAGTCCTTGAGGTAGCCAGGAGCAGCGAGCAGGTGAGTGGGCTCCCCCCAGAAAGTGTGCTGGTGCAAACACCCAGTCCATCAGTGGCCCTGATGTGTGAGCTTCACATGGGATGGGAGTCTCCCTGAGAAGGCTGTCAGGAATGTATTGGGATGGTGGGATTTTACCAGCTGTGCTCGGTGGGGTCTGTATCTCGGGACCCAAAGTCTCAGGGCCCTTCTGAGGCCTTTGTGGCTTTTGCAGCAGAGGTGATTTAATTGATGTTTTGCAATACTTGTGGACACCATAGCTGGAAATCAGTACCCTTGGCTCTGTGTTGGCTGTGGTTGTTTGGTTGTCTTGGCTACAAGAATTTGGCAGCTGGAGTGCATCTGGTGTTACTGCCTGTCACGTCTTGCGAACAAGATCTTGAAAAAGATGTTTTTGTGACTTCAGCAGTGTTGTTTGCAGGTATGATTTGAGGGCAATAGCATTGTAGCACTGTGTTTTGTGAGCAGCTTCATGGAGGTTGGAGTCTGTGACCCAGCTGGGACTCAGGAGAGATGGGCACTGCTGGTGCTGGTTTCCAAATATTTACATCTGAATCCTTCACAGTAACCTGCTGCGGTGCCGCATCGCTCTTCTCCAGCAGCTCTGCCTGTTTGATGGCTCCATGGGCTTGATCTGTGCTTTTGTATGAAAAATGGCCTNCCAGTGTCCCCGCCGAGCTCGGCGCGGCGCGGTGTGGGATGGGGAGCCCGGCGGCGGGTTGGGATGCGGCTCCCGCTAAGCGGGCGCGGTGCGATGGCTGCCCCGACTGGCCGCGGGGCCCGGCGACGGAGGAGGAGGGCGAGCGCTGCGACCCGCGGCTGTGGGACACGGAGC
>VXBW01001635.1:522911-540019 GCA_013400375.1 Thinocorus orbignyianus | reverse complement strand
ACAGAATCATAGAATGGTTAGAGTTGGAAAGCACCTTAAAGATCATGGAGTTCCAAACCCCTTGCCCTGGGCAGGGACACCTCCCACCAGGCCAGGTGGCTCCAAGCCCCATCCAGCCTGGACTTGAACCCCTCCAGGGATGGGGGAGCCACAGCTTCTCTGGGCAACCTGGGCCAGTGCCTCACCACCCTTACAGGAAATAATTTCTTCAGAATATCTAATCTCAATCTCCCCTCTGCCAACTAAAAACCTTTAACCCTTGCCCTATCACCACACTTCCTGATAAAGAGCCCCTCTCCAGCTCTCCTGGAGCTTCCTTCAGACACTGAAGGGCCGTGCCCCAAAGGGGTGCCAGGCAGGCCNGCAGCCCCGGGCCGTGGGGCGGCTGGGCCTCACTGCTGAGGCTGTGCTTACCCCTGCAGAGAGCGGAGTCACCGGGAGGATGCTGCTGGACCTGCCGGCCTGCGCCTTCGAGATCACCGGTGTCTGGTGAGAGCCTCCCCCGTGGGGCGGAGGGGCGGTGGGAGGCAGCCCCAGCTCTCGGTCCCCTCAGGCCTCGCTGGGTGAGCCGCCAGGCCCGCCGGGGTGTCTGGCCCTGGGGGGACTCCACCACCCTGGGGATGGTTTCTGTTTTTAAGCAGGCGGAGGGCGTTTGGCGAGGGGTTTCCCCGCCGTGGGGCCCTTGTGGGACGTGGGGGCTGCCGCAGGCGGGGGCACACCTGGCAAGACCCCGTCTGTGATGGCCGATAAGGGAAGAGAGGTGTTTCCACACCCAGCAGGATGGCTTCGTCCCTTTCCCACCTCGTGTGCCCAAGAGCTGGGGTGGTAAGGAGCACTGGAGAGGGTGTATGTGGTGGAACGGGCTCTGGGTGGCTGATGGTGGGTCCCCTACAAGGGTTCACCAGCTCCCCTGCTGACCCCAGCACAGCCAGTACCCTCCGGCGCGTCGGAACTGGTTGTCCAGCAACCATGAGAAGGAAAACTAATCCATTTTAAAAGCCTTAATGGAAATACCACCAATAGCACGATAGCCTTCTAAAGCATTAATATCAATGTAAACTCCAGGCGTTTCGATAAGAAATTTTAGGCTAAAGTTAGTACTGCTCTAATTCTAGTAATGACAGTACCAGCAATTTTTAAAATAGCAGGTAGGTACTGCCCTGTGGAGACTGGGTTTCACCCATCTCCTTGAGAGAAATACTAGGTGTTGAAACTTTAATCTTGCAACAGTTGCTGGGATTTTGCTCTTTGCACCTGCTACAGTAGGATGGACTGTTAGGGAAAAAGAGGTTTTGTTGTGTGTCCTGGCCAAATACGGCCTGTGGGTGGGTGGTGGAGTTGAGGGGCTGCCACGAGCAGCCCCAGCAGCTGGCTGTGGAGAGCAGGCCGCCTGGCAGAGTCTCGCTGCCAGCCTGGTGGCAGTCACCTGGGGCAGGTACAGGAAAACTGAATGCTGTCTTAGAGCATGTAGAGGGTTGTTCCCAGCAGTGAGGAAAGTGACTAGCCCACAAAGCCTTGTAATTTTTTCTGGTGGTGAATATACTTTCTTGGTCTTCTGAAACAAAAGAGACTATAAGTGTTTCCTGTCATCCTACGTGTCTGAAGGGCCCAAACTGCCCTGTCTCTGCCCTGCTGCAGTCAGCTCAGCTCACCTCTCCTGGGACGCAAGCCTGCATGCTCACCGCTTCCTGGTGCTTTTCAACCTTTGAATGTCTTTTCCTTACTCTGTTGCTAGCTTTGTTTACACTGTTTCATCTAATTTTATTCCAAAACCAACTATCCTGCTTAAGCTGTTTGCTAATGTTGTGGTTAATGCACCTAAGGCAGTTTGGAACGTGGTTATTTGGCAGGCACACACAAGTGTAGAGCTCTGCTTGTCTTTCTGTGGGGAGTTTTGAGTACTTTTGGTTTGGCTCCTTGGCTGAAAGTTTATCAGAGCGCACACTGCTGAGGGGGAGGGGTAACGGTTCTAAATTGAAAGAGGAGAGATTGAGATGAAATCTCAGGAAGAAATTCTTTGATGTGAGGGTGGTGAGACCCTGGCCCAGGCTGCCCAGGGAAGCTGTGGCTGCCCCATCCCTGGAGGGGTTCAAGGCCAGGCTGGAGGAGGCTTGGAGCAATCTGGTCTGGTGGGAGGTGTCCTTGCCCAGGGCAGGGGGTGGGACTGGGTGTTCTTTAAGTTCCCTTCCAACCTGAACCATTCAATTATTCTGATGTCTGTTGTATCAAGACACCCGGGTACAATCACGGATTGTGAAAGGTGAGTTGAAAGAGCAGGCACCTGGGTGTGGCCATCAGTAGGAGAAAGAAAAGCTGATGTGACTCAGGGTGGCAAGGCAGAAGTGTTGGGCTTTGGATGAGGTGAGATGTTGGTAGGAGTTACTAAGGTATCTTTTGGGTTTATTTGGAAGAAGGGTCTTAACTACAGCTGTTTAAAGTGTTCAGATAGAAATAGTGTGGTATCATGAGGAAGGCAGCTAAAGACTATTTGATTCTGAAGTATAAGGTAACTGTCTAATTGAAATAACAAGTGGATGTGTAGGTTTCTGTTTAGAGACTCCCAGGAGGCTGATTGCTCTTAGTACCTTGCTGACTTGAGTACCTCGAGCACTGAGTATCCATAGACACTCAGATACACCGAAAATCTGCAGGCTGCTCTGAGGCTGGTCAGGCTGTGCCAGTGCTGAGTGTAGGCAGGGTGGTTGTCCCAGGAGATCCCTCTAAGTCTGGGTACTGGTGTCAAACAGCTGTGAAGAGCTCTTGGTGTGGAGAGTGGATTGCACTGGGGGTATGGAGTGACATGCTTGTGGGTTTTCTTCTAGAAGGTGTTTCCTTTGGTGAGATCTGACATCCTGTTTTTGTTAAGCTGAAGATGTGACTCGGATGAGAAATTGTTAGAGCCTTCTGCTCTTTTAAACCATCTCAGCTTTATGCTTAAGGAATGATCCTTTTGCGTGTGTCTTTCCACTGCGTGCTGTGTCCTGGAGTAACTTTCACTATTTCTCTGTGACAAGCTAGTAATAATGCATATATTAGTTCCCTGCCATTCCTGGACATCCAGTGGGGGCCTGGAGGCAGTGCTATAGATTTCCCACACATGCTCACATTCCTGGAAGTGGATGTTGTGTGTATGTGGCATGCTGCATGTTAAATACAGATGATGAGTAGAGCTGCCTGGCTGACCTCTCTGGAGTAATTAAGTTCCTGAAGGGGTGCAGGAAAGGGGTTTTCTCATCCTCAACACCAGTGGTGTGAGGGAGGGTGTGGGCAAAGCAGGGAAGGGGTTGAGGGGAAGTGGATGGGGAAGTGTTAGTTCCCACACTTTCAAAGGCAGTGTTGCTGCTTTGGCTGTTGGAGGAATTAAATCTGCAGAGCCCTGGAAAACCACAATGCTAACAAGTGACTTGTATCTAAACTCTTGGTTTAGGCGCTTACCATATAGAGACCAGGTGAAAAATCCCCTGCTGTTTTCTATGTGGAGAAAGACAGAGAGCTGTCTGTGGTGAGATGCTCGGGTGATCAGTCACACCAGTACTCTTGACAGTGTGCTTTGTCACCTGGAGGCCAAACCCAAAATGGGGGTCAGTGTTCCTGGAGGCTTAGCAAGATGACAAGACACACAGGCCATGGAGGTGGCACATCAGGTGGGGACTTTCGAGCCTCCCAGTTCAGATGAATTACTTTTGCTGCTCTCTCACCCATTATCAGCACCAGTCTGTCCCAGGGGTGCTCCAGCAAGTGTGTGATTCTGTGTAGAGGGCTGTGTTTGTACCACTTAGTTCAGCCCTGCTGGCGTTTAGTTTCTGGAGCAAAGATGCACCCCTGGAGGGTTATTATATAACTACCTATGCAAACATCATCCTCTTTGCGGATGATGTTTGCATAGGTAGTTGTATAATAAGCTGTACTGAGCTGTCCTTTCTCTGCTGTCCCTGTAGTTGCAGTCATTGGTAATTTCTCAAGATCATAGGCACCCACATGCCTTTCTCTTTACATATCTGACTAATTTCTAGTTGGTGTTTTCCCACACTCCTGAATTCTTGTGGCATTTAAAAGTATAATGAAGTACTTCAAACAGACAGGCTTGAAGTGATGTTGTACCTCAGCACTCAGCAGTGCCGTTCCTTGCTTCACACTGGGGGCTGCTTTGTGCTGCCTCACCTTCTCAAAGATGACATCAAGTCCTACCTCGTATACTTTGCATGACCCAGAGTATCTTTTTGGCCAGTTGTTACCTGAGGCCTGCTGCATGACTGTGGTGGTACTGTGCCTCTTGAAGCATTGCAGCTCACTCAAAAACATGCTTGCAGTCTTTGATATCCATTATTAACATGCTTTGAAGTGATATACACTGAAGACCTCAGTTTTAATTAAGAACATGGGGGTCATCTCTGTACATCAAGTGTAGGTTTTAATATTTCAAGTCTGCTAGAGCAAAGAAGCCCTAGTCCAGATGTAGTTCTGCATGTTAGGTAAATGTCTTGAGGGAGAACTTCTCCACAGAAGTCAAATGAATGAGGTGGCTGGAAGCAGATCACTTCTGAATTTACTATCCCTGAACTGTTTTTGAGGGTGGTGGAGGTGTTCAGCTACTGGCCCAGGTGCTAGTCCTACCTGAGCTGCCCATACCTGTGATCAGAAAGGTTACGTGTTTCTTATAAGCAGCAGTTGAACATTCTTGGCCCCATCTTCAGGACAAACCTCAAAGAGCAGTTGCAGTTGTGTTTCCTGGGAGTGTAAGGATAGGTGTGTACAAGCTTCTGGTTTGCCGGCCTTAGAAGTTTCTCAGCTCTTCCACCATGCCAAAGTTAATCTTCTCTTCTTAGCAGAGACCAAGAAGGACAGGCAGATGCAGGTGGTCCTTCTCTTTTCCTCGGTGTTCACTATTTGCTCTTGACGTGTAAAGAGTGGGATCTTTCAGGATATGTGGGTTTTTGGTTGTTCCTATAGACTGAGCTGCTTGGGATGTGGAGTAACGCACTGGACTGAGAATCACCTCTGGTGCTTTTCATCTTGCAAGTGGGGGCAACTGAAGACTCCTGACAGTGTGAGCAGCAGAGGCTTCAGCCTGGAAGCTTCCTGTTAGGGACAGGGATACTGAGTGGTTAAGATAAGTGCTCACCAGTAGCTCAGACATCATGTGTGTTTTATGGATTGTGTATTATTAAATGATTCAGATGAAAGTATGGCAGTGCATCTGGGAGTATTTCTTGGTAATAGTAAACATTTTATAGTTTTACCTTTCTGTTAAAGTTTGAATTGAAAGACTGATGTAAAACTGATCTTAGGATGGTTAACCACTGAAGGGCATAAAAGGTAAGAAATTGTACTTCCTTGTGATGAGGTGTTTGCTGTCCTAGGGAGGCTGAAACCATTTTGTCCTTGAGGACAAGTCTTGCAGACAGAGTTAATAGAAGTGGCTGTAATAGTGTGTCCTCTCTGCCTCCAGACTTGTTCTGCCTGTGTATTTATATCCTGGTGTTTCTATTTCTTAGTTCTGTGTAAGTGGGAGAAGCACACTGGTTTACAAACAACTTCTGCACTTAGTTGCTCTCTTCCTTCTCTAGAAGGATAAATGCTTTCAGTATTTTTCTGAAAAAGCTGCATAAATATGTATCTCTCTAAAAGAGTCAACAGATATCCAAATAATATGAACTTTTCCAAGTAACTCTACATGTACTGCAGATTGTAAAGGGAAATGCATTGCGAACTGCTCTCAATGTCTTTTTCTCCTTTCTAGCCACCCACCTGAGAGACTGCAAGTGCTGGCCTGCCTGAATGAACTGAGACAGCAGCACGTGGACGTGATGAAGGTAGCCTCAGTGCAGGGAGGACACCGCTTCCAGGGCCTCTGCCACTCTCTGCCTCCTGTCCTTGCTTGGTGGTGCCAGCTCATGCTGCGGTGGTGCCTTTCCTTTGCAGAGCTCTCTTCTTGATAGCAGGTGGTCTTTAGAAAACCACATTAGCCAGAAAAATTGTTAAAATCTTCAGCTGAGAGCTTGATGTGGGCACCTGGTGGTTGTGAGAGATTGAATGAACAGATGAGCTGTTTGAAATGTGTTGAGAAGCTTCCTTTTCATGTCTTTGTCTAGAGCCTCCCCTTGGTTTGTGTTTTTCTTTTTTTTGCTTGTTTACCCCCAGGCATGGATTAAAAGGCTCCTCCTCGCTTCCACTGTTTGCTGTGTCCAGCAGTTTCTCACAGTGGTGTCTGTTTAGGTCAGGCCAAGGCCATGTGTGTTCCTTAGTCATCTGCCCATCTGCTAGAGCCTTGTCAGTTCAGGGTCTGAGAGTAAAGAGAACACAGGAAAACCATATTTGCTGCAGCATTTTAGCAAGATATATATGTGATGAAATGGTTTTATCTGCTGTTTTGAGACAAGGATTAAGTGTGTGTTTATCTTCTCCAGTAAATCACTGTAGTTACTCAGATGTCTCTTAAAGTGTGTGCTTAGGGATGATTAGGGAGTACTTCTTTCATATTTGAGTTATCTTGGGTTTTGCAATTTGTTTGATGAAAAAGGCATGAATCATTATTTCCACTCAGCAAAATTTCACCTGATTTTTAAATACATAAAAAATGTCAAACCAAACACTTCTTATTGTGCGTCTCGACATGTATTGCAGTCCCCTGCTTTAGCTGGAATAGCAGATTAATAAAGACAGCAGTTTTCTCAAGTGAAAAGTTTTAGAATTACACAGGTGCAGAATAACATCTTTAGAGATTTTGACTTTAGCTCCCTTACCCTCTGAAATATGCAGCTGTATCTTTTTTGATGTCATGCATAAGTAGTTCTCCAAGATAAATCTTTATATAGAGTAGGCAGGATATGGCTGTTTTAAGGGTGAAACCAAAGGAGTTGCCCTCTTCCACCGAATACTTCACATTACACATATCCTTTACCTTGGTGTCTGTTTCTTTTCAAAATTAAATGTTAATTACACTATTGTTTGGCTTTTATAGGTTTTTAATGATCCGATTCACGGGCACATTGAAATACATCCCCTTCTTGTTCATATCATCGACACTCCTCAGTTTCAGCGCCTCAGATACATTAAGCAGCTTGGTGGCACTTACTTTGTTTTTCCTGGAGCCTCTCACAACCGCTTTGAGCACTCTATAGGGTAAGGTGATGATGTCTTACATTCCTCTGAGTTTGGTTCTGCTGACACAGGTGCCAGCCAAGAGCCGTCACTGTCTTTCAGCTTTGGTGAAAACTGCTATAGTGGCATTTTTTGGGGCTCACAAAATGGATATCCTGAGTGGTTATGGTCTGGTCCACTGAACTTCATTTAATAAAGACAGAAAAAGAAACCTGCAAGATGGGTTAGTGTTAGATTTCCTCCCCCTCCCCTTCTTCTAAGAATAATGTTAACTAAAAACTGTGAGTGCCGTATGTTCTCCCTGGTCAGAACTTGAGTTTTAAAGCATAAACCTGGGAAGGGTGCCTGGCTGAATTACTTGCCAGAAAGTTGCTATCCCCTTACATTGCCCAGGACAGCTAAAACCCATTTTATCTATAATGTTTGCATTTGTAATTGTGTGTGCTTTATGCAGTTGATGGCAGATTGTCAGGCTGTTCCTTGTCTCATAAGTTAAATGGTAACTAACAGATGGTGGACTTGAGGATTCCTATGATGACGAATTTAAGCTTGTTTTAAAGGTCTGTTCCAAGTTGCAGAGAAATTAAACTAGTCAGTGGTTTTTATTCAGATGATCTGGACAGCATAAAGTTACTTTCATTAGTGCTGAAGTTGCTCTGTGACACTGAGAAGATACAAATGGCTATTGCAAAAGGGTCGAATCAGTGAGTTTGGTGGGAATTGATTGCACGTGCTAAACCTGAAAAGACAAAAATGTGAGGGATATAAACAAAGCTGTCACAACAGAAGTCTGAAAACTCCAGTGATATCAACAACCTTTTCTTTCAAGCAGTTCAGTTACTCTGTATAGTTAAACTTACGACAGTTGTTGTTACCTTGCGTATCTTTTTGAAGACTTCTACAGCATTAAAATAAAAGTAGTGAGCTTTGTGTGCTTATTGGTCTAGTGAAAAAATAGCAAATAGTAACATTTCATCGTATAATAGCTACTACTTCATCATATAGAACCTTGTCTTACTTTAAGATGTTCTTCAAGGGGGACTGTTAAGGCAAGTAGACAAGGAAGTTGGCGTAGAGCTTGTAAACCGTTTAGAGGGTTGTGTCCTATGTTTGCTCCTGCTGTTTTTGTATCATGAGAATAGAGGATCCCATTTAGTGAAATTAAATGTCAAATCTAAAATGAGCAAAAGGAAGATAAATAGTTGTCATAAGCTGCTATTAAACTAGCAACATGAAATAAGAATGGAATGCTTTGGTGACTGTTGTGGAACTTTGCAGCCCCACTGACTGTAGTCAAAGGATGATGCCTGACTGCGGTGCTTCAAGTTGCACACTGTCAGTGATGCACTGCTGTTTGCTTATGCAGGTACTGTGTGGCTGTGCTTTATGAAATACTGCAGGTGCTGTAATTTTGCTTTCAAATGAGTTACTGATGACTAAAACTCTACTACAGGAAATAGTTTGTTTCTGTGATTCTTTTGCAGGTTAGGGTTTGAATATTTGTTGTGTGCTGCCTCCCGGACAAGGGCTTTGACTTAATGGAGCAACATAAAATAGCTGAGCAGCTCTTTTTCTTAAAGCCTGAAACACTACTGTATTTTTTATCTTTTCTTCCCCTGCAACAGGGTAGGCTACCTAGCAGGATGTTTGGTTCGTGCGCTGAAGGAGAGACAACCTGAACTGGATATAACCCAGCGAGATATCCTCTGTGTAGAAATTGCTGGGCTTTGTCATGATTTGGGTAGGTACCACTTCGGATGGCTTCTTGCTCTCTGAAAGCTAATCTGAATGAAAAACTCGCTGCAAGATCATGACTTGAAAGCAGTTTGGGGCTGCTTATTGTGTGGCCACACCTGAGACAGGATTTATTCTGTTCCTTTTTGGTCCAGAGTACATCTGCAGAGGCAACTCCACTTGGTGAATTTGTAGCTGCTTTTAGCTATTTTGTTTGTCTTGTGTCCATATGGTGTTCGGAGTTCTGCCCTCAGTGGCTGAAGTTTCTGCTTCCTTCTGTGATGTCCTCAGGCGTCTTAAAACATCTCAGAGTGAAAACTAGTGGCCCTTTCGAGAATTGTTATGATTATTTTATAAGTACTTATTTTTTTCGGAGCTGGCACAGAGTAATTCCTGTACTCAGTGTTACTGCAGTATTTGCTTGTGGTGCAGGTAATGGAACTGGCATTAAGTGTGGTAGTACTGTAAGTGTACTTGCTATAGCTGAATCTTCCTCATAGGTGATGTCAAGATCAAGTGAAATACAAGAGATCAAAGCAGATCCTTAGCTTGCTCAATATTTCTGCTGGCAAGCATGTCTGAGATTAAATATGCATAATCTTTGTTTTTAAGGTCATGGACCATTTTCACACATGTTTGATGGAAGATTTATTCCACTCACTCGTCCAGATTTGAAATGGAAGGTAAGCTTTTTGCTGTTAAAGTAAAAGTAGAAAAACAAATTTTTAAAGGGAGAGTAATTGGTCTTTAGAGACTGCCAGTGCATGTGAGGACATGGTGATCTAGACTTTTCTTAGGGGGCATAACCAGAATGTTGTCTTCTAATCTTTTTGTTCTCTTTAACTGTTTGTCTGGGGAGTGTCAGCCCCCTCAGAGTGACTGTGAGCAGATACACCCTTACTTTGCTAAAGCAGAAAGAGGTGTGGGGAGGAATAAGTAAGGGCAGATGTTTATCACCAGCATCTCTTCCCTGTAAGTGTAAATGCTCTTGAACTCCTGTGTGCTTTCATGAGATGCATTTGTGTATGCATGTCCTCTTTCAGCAGATGTAACACCAGGTGAGAAAAAATGAACTATCTCATCTTGTCAGTGCCTGTAGTGCGTCTATGAGGAGGCAGAATTTGTTGGGGCTGCACTGATCATTTTAAGCCAGCATTGGGCTTTGTTCAGAAAGTATATTTTACAGATGTAATATACCAACTTGAAGCATCCCTTCTGGTTTAAGGCCACAATATTTAATGCAGTGTTTAGAATTCAAACTTTCAGAAACTTTGAACAGGGTTTCAAAGGTTGTTTGCTGTGAATGAAGTGTCATGCAGTCCTTTCAGGCCTTTCTCTGCTTATAGTGGCTAAGCAAAGTCAGCTGAGTAAACTTGTTAATCTTCTGCACAGCAGAACTGGTTGTTTTGTCATTTAGCGTTGTAACTGTCTTCCTGGTGTTTGTCAAAATACAAAATCAACAGCTCTCTGCTGAAGAGTGTGTTCCTGGACTCTGTAGACAGGCTGATTCCCTGTTTGATAGAAAATGCATAGAAAATCACCCAAGTTCTGCACTTTGAGACCACTGTGCCCAGGAGAGAGGCAGTGCTGCCCAGTTAAGTGAAAGCTGTGACGCTGCAGGAAGGATGTTTAAACTGTATAATGTAACGTTTAGGTGGAGTTTTTTTGTGTGTTTTGTTTTGTTTTTTTTTTCACAGCATGAAACTGCTTCTGTTAAAATGTTTGAGTACCTAATCACTTCCAATAAACTAGAAGAAGTCATGAAGTCGTATGGTCTTGTCTTGGAAGAAGATATGGTCTTCATCAAGGAACAAATAGGAGGGCCTATAGATGAAACCAGTTGTGAGAAATCGGTGAGTCAGTGTACTGCTCCTGTGATTATCCCAATAAATGTCTTTAATTTTACTGAGAGGGTAGATAATTTTGACTTCTTCTATGTTTTATTATTTATTTTTGCCTCCAAGAAATTCTGATAATTCTGGCACAGGAGATGCTGGAGAAGTATAGTGTTTATTTCTTACGGTGCTGGCAGGAGGTGGTCACTTCACTGCATTATGTGCTTAAATCTTCCCAGGAAGTTCTGATGTCAGAGTCTTTAAAGGAAAGCTTCAGAATGTTATTTTTGTTTAGTGAGCCTGATTCACTGTAGTTAGGTTGGTAGACTAATTTTCTAATGGAAACCTTAAATGACTGGGTTAGGATAACAGCCTATTTACTGTATGCTAGAAGGCAACAGTAATCTGTTGTGCTGTTTCTAGGTGGCCCTGTGAAGAAAACATGGTGACAGTTTAGGTTAACGAGCTGACAACAGATAGCAAAACTGAGAACTGGTAGAGATGAGGTAATAGGCAATGCAAAGTGGGGCCCAAGCACCAGAGACATGTCAGCTTTAATGACATCAGCAAAATATTTGGCTTTATTGCAGTAACACAGAGGCAGACATAGGACTTGCATAAAGGTGTTGCCTCAAGTGATTATTGCTCCTTGCAACTCTGTGAAAGAATTAAGTTCTCTCTACTCACTTTACAATTCTTGTCATCTCTTCAGGGACAACCATTTGGTTGCTAGCAGAATTAAGAACCCATGGTTAGGAGGTCTGTGATGACAATCTGATTCTAATCAGAATTTGCATGCTGTCCCAAACAAATGACCCACAAGTATTAGCATTTCCCATTGTTTCCTGCTATAGTAGTGTATGGTTGTACCATGTGCACTCCAGCACTCTGGTGACAAATGTAGGACTAAAGTTCAGTCTGAGATCTTTTAGGAAGGTGTGTTCACTTACACATCTGCAAGCTGATTTTCACTAATGTGCACTCATTTGCATACAAGTCTTGCTGGCTGCAACTTCATCCTGTGCTGGGTCAACGCAACATCTGTTCTTCCTTGTGTGGATTCTGTGCTTGTTTCTCAGCAGAATAACAGGAAAAGGAGTGTCAGAGATTATATGTGGCAACCTTCTTGTCACCCTCCTGGTGTTAGGCTGCAGGGCCTTCCACTGGCAGTTCTTTGTGCTGTGGTGTCTCAGCAGAGTACAGGCTCCAAGGCATCTCTGCCTGGTCCTGATGTGAACAAGGGACTGTTTATGCATTGGCATGTGTGTGCAATGGTGTCCTCAACATTGTCCCAGTAGCAGAGCTGTTTGTGATCAGCACAGGATGTTTTTACCTATGATGTGCCCTCTTCCCACTGCTTGCAAGTTTCCACTCTTATTTATGTAAATTTTAATATTTGTGTAATGCAGATAATGTGAAAGCCATTTATCTGGCACTTTTTGTTTAGCTGAAAAATCACTAAATTTTCAAGAAATTAATGCTTATGTGCAACTTGTGTCTTAATATTTTGGCACTGATTTCCTACTTCCTAATGGCTGAATTATGCCTTGTGGTTTAGGAGCTTAAGTTGCAGCCTGTTTAAGCAATTTTTATTTAAAACATCTAACAAATTGTTTTTAAAACTCTGTTCTATACAGTTGTATGGTTGATTGCAGAAGGCTTTAACTGATTCCCTGAGGATTAAATGATTCTTTGTTTGCTGTTACGCTGCTTTTTTTTTTTTTTTTGGCATTTCAGTTTAGTAGAATGAGATAGTTGTGTTCATGGCTTTTATTCTTCCTGATATTCCAGGAAGTAGCTCCTTGAGCTGGTTCTGGATTTCTAGTGCTCAACAGCTTTTGAAAGCCCTTTTATTGTCTTTATATTCTCTGCTACCTCAGTGTTGGATGTTTATCACAGGCAAAGTCAAAGTGTATTCCCACTGTTTCTAAAAAATTGTACTGGTGATGTTTGCACACTTCTTTAATTTCTTACTGTTTCTGATTTTATTGATTTAATTTTTTTCTTCTCTGCTTCTCTGTTAGTGGCCTTACCGTGGTCGGGAAAAGGAGAAAAGTTTCCTGTATGAGGTAGTAGCTAACAAAAAAAATGGCATTGATGTTGACAAATGGGATTATTTTGCAAGGTACAAATCTTAACAATTTTTAGTTTTATTATGAATTCTTACTGCAACAATGCTACTGTTTGTGCAAGTACGATCTCATTGTTAAACACTCTCTGTGGAATATTTTTAGGGATTGCCATCACTTAGGAATCCAGAATAATTTTGATTATAAGCGATTACTTAAATTCACTCGGGTCTGTGAAGTAAAAAACCAGAAGCATATCTGTACGCGTGACAAGGTAAGCCCTGCGAGGGAACCAAGGGGAAGGCCCAGCAGCACACAGAGAACATGTCGGGCATGGCAAAGCCCCCCTCGGGCAGCATGGCACAGCTGCACGCTGCTTTGGAGGGGATGCTGCCCTTGTCTGTATGGTGCTTTTTTTAGCTCAAGAGAGAAAGAAGTAGCTGCTGCTCCGAGAGTTCTCAGAAGCAGCTGGTTTAAGAATGGAGCAACAGAGCAAGTCTCTGTTTGAAAGGGCTTGTAGTGGGTCCTGCCAGGGCAGACTCTGCAAAGCCATCCATTGTGTGTGAGCCTGTGCTAGCTCTTCTGGCAAGAGATGCATGTGGCTTTGGCAGGGGGCTGCAAGAGGTCCTCTTCTCTGCCCGGGCTACCCGGCGTCCTCTGCTCTCACACAGCAGCCTGAGGGTGTTTCAGAATGGTTGTCTTTCACAACTTACACATTCTGCCCTGTGCTTCAAATGGAAGGAGACAACTCATTTGATTCCTTGATTGCTTTAGTTTTTCAGTTGAGACAATGTCAAAAGTAAAAGATGATTGCATTTTTTTTTTATTCAGGAAGTTGGAAATTTGTATGATATGTTCCACACAAGGAATTGTCTGCACCGGCGAGCATACCAGCATAAGATTGGCAACATCATTGAAATAATGCAAGTATTATGCTTTCCTTTTCTTGCATATCATTTATTTTTAAATTCTTGAAGCTGATTATCCATTCAGAATATTCACATAATCAATAAGGTGTGATATATAATAAAAGCCACTGGGCTGTATAACCCAATTCTTATGGTAAGGCTCAGGGCTTAGAGTATCATAGAGGCTGTGATTACAAAAAACCCCAAACAACACAAACCAAAAACAAGAGAGGGACAACAACATCCTTCCACATGACATTCAATTAGTAGAAACTTCCTAAAACCCTGAAGGGCCAGGATGTGCTTACGCTGTTTTAACTGCTGACAGCTGAAGTCAAATCTTTATCTACAACTTATAGGCCACTTACCTCAAACTGTCTGGTTAATAGAGCAAAGTTATTAACAGAGCAGGGTAATGAGCAAACATATTGAAGCTCTGCTGAGGCCTAGCTTTGTGTTTGTGGAGTGCCACAGCAGGAGTTGTTCAGGACCAGCTGAGCTAGCTGCCTGCATTTGTATCTGTCTTGTTGGTGTCTACAGAAATTTCCCTGTAACATTACTCTTTTTACATTTCTTCAAAAGCAAAAATGCTAGTATCCCCAAATAATTTTTCATTAGGATCTTGGCTTCTGAGTAACTGTCATGCTGGGCTTTGAAAAAAAGAATGCAGAGGATTACACAGTACAAGAGTGATTTGTGACTGTTTCCATAAACTTCAGCTCCTGGTTTAGCGATCCTCAAAAACCCAAGACAAAAAATGCTAGGATTTGACAGTACCTGTGTGTGAGGAATAAAACAGCCAAGAAATTTAGGTTTTGGCTTACCGTAATCGTAACAGCCTATCCAAATTAGTGTACAAGCTGGAAATGACAGCAAGAGGTACAGGGAACTTGGAAAGAACTTGATCATAAGGTTTTCCCACCTGAAGTAAACACACATTCATGATGCTTTACCTTCAGAATACCTTGTGTTCTCTTGTTTAACTCCTGGAGGAATGACTCTCTGCAAGGATACTGTGAGGCAGTCTCATTGCAGCTGAGTGACCGTGGCACTGGAGGACTCTGCAATTGTCTAAGCAATGTTAAGCTCATAGTCTGAAGCAGAACAAAGGGTACTTGTTCATTCACTGAAAGAAGGTTATGGTCTGATCTGAACCTGGTTTCAGTTAGTGAAAAGACTGTTGAAATGTGCAGTGACAGTGTGGAGATAGGGCATATTGCAGTGCAATTAGGGTCTGCTGTGTGCCTGGGATGCAGTTTCATCTGTTGTCCTCTATTTATAACACACTAATGCATTTCTTGTTTGGCTGTTGAGCAACAAGGTGTTTCAAAATTTTGCTTTCTTTAAATCTTGTCTCAAACTAGGATTACAGAAGCATTTCAAAAAGCAGACAAATTTCTAAAAATAGAAGGTTCTGAAGGAAAACTATACCAGATTTCCACGGCAATAGAGGACATGGAAGCCTACACTAAGTTAACTGGTATGAGCTCTCAGATCTATCTCTTTCAAACAAACAAACAAAAAACAAACCCAAAAAACCACGAGTACCTGTTAGAATGCTGATTTTACAGCTGGGGCCTTGCCCCACTGCCCAAGCAGTACTGTTACTGTGCACAGATGGTGGGACAGATGTGGACCATCCAGTCTCTTTGCTCTCATATCTAACTGGAAGAGCAAGACCTTCTAGTTGAAATTACTTTTTTAGGGTGGGGGGGAGAGAAAAGCACCAACTTCTTATGTTCTGCACGCATTCAGATTATAGCCAGCAGTGCTGTTGCAAGGTCACAGAATCGTTGCAACCTCCCTGCCCTGGCCAGGGACACCTCCCACTAGACCAGGTTGCTCCAAGCCCCATCCAGCCTGGTCTTAAACATTTCCAGGGGTGGGGCATCCGCATCTTCTCTGGACAACCTGTTCCAGGGTCTCACCACCATCACAATAAAGAATTTCTTCCTAATATCTCATCTAAATCTCCACTCTTCCAACTTAAAGTCGCTGCACCTCATCCTGTCACTCCACTCCCTGGCAAAGAGTCTCTCTCCAGCTCTCCTGTAGCTCCCTTCAGATACTGGAAGGCTGCTATCAGGTCTCCCTGGAGCCTTCTCATCTCCAGGCTGAACAGCCCCAGCTCTCTCAGCCTGTCTTCATAGCAGAGGTGCTCCATCCCTCTAATCATCTTGGTGGCCCTCCTCTAGACCCGCTCCAACAGGTCCATGTCCTTTCTCTGTTGAGGACTCCAGAGCTGGACACAGGACTCCAGGTGGGGTCTCACAAGCGCAGAGTAGAGGGGCAGAATCATCTCCTGTGACCTTGTTGCAAGAGTGAAAATTGAGCTAGATTTCTGTCAACGACTGTTATGAATCTGATGATAATCAAGACTTCTCAGTTGCCAGACTTAGTATGTTCAGTCATTCTCTGAAAGTGTCTTTCCTGAACCAGCAGTATTTCTCTTTGCTTTAACCGTTGTCCCTGTATGTTTTTTGCTGTGACACTGGTTTGACATACTTACCAAAAATGAATGCAACTTTGGCAGATAATATCTACTTGGAAATTCTGCACTCAAGTTGTCCAGAACTGAAGGAGGCACGAGAAATTTTGCGTAAAATAGAACGACGTGAATTATACAAGTTTTTAGGAGAAACTCAACCTGAAATGGCAAGTGAAGTTGTAAAGGTAATGTCCACTGATGGGACATTCTCTCCCTCTGAAAATGTTCTCTAAGTTGCTGAGCATCTTTTTTCTCTATCTCTGTGTGTTTTGGGGTTGAGGGGTTTTTTGTTTTGTTTTTTTTTCTTAACTGCTGTTCCAAAAGTAGTGTCAAAACTTCTCCTCCTGTCTTTATGTTGCTGAGCCGTGAAACATTGTAGGAAATGGAAAAGTTTTATCTACAAACAGCCAGAAGAATGGCAAGAGGTGGAAATTAATTTGATTAATGCAGAGATATTTCCAGAAGAAATAGTTTTCTGAAAAATACAAAATTGCATAAAGAAACTGTTAAAAGTCCATCTGGTTAAAATTGTTACTGCAATCATCTTGTGTTTATTAAAATTTCAAAATAATAAGGAGACTTTTGCTTTGGATTGTAATTTGTGTGCTATAATTTGAGAACAAAACAAGCGAATAATAACTTCTGAATTTCTTAATTCAATCAAATTCTATACTGAGCATAAGCATACATGTATCTTATAAGCTTAAAATCAAAAAGGAGGCCTATAGAGGGTGGAAGGAAGGACAGGTGGGCTGGGTAGAATATAGAGAAGCTGTCTGAGTGGCCAGGAACCATATCAGGCAGGCAAAAGCCCTAAGGGAACTGAATCTGGCCAAGGACATCAAGGGCAATAAGAAAAAATTCTATAGCTATGTCAGGGAAAAAGGTAGGACTAGGGAGGCTGTGGGCCCTCTCTGGAAGAAAACAGGAGAACTGGCCACCCAGGATATGGATAAGGCTGAGGTACTGAATG
>VXBW01001635.1:455605-522150 GCA_013400375.1 Thinocorus orbignyianus | reverse complement strand
AGAAAGGACATCGAACTGTTGGAACAGGTCCAGCGCAGGGCCACCAAGATGATTAGAGGGATGGAGCACCTCTGCTATGAAGACAGGCTGAGAGAGCTGGGGCTGTTCAGCCTGGAGACGAGAAGGCTCCGGGGAGACCTGAGAGCAGCCTTCCAGTATCTGAAGGGAGCTCCAGGAGAGCTGGGGAGGGACTCTTTGTCAGGAAGTCTAGTGACAGGACAAGGGGTAATGGTTTTAAATTGGAAGAGGGGAGATTTAGATTAGATATTGGGAAGAAGTTCTTTCCTGTGAGGGTGGTGAGGCACTGGAACAGGTTGCCCAGGGAAGTTGTTGATGCCCCATCCCTGGAAGTGTTTAAGGCCAGGCTGGATGGGGCTTGGAGCAACCTGCTCTAGGGAGAGGTGTCAGGGGGTGGCAGGGGGTTGGAACTTGATGATCTTTAAGGTCCCTTCCAACTCTGACCATTCTATGATTTTATGATCTTTTTCTAGCGTATGCTTTTCAAAGCACTCAGTAGACATCAGTTCAATTGCTGCTGTTTTATTTTAAAATAATGTTATATTAGAGCTGACGTTACTTCAGGTGGATCAGATTTTCTTGTAATGTGGTGTTCCATGTTATCAAATCATCAGTTCATTATCTCTAAACTTCAGTGAGTTTTTTGCTTTAAATTTTCCATGCCAAATTTCCTGAAATATCTGTAAAGCTTTAATAAAAAAACTCAGTTCCTTTCAAGAAAAAGTTTGGAGAAGGGGTACTTGTTGTCTTACTGCTCTATTCATCGTAGTTTGAAGGGAAGAGTTGCTTTTGTTCTTTGTCTAAGAAGAAGTAGCCTTAACAAATTCTGTAATTAAAAAAAGTAGGAGGGTTTTTTGTTTTGGAAACCACCTTCAGACAAAGGTCAGCACAACATGAAGTGGCTGTACGTTGACTTCTGCCTGTTGGAGGAGCAGTTCAGGATGCACAGCCTGACAGATAAGGAGATGGGCAGGAGAATGAATTGCATGAGTTCTGCCTTAAACAGCTTCTTTTAGAAGCTTGGATAATGAAAAGAGAAACTCCCACATGGATTTTCAAAGTGAAGGTGTTGAGCCTTGGAATATCCAGTGTGGTGTTCTGAAGGGAGAAGGGGTCACTGTTGGTACCTTGCTTGTACCCAGCTGATGCTTTGCAGCTCCTGATACCCCTGTGTGGTGCAGGAGGTTCCTGTTGCAGAAGTGCTGGAGGTGATCAGTGGCTGACAGAATATAGCTGTGTGTTCTGCTCTTGAGAGACCACAATGCTGTTATGGTTAGAATCACAGAATAGTCTGGATAGGAAGGGACCTTTAAAGACCATCTAGTGCAACCCCCCTGCAGTGCACAGGGACATCTTGAACTAGAGCAGGTTGCTCAAAGCCCTGACTAGTTTTGTGATTCTCAAGCTCGCCAGAGCCAGGAAAACATCCCAAATAACTTTGAATTTAAGAACTCCGTAGTTAAGTTTCCAGTTAATGCAAACTGGAAGAGGTGACTTAAAAAAAGCAAGTAAACGACAAAAAAAAAGGAGAAAGCATATGTAAATCCTGATACAGAAACAGAATAGGTTATAAATAGGCTGTCTCCTGCCAGTTGGCAGTTCTTTCCCCTAGGTTTGCTCTCAGTCTAAACCTTTCCTCAGGCTCTTGAGTCACAACAAACTACGTATATGCCTCAACTTGGCAGCATGTGCGATTCTCAGCTCTTTTTAACAATCTCTGTGTCTTTGCGATGCACAAAGCAGCAGCAAAACGAAAGGCTGCTGGTTAAATTCATTGTCTTCTGGACTTGTCTCCTGGCTGCTCTGTGCTGCACGTGAAGCTTTTCTCTTGGGAGTCTCAGTTGCTCCCAGGAAATCTTGCTTCATCAAGTCTTGCATCTTCCCCAGAACGCAGCAGTCCTGGACAAAGATGAACAGCCCACGTTCTCTGTCCTGCTCAGCCACAGTCTTGTAATGAGAACTTACATGGTTCCATGAACAACTGCTCCTTACCACACAGTGCTTCTCTGCTGGGCATTAGCCCTAGCTATCAGCAGGGAATGTTCTCTCAGGTCCCAGACCAGACAAAACCCCCTGGTGGGTTTCGGCTTTTGACTAAGGTCACCATTCCCCTCAAAGTTTGCCAAGGAACTTGATGCTTCTGAGGTTTTGTTTTTTTTTAATAGTGATTGATGACATTACTGATCTTGTCTGTTGTTTTTTTTATTTATTATATGTTTCAATGTATAGATATGAAAGTTTTATTAGCTGGTGAGATCCTGCAGCTCTTCATTTACAAAAGCCTAAAACTTCAGTAAAACCATTTAGCGTTCAGCTTTAGGGAAATAAATTGCAAAACATTTGTATTAGTAAAACAATTGCTTGAAGGTACTGATTTTCTGCTTTTGTGAAGACTTCAACATCCTGCGTAGATATACACCCTCTCTATCTCTTCCTCCCCTCCCCCTTTCTTCCTGTCATCAGGCTTAAAACTCATCCAGTCTGGCAGTATTTGGCTCTTCTCAATTATATAAGCTTGTTTTCTTTCTAAAAATTGGTAGAAAGCTTACAGCTATGGTAAGGATTCAGACAACCAGATTGCTGCAAGAAGAGTCTGCCAAGCTGTGAAGAAGCAAAAGCTTTAGTGACATGTTCTGTCATGCATTTTGTTGCTTTGGTCTAGCCTGATAGAGCATAAATGTCATCTGAATTACTTGTTTGGGTTTTTTTTGTTTTGTTTTGTTTGTTTTTCAGAATAATAGCCTGGCAGAAAGCATTGCTAATTCCAAGCCAGAGAAGGATCCTCCAGCTGTGGATCTTAAGGCTGAAGATTTCATAATTGATGTAAATATCTCTGAGTGGATTGTCAGTGAAAACTACTCAACACAGAGGACCTTGTGAAAACTGGGGATAATGTTTCAATACATTTGCAAAGTGAAAAAACAAAACCCTCAGGGGTGCCCACTCTCCTGGCTGCTCAGCGTGAAGCTCTGAGAGCACCAAGCTTCCCCCTGTGGGAAGTTTGCTGTGGCTGGGTGGGTCTGGAGGCAGAAGCTTCAGGAAGCTTCATTTGGGCCCTTCTGTTCCCAGTGCCCTGGGACCATCCTCACTTTGGAAAGGAGCAGGAGGGAAACCTTTGGGGTTTAACATGTGGGTGTTTAGTCAGCAGTCTGAGGACTACTGCTGAGGGTTGTGAAAGGCAAGTAAGTTGCAGACCCCAAAGTGGGAGGGTAACAGGCATGGTGACTTCCAGGTTTCTGCTATTGCATGCCTGATGGGCAGTCACTCCTGGGTTTTGTCTTCTCCATGGAGCACCTTGCTGCCACAGCTCAGCCTCCAGCCAGCGCTGGTGGGAAGAAGAGAGCCTGAGATGGAGGAGAGAGCTTGAGCAGTCTGCAAGTATCCAATAACTTAATCTCTGTTCTTGGTGAATTCTGGGAAGAGGTAATAAATGGCTTTCCGTAGAGCATGTTGCAAATCACCTCTAAAGCTCCCTTGCATTGAAGAGTCACTTCAGGCTGGGTAAAATTGTAGCAGTTACTTAACTTTAAAGTAGTTGCCTGTGCTTTCTTGTCTTACAAGTTGAGGTTATGGGGAAGTGGACTTCTCTCTCCTGACCACAAAACTATTGGTGTACCAAGCAGATGTAAATAGTGTTGTCTAAACTTCCTGTTTAAAATCATGCACTCTGCTGCTGCCTCTGTTTCAGGGAGGCACAGGCTGACAAGTGATCAGCATACTTTTGTTTGAAACTGGAGCGTTTCAGGGCATGACTGGGAACTAGTTGCTGTAAAATGCAAATATAGATCATTTTGTTAAGTAATCATTTGATAATTACTGGTGTATTTGATTAATGTCATTTACAGAAGTATAGTCTGTGTCCTTTTGAACTTACTGTGAGAAAACTGAAGACATATGTTAACAAATGCCATTTTCTTTGTTATGTGTGTAAGGTTATCAATATGGATTATGGAATGAAAGAACAGAATCCTGTTGATAATGTTCTATTCTATTGCAAGGCTGATCCTTCCAAGGCAGTCAAGATCAGCAAAGAACAGGTAGTCTTTTATTTTCCTGAACTGGCTTGTGATGGGGGTAATTCCAGTCCTTTGTGATAGTTCTTGCAGTAGTTGTGAAGAGGCTGTGGAATCCATGTCCTTGCAGGTCTTCAGTGTGTGTTGTGCTGCAGCAATTTGAAGTCCTTGACAGCCTTTGCATATGAGCAGTATTTAACTTGAATACCCAAGGAGTCTTAGAAAAAATACAGTTGATTGGGACACAGCTCATGGTTTGTAGTGGGATGGTTTTTACTGACTTCAGTTTGTATTCAGATGAAAAATTTGCAGTTGAGTGGGCTCTGAATTCCTAGAAATGCTAAAGCATATTTATTTTTTATTTCAAAGGTTTCAAAGCTTTTACCCATAAGATTTGCAGAGCAGGTTATCCGGGTTTATTGCAGAAGCCGGGATCCAGATGTTGTTTCAGCTGCAAAACAGTATTTCGTTCAGTGGTGTATAGAGAAGGATTTCACCAAACCACAGGTAACAAATTCACATGTTATTTTTCTTGTTCTTAGACCTCTTTACCATTGTCCATAAGCTTGTTCTTTCATTACAAAACTTGGTATTTAGGACTTGTCTTTTTGGCAGAGCCACTCCTCACTAACCTCACCTGGTTTTGTTGTGGCTTGCATCTAGGTGTGCTTTGGTTTCACTAAAATAGTGGTGGATTTGCTCTGATTTAACTTTTTGATAATTTGAAAAGCCATGTTTTTATAATAAAGTGAGTTTCCCCACAGACACTCACTAGTTCATGGATGCGGGTTTCCTCATATAAAGGCATGAAACAGCACTGAGGGATTAAAAGATCTAGGTAAGAGGTCAGGGTCAGTTCTGTTGTTTTCCTTGCTTGTTTGCCAGCTGTTAAACTCATGCTCCATGAGGTTTACTGTTGGTCTCTCTCTTCTGGGTTAGAGTGGAAAATACCTGCAGGAACAAGATTGCAAACCTCTACTCTCTTTCCAACTAGTCCATAGTCTAAGTGCTTGGAAGTCCTTATCTGTTCTCTTCATTGTCCTGTCAACTCTCAGAATGTACAAGTTTCCAGCTGTGAGGACGGAAGAAGGAGTGTTACAGCTTATTTTATGTTTTGTTTTGGGAACAGCGTCAGAGCTGAGCTGCCAAGTAAAAAGGAGACTCCAAAGTAGAACCTGACTCCGTATGTCTTGCTTTGGATTCCTCCTGCATTCTCCTGGAAGTGGAGAAGCCTGTAACTATTGCAGCTGTAAACCAGTGATGTGTGATACAGCATCCCCATCACGTTCCTCTTGCAGGAGGGTGGGCTCTTTCATCTAAAACAGTTATGTTTTGATACTTCCAGTGTATCCATTGTTGTAGGGAAGCAGTTATGGTTGTACCAAGTAAGTTTTTCTCAGTAGAAAGTACTAATGGAGCCATTCCACTGAGAGCACAAGCTGTGAGGCTTCTAGGCTGGAAGTGTCAGTAGATTCAATAAATGTGCTAGCAAGTTGACTGTTACTTTTCTCCCCTAATGTTTGGCTTTCACTTCTGTTTGTCTGATGGTCATGCCAGGGAAAGAAATAGCTTTCTTCAGTTCCATGCACTTTTTCAGTTATCTTTTACTATCTGGGCTCAAGCCTCAAAGTAAAATAAATGCTTGTATTAAAATCTCCCAAATTGCTTAAGATGTGCAGTGTGAACAGTTTGTTCTGTGAAATGTGTATACCGTGTATTTTTTTTTATCTTGTCATCAAATATGTTAATATTCCTGACTTTGCATCTTAGACCACCCACAAGTCTCGTTTGGGGAAAGAGCTGCATCATCTGAAATGAAGACCACGCAATAGATGAGTCTTCTTAGGTGCTGGAGCATAAACAATTTCCTTTAAGGCTCGCTCTCATGTCATGCTTCTGGCATCTGTCTTTTGAGAGCAGTAAATTTCAGAAGGGCTTTTTACAAATGGATCAAGCAGCAAGCTTTCTCTGGTTCTAGCTTGTAGAGTTTTGTTGTATCCTACAAACAGATCTTTCCAGTTCTGGCATATCCTTGTCACAGGCCCTGGTATGTAGCAGAACAACCAACATGTGTCTTATCAGCTTATTTCTAAGCTGCTTCTTGTCAAGTGTGTGTGGTGCCTGAGCTCCAGGTTGATGTATATACCTGGCAAGGATGGGCAGCACTGCCCTGACTGTGCCAGTTACTGTAATGACATTACATACCTTAGGACAGTAAGAGGCACATCCAAGCACGTACACTTGGGGGTTTGCAACAGTTTTAAGCGAGATACCGTGGCCAATTCAGAGGAAGCACTTAGAATAATGTTTCTGGTTCATATACCAATGCCCAGAACACAGGCCTGCTGATCTTCCAAGGTTTGTCGTTAATAATTCAGGAAGAGGTGGACTCCCCGTGGGTGAAGGCTTCTCAGATATGTGGGCGATTTTTTTTCTCCCCACCAGATGCTACCACTGACTGCAGCAGTTTCCATCTCTGGGATGTCTTCAAGCGGACCTTGCATTTATTTTCTTCTATTAAGTCTGATACTGAGCTGCTTTTCCTCTGCTTTAGGATAGAAATCAAAAGTAAATGAACTATCTCTTATGTTTTCTGACATTTAATAATAGGATGGTGATGTGGTTGCCCCTCATCTAACTCCAATGAAGGAAAGCTGGAATAACACAAGAGATGATGAACACAGGGCAGCTTCTGAGCCCAGCTGTAAACAAAGACTTCCTTTTGATAAGTAACACACTGAATTTTGCACTATTTCATTTGCTTCTTCAGAAGATGAGTAAACCTGAGCAGCACCTCTTTTAAAAGCCAGATGGGTGGACTGTAAAAATGTGTAGAACAATACAGAAATGCATTTTACAATACGATGTGTTTTAATGTAGGTACTTAAAGAAAGTGCATATTCCATCCAAAGGGACTTTTTTTAAAAAAAACAACCAAACAACAACCTTGTACAGCAGAGCAAACTCAGTTCTCATTTATTTTTGAATGTATTTGCACTGTAGGAAAAGTAACCTCAAAAATTGCTATTCATTGTTATTACAAGAAGTGCTGAAGACATAATACTGTTCCTTCTAGTCCTGATCCCTTCTTAAAATGAATGGGATATTGCACGTGTAAGCAGAAAAAACCTTCCAGCTCAGGTTCTTGGTGTATTCATGGTTGTTTTTTTTTCCAGTACCTGAGGAAGAGAGAAGTATGCTTCTGAAAACAGTGAGGTAAATAGAACTTTGAAATAACTATTGATGGCATCTTCAAAACCAGCAAAAGTAATTTCCTTTAATTAAAAAAAAAAAGGTGAGGGACAGGAGAATCTTTTTTTAATAACCAAAGATTACTTTTCTGGTATTCAAGAAGCTGATGAAGATGCAGGCCTCTTGCCATAAGCGTGACCACAGTTTTTATTGAAGTAACAATGCATTGCAGTCACATGCAGCCTTTAGTTGTTTTAAAAGTGTATTTTTGATACATTGAATGTTATATTTTTACTATTTCTCTGAACTGCAAAAAATGCTCAAAACGCCTGGTGTTTGAGCGCTGCAGGAGAGCGGAGCTGCCCATGTGTTTGAGGCTGGTGGGTCACTGCCCAGCCCTTGGTGCGGCCGGTGGGTCCCAGAGGATGCTGCAGCCTCTTCTCTGCCCTGCACTGAGTGCACCTTGGTTCTGTGTTACACTGTACTCGGGAGAGAGGCTCCTCAGGGCTCTTCCATTCTTGTCCCTTCCCTGTTTCTTCTGAATGTTGTTCCTGCGTGATTTTTTTCTCTCCCTTGTAGAACTATTAAGAGTTCTCACGTTTTTCCATGACTGGCAGGTACTAATGTGAGTATTGCCAAACGTCTGTCCAGTTGAAAAAGTAAACATGGAAGATGTTTGTCATCTCATCTTTTACTTGGGTCTAAGAGGAAGGCTGCTTTCATTAAATAAAACAGAAAAACTTGAAAAAGCCCACCATCAAAACTAAAAATGCAAAGCAAAAGATTCAGTGATGCTCAGAACTCGGAACAGGCTTTGGAGTTTTGTATCTCAAGTGGAGAAAGGAAAGTTCAGCATTCAATTCTGACAGCCAGGCGTGGGTGACTGTTAGTGTCTGAAACTGAGGACAGTGGGATGTCACTGTGAGAGAACTGCCGATCTCTCCTCATGTCTATTACCTTTCCTTTGCCCTTTTTATCATGGGAACTGATAGCTCTTAGGCAGAGAGAAGGACAGTGAGTATTCACCTACTCAGATTTCATTTGTTGAAATAACCAGATGCCTGGTTATTTGCTCTGCTGCTTCCTCATGAACCTGTGCTCATGTGCCTAAAGGTGATTTGGTGCCACCTCTGCTGTTCATTTCTTTAATGTTATTTCAGATCTGCAGGTGTACCAGGTATCTGTTAGAAGGGGTTGTGACCTCTTCAAAAGCTTTTAAAGAAACTATTATTATGCTTCAAAAAACACCATCGTAGGTGTTTGTCCTTCCTCATTTGCATAAAATCAAGCATTGTTAAGAATAATGTAATTTTGTTGTTATTGCTTGGGTTTGTTTTGAATCTGTTATAAAAGGTGCACTTTATAATTGGGAAATATCTTTTGCTTATGTTTAAGCAAAAATTTGTACCTAATGTTAAGTTCTGATGCAGAGCCTTTCTTTTTCTCAAACATGTTAATCTGAGCCTCTCTGGACTAAGAATAAATTCATAAATAATTGTTTTTACTATTCTTTTAAGGAATTCTTTTGAAGTGCATGAACTCACTGCACACTTATAAACAGCCAGATGTATTTCTAAAGGTGGAAGTGCTGCTCTGTGGAAGTGCAGATCTTCTAGGTTGAGGAGATGGTTTCATACTTCATGCTTACTCAAGTGTGGTGGTAGTGACAGTGGAGCCAGCTCAGCTGCGAGGGACCATGGGGCAGGAGGCTCCTGGAGATCGTGCCAGGACGGAGGATCCAATCTCTCCTGGTGCCTTGTGGTGGGACTGCCACCACCAGCTCTTGTCACACCTGGGCAGAGCAGGCAAGGCTGACTTCAGCATCCTTACAGTGACCAGGCTGGCTTCAGGTGCTGCTTCAACTATTGTGCAGGAAAAGTGAAGTCTTACTTGACCAACCTGACCACCTTCTACAATGGAATGACAGGCCTGGGAGCTGAGGGGAGAGCAGTGGAGACTGTCTCTCTCAGTAAGGTCTTGAAGTAGAGTCTGGGTGAGCAGACAGGCCTGTGGCCCCGTGACTCAGTCCTGCTGCTTCCTGTCCGTGTCTTCCTTCCTGATGGGGGGAGGCTGTAAAAGGGCCAGCCCCGTGGTAGCCCCAGCTCTCCAGCCTTATTTTTTTCCACATTGCTGCGGAGTTGAACTGTGCACAGCTGGCACTTCCTAAAACCAGAGTGGGTTTCATTGTGCCCCAGAGACATCCGTTTGCATTCTGGCATGCCTCGGGGCCACTTGTTTTCCTCCTGATGCCTGTGTTTGTCCCATCACGACCCCTCTGTGTGCCTCTCAGAGCCTCTCGGCTCTCCACCTTCCACTCCCTTCCAAACACAGAGCACACAAGAGGTGTTTAAAACTTGCAGTTTATTACGCTGCTTGACGTGCCGCAGCTGGCGGCGAGAGCAGTCCTGCTCCCTGTGCCCCTCCTTCCAGTGGCTGAGCTGGGTACCCGTTCACACCCTCCCACCAAAGCGCTAATAGCAGTGCAGTAAGGCAAAAGTTTTAATTGTCCAGAAAGAAAGAGCTGTTTACACAACCACCTGGGCAGTACCAAGTTTGGCTTTGACACTGTGACTTCCCCAGCCCTTTGGGTTTTACTGAGATTTGTGGGGAAGCTGCTGCTGCTGGCCCAATACAAGTGAAGATTCACACTGGGGGTCACTGCTTCTCTGTCACCACACCAGCAGCGGAGCAAGACACCAGTCTGGTGGGTTGGCTCTTTTGGGTCACATTCATGGGGTCATCATCAGCTCTGAAGTGAGCAGCTCTGAGCACAGAGGGAGAAGACTGGGGGGGAATTGAGGGGTAACGCTTTAACCGAGTCCTTCGCACATACCCACAAGTTACCACCACTTTACTTACAAGAGGTTAACACAGGGCAGTACATACCAGTATATCCTGGTGTGGAACCACTGCAGCCCAACAGCGCCATGGCAGCAGTGGCTAAAGCTGCTTCTCCATTTGGTCTGGAGTCTCAAAAGGGCAGATTTTGACCCCGCCCCAGTCCCCAGCCCAGGCAGGAGCTTGCTCCTTCCACATCCAGGCTGCTGCCTCAAGCGATCCCAACATTATAGCGTGACCCTGTGCTGCCAAGCTGTCACCCTACAGAAACAAGGAGCGGCAGGAATCTATCTCCACAGTAGTGTTCCTTCTTCTGAGATCCTGTGATGCGAGTGTGCAGCTCCTGACACTGAAGCGTCTGTTGCAGTTTCTGCTCCAGCTTTCACCCCAAATCCAGTTCTTACTAGTGTTTGAGCTCCAAGTGTGGGAGCAGCTTCAGCTGTCCTCCTTCCGTCCTTGGTCACCACTTCTTTCATAGCACCCGTGATTTTTTGAGATCCCACACCAGCAGGAGAACCAAGAAATGGCATCTGCAGCCAGGGCTTAAGCATCAGGTCCTCAGAAATTGGCTTGGGCCAAGCAGGAGCATTGCTGGTCAAAGCAGTGAAGGGGAAACCTCCAGGAGAAGTGAACATCTCCAAAAAGCACTGATAATAAAGTAATCTGTTCATGGCCTGAGCTCTTTCTGAGCTGGACATTCATCTCGGATGCTTTATCCAGTTCTTGCTGGACTGCCCAGACTTGATGGCCAAGGTCACAGTGAGAAGCACAGCTGAAGGAAGAAGGGAGATGCTCCAATGGAGGCACTGCAGCTCCTGCCTCTAGCTCTTACAGTCTCTGCACTGAGCCCACAGCTTCAGAAGAACCTCAGCCCTTTCTTTCAGTAGGTATTCCCAAAGTCAAGAGTTCATTCAGGGAACCTTCCCCACCCACCCTACATATCCCAAGCTTTGCATGTTCCTCAGAGTAGTTCATGTCCCAGGGAATGGTGGGCACAGTCTTTATTTCAAAACAAGCATGGCCTCTGTTCCATCTTGCCTTGTCAAATGGAGTCCATGAGTGAGGTAGTACTCCCGCCGGAGGAAGGCATAGAAATAATCTGAGATGAGGAGGATCTGTGGGAGTGAGATGTTCAGACACATCAGTGAAGCTTCGAAACAAGGAATAAAAGGGACATGTGTTGGACAGACACTGAAGGGGTTTAAGTTCATCATGCTTTGTGTGAAGAGACACTGTGATCACTCCTTGTCCATTGCCTTGCAGCATTAAGCCGAGGGAAACTTAAAACTATTTAAGCCTTAATTATTTAAAGGGAGGCTTAAACAAATCTATTTGTTGCTCTCCAAGTGTGTTCTCACAGACATTTCCGCTAAGGAGACAGTAGCTCTATAAAACAGCCAAAAGATATGACAATGGCAGGTCCACCAGGGTGACAGCTTTACAGACCATCTCAGCCTCCCCCACAGGACTCCCTCCATCCAAGCACCATCATGCAGTTCAACCCAAATGCTGAGTTTCCTGCTGCTGATTGCTACTAACCACTTCTCAACTGTGATTGTTTTTCAACTGCCATTTCTACTCAGACAGCAGCATATCCCAGCTCCCAAGGTCAGCCTTAGCAAACAGAAGCTTTAGCAGTTTAACAAAATAATCCTTACCAGGGTCAGGGGTGAAGGGAAGAGCTGGAATGTCAAAGCTGTGGCTTTACAGCACAATGTCCAGGAGCACTTGTGCACCCCCATCACTTCTGTATCTCCTTCCTGCCTGTGTGCTGCTGTGCCCTGTCTGTGGGCAGCCAGCCCTGCATATCTGTTTGCACAGTCTCCCTCTCAGAGGTGACCAGAGCTGGCTGTCTCCCCTGTTCATCCACGATCCAGGTCACTGCCACACACAGAACGTGGCGCTGTCCCATGTTGCATGGGAGGTGGCATACCTCAGGCTGGTATGGCCGCCGGCCACCTGGCAGTCACAACTGAAGCTCCTTGAAAAGTGCAGTGACCATGGAAGCCCAGTGTGGAAATCACAAGGTCCTTCCTCTCCTCAGCCCCATGCTGGCTGTATTGAGGCCCCACAGCGTGACTGCTCCCTTGCCTAAGAGTACTGAGAATGCCAAGGAGGGTCTCAGTGGTTTCTCTAGAGCAGATTTTTGTTCTGTCTGTATTTACACAGAGCACAGAACCTTGCAGGATCTGCTATGAGTTTCTCTGGTAGGAAGCAAAATCCTCTTAAAATATTAATGCCTGCTATCTGTAATTAAAGCTTTACTACTCCTTTCATTCCATAGCAAGACATGTAGTTGGAGAGCTAATGAACCATTCCCCATTTCCTACACATGCTTCTTAGTAGTATCTCTATTCTCAGTCTCATCCCATTCACTGCATGGAGTCTCTTTTTGCTTTTACAGAATGGATGTTTGTCCCATTTATCCAGGGGTAGGGGATGCACAAGCAGGTGATTTTTCAGCCCCTGCCAAAACTGCTTTTTCAGTTTCAGGGGAAGCAGATGTAAATGGTCGAGGCACATTCAAAATAAAGGCAACTTCAACATGAAATGAACATTCCGCTCACCCACATGTGAAACTGTCCCACGGACACAAGAAATAGCAGAGAGAAGAGGAAGAGAACCTTAGAAAAGGCTATAGTAACTGCATACATTGAATTCCATCCTCCAAGGGCTCTGAGCTCTATTCTCCCTAAGGCTGGTGACAGTCACGTAAGTAGAATGGCCTTGAGAGAAGCTGTGAGAGCAGGCCCTGGCACAACTGGGACCCTGCACATGCCCACAACACTACGCCTCAGCTAAAAATTGGTCCCTGTGTATGGGCAGTTGTCATTTGCCTGTTGTCTGGCCCCACTGCTGCTGCCCCAAGGGTTTTTCCATGTCCCCTCTTAGCTCGCCTTCTCCATTCACATGTGCCATACTCAGATGCTTTTTCTCTTCTATCAAGCAACAGGTCATGCAATTTCCAGTACAGCCTAACTGGACTGTTACACTATAGCTCAAATACTACAAGCAGGTGAGGACTAGGCAAATTCCAGCTGGAGCAAGGAGAGGCAGGAAGCTGCATGCAGGACTATGCAGGATGCAAAGAGCCAGACACATCCTCCAGAATTCACTGCTGCTGACAGGACGCCCGACCCAGTGACCTACCTGAGGTGCAGTCTTGTTTACCTCACTCTACTAACCTGCCCTATGTTGAAAGTCAACGTGATGGCATAGTAAAAATTGGAGTTGGCGCTTCCTGCATAAATCCATAGATGCCACAGAACGGGGAACAGGAAGGAGCAGACAATGAGCACACAGGACAGGATGAACACATTCCGGAGGACTGCAAAAGAAAACCAAGCTGTTAAAACGATGCATTATTGAGCAGCCATGCTCACACAACCAGCAATGGTATTTAGGGTATGTGCAGAGGAGGAGAGGCACTTGCATACTTCTGTCCAACCATCTTTCGCAGTTTCCTGGATAGGTTTTATAAGAAATCCACTATATTTCCCTTTAAAATAACTACTTTTGACTTTGCTTGAATGTGAAATCTTCATTTGGAGCTCCTTCCTTCTAGATCCTGCTTCCAAACACTCCTCCTCAGAGGACTTGGCTCTTTGATGTTTATACTATAGTAACCAGCAGTTCTGAGAAGGGCCTTTCCACCAGCATCATGACTCCCTAACCTCATCAAGGTGATGACAAAGGGAAAAAATGAACCTGTGGGGCATAGAAAAAAAAAGGTACTTTCTCAGGAGGCGATAAGGACATGAAAGCACCAGAAAAGAAGGAAATTCATATAGGCCAAATGTGTTGACAGACACATGGCCTTAGGAGGTGAAAGTGAGGCCAGAATCCATTGGCATGCATGAGTGTGTGTCAGATGTCTAAAAGGTAGGAACTACTAGGCCAGAAGGGATTTTGCTTTCTGTGGGATTTTGTTTTGCCTGTCCTTTGGCAGCAGTATTATAGTTCATCCTGGCCCTCATGTTGCTGTGCTTGGCTGAAGCTCAGCCAATGTCCCTGAAGGTAGCTGAAAGACTCCTCATCATTCTGCAACTGAAGGGAGCATTGTCACATCCAAACCTGTTCACACCTATCTTTTTAAACTTCTTGTTTGGTAGGTCTATTCACTCACTGTGGGGTGGGAACACGTAACAGACAACTGTCCCCCTCACTGGTCTTTATCTGCATGCTTGCAACATGCATCGAAACTACCCTGACTCAGGACTTTTCATTGCCTGCTGTGGCTGTGACATGCTCAGGGCAAGCTGGGAGCTCCCCTGCCCTGTTTCACCACAGCTGCTTTGGCCTTGGCTTTAGTCAGCTTTAGTCTGAAACTAACAGAGCAGCTGGTCTCCAAGTCTCTTGACTTCTGACTGTGTCTCCTGACAGAGGCCCACATGGCCTGGATTAGAGAAGGTGGCAGTAACAGGCCCAAACAACCTTGCAGGGCTGGTCAAAGCAGTTGGCTTAAGAAAGAAGCACACAGTGCTTCCAAATTTCCCCAGTGTGGCAGGTTCTAGAGAATGAGTCTGAAAACCATCAGGAAGCTCTCCGGTGATTTAAAGAGCTTGACAGCTTTTTTTCATTAAGTTTTTTTTAAAAACTGGACAATTGCTTGGAGTTATCCAATTACTTTTACTCTAAGCAAACAAGCAGATACAAATCAAAGAACCACTGCAAGGTTCAGGATTTTGAGGCTGGGGGACTCGCTAAGAGCATTGTTCAAATTACACAGCCTTAAATGGCAACAAAGCATTGAAAGGATGGAAATACTTTAAATAAGCTACATCCCTTGTGCAGGACTGTAAAAGGTTCTTACAAAAATGTTAATATTAAGAACAACTTGGAGAGAGGGAGAAGATAAGGCATAAATGAAAATTGTCTCCTTGACCAATTTCAACTCTAGTCCTAAAGATACGTTAGCGACATCACCAGAAAAATCAAACCCCCTTTCAGATACCCGAAGGAGGCCACAAGAGCCTGATTTGGTTTAGTGGCAACAATTACTGGCCTTATCCCATTCCAGATAAGGAACAATCAAACACAAAGAACTTACATCTGTAAAGGTGGCTCCAAACTGGGAGGAAGGCCATGTACAGTGCAATGTCTCCCACGGTGGGATAGGACTTGAAGATAGAAATGATTGCGATCTGGACAAACATGAAGAACACAGGGTGTTCCCTAGAAGGGATAAGACACAAAGGGTAAGACAATGCAGTAGGGCCTCTGGAAACTGGAAACAGATACCAGCAAGGGCACAAATGTACTGTGGGGTAGGCTCAGAGACTCTCACTAGTCTCTGCAAACAAGCCCCTGAAAGTTGTGTGAGGTAGACTGAACTGCTCTGCCATCACACAGACACTTAGTGCCTCAACTCAACATACATTTATAGTCAGTTGGCTATCTGCCAGCTCTCTCTTATTCACCAAAAAGCAATCAGTACCTCCTCTCTGAGGCTTAGTTGGAGAAGTCCATCATTATCCCTTGACAGCGTCATGACATCTGTATCCATTCCAAGTCAACAGGGTATGCCCACTAGAAATGTCCCCATGCTTTAACTATCTTTTTCCTGACAATAAAGACCTTAAAGTTCCAACCACGAGTTCTTGCTTTCTGACTACATTTGCTTATGGTGGCAGGGACCAGGCACCTCTATAGCCTAAATTTCTGCTCTTTCTCTTGATGTCTGTAACACATCCATTGCACTGCAGAGCCCAACCCACCCCATTTCAGAGGAACAGACCAAAACTTTGGGAAATTAAGAGGTCAGGCCCTGTTAAAAAAAACCAAAAACAAACAACAAAACAAACTATCTTTTTCAGGCTTGTAGATCCAGACATCTGATGCCATCGTTATAAGCTTTCACCAAACAATAGGGAGTAAAAAAGCAAGCAGAGAAACATACTTACTTTAGCTTTATTGCCAAGGGAATGGTGTAGAAGAACACATTGATTTGAAACACACATACAAAGAAAAGACTAAAGTGTTCAAACATCTCTGCAAAGAAGTACCAGAAAAGGCCAATATTGGGTGTCAGATCTGGAACGGACAGGCTGAAATTTCAAAAGAAAAGTCAAGGTAACATTTTTTAAATTGTTGCTTTTCACTGCCTTGCTTCTGTTACATTTATCAATCATTATGTGCTACTGGATGAAGGATCTATATTTTAAATAAGTGGAAGAGAAACCACAGGGGTGCAAACCTGGAGAGAAAAGGGACTAATCCTTCCTTCTGCCCCATCAGGATTTAAACCATTCCTAAGGAGACTTTTCTCCAGAGATGAAAATTTTATAGCCATGGCTGCTCAATGATCAAATCCATTATCAATAAGCTTAGTGGAAAAAAATTTCTGCCTTCTCTAATTTTTGCTGTTGGTTAATTAACAGAAGTTGGCTAATGTCTGCTCTCCTCCACATACTTTCTTCTCTTGCATCACTAGTAAAACCACAGATCTCACAGTCCTTAGGACCAGCGGTGGGGCACCTGTGTGTGAGCTACAAGAAACAACATAGGAGGAGCTAGAGAAAAAAACTAGAAGGAATTCTTATACTTACATAAACCCATAAACAGATGGGATAAAATCCCAGGAGTTGAGGAGGAAGAAGGAAAGGCAGATGATCACCACCAGGCTGCACAGGTATAGGGCTGCGTACTGCATGGTGTAGAGCCAGAAGCTTTTACTTTTCAGTTTTATTGGTATGAACTGACGCTGAAAATGAAATACAAGCAGGCAGATATGCCTCATCAGATGGAAAGTCACAAAAAAGCCTGAGTGTTCAGAACATCATTTTAAATCTATGAAAAAAAGCATCAAACATGGCACCATGGCAGTGGAAGGAACAGCTCCCAAGGACAATTTGCTTGATGTTTCTCACTCTGGCTAATTAAGTCATACACATTGCACGTATTTCCAGAACTGTGCTTGAAGTTACAGTAGCTAAGCTAATCACTTCTGCTTGCAGCAAGTCAAGTCTCAGGCACTCAAGGTACAATTTACACACACCTCCTCACAGCTACTTGCACCTTAGATGTTTGCAATACTGTACTGCTGCCTGCCTTCTACTGCATGAATCCACATCGAATGGGTGACCCAGAGCCCTGCTCCACAACCTACCACTCTGTGGTGCCAGGTCTCAACCACATGAATTGGCACTCTTGCTCCGCTGAAATCAGGAAAAGAAGACATCCAGTGGCTTCCTAAGCACAAAGGAACCCCTCTAAAAGGTCACCTCCCCAGACAAAGACAACTGCTGCAGTCCTGCCACTGCCACATGTCCTGATAGGTCAGCCTTGTCACATAACATGACATACAGGTATCTTACTTCAAGAGGTCCCCTGACTGCATTTCTAAAGACAAATACACATACAGGGACGAACACCTTTGGGAATTGCTCAGTTTTGCAACTCCAAGTCAGTGATGTAGCTTTTCCTTTTGGTATCAGGGTTTATACCAGCAGATATACAGGGAGGTGGCTCTAACTGCTTCGGGCTTTGTCAACCATGCTGTTTTCTCAGCCATGGTGTGTTTTATGCCACTTGCTGGAGTAATGTAAGCAAGGATTTTTGGCAGGTCAGATAGAAAGTGCTGCAGAAAAGCTATTTTATTTTCTATAAAGAATGCAGGAAAGTTCATTTACAAATCTGGATGAAAGAACACACATTATCATGATCCCCCTTAAAAGTTGCAGATTAGGCATTCACATATCAAAGCACTTCTTGTTGCTCGTGAACAAAATGCTTGTACTTTACTGCAATGTTATACTTCGACTAAAGTTAAAAGAAAACAAATTAAATCAAAATATAAAATATATAAAGTAAATGCTCCTAAAAATTATCAAAGTGAAAAAGCAATACTGATTCTGTAGAAGTTCTTGTCTTGCAAAGAGTAATGTAATAGTAATGTTTCTTAAAAAAAAAAAAAGTAAAGAAACATTCATGTCAGATGAAAGAAAGTGGACTAGTACAGACTCTCCATTCTCTTTTGAAGCTCAGAGATTTGAGAATAGGTTGTAATGAACTTGTAGTTAAGATCAGCTTTAAAACTCATGAGGGAGAGAAGACAGAAGCAATCAAAACAGACTGGTTAAACACTCAACAGCAGGACGTTCAAAATGGCAAAAATAATGAAAATGATCACCAAGTGGTCTGTGAATTGGCCTAAGAGCACTATGCTAGTGGCCACAGCCTCACCTCGCTCCCGTAACAGAGTAAGACTAGCAAATGATCAGTTCTCACTAAGTGCATGGTATTTCGGGCTCTCGGTGAAGGCATTTACAGTATCAGCACAAGAGCTGAGAGAGATCAGCTGGAATCATGCAGGCAAACCAGTGACAAATCCATTCAGTAGCAAAGAGCTGCCCCAGCTTGGAGCCCCAGCCCTGCCTGCATATGAGCCACCAGCCTGCTGCTGTGCTCATTTTGCCTGAAGGGGTGTCTGTCCAGGCACCATGCACTCCTGAATGATGAAGGTCAGCCCTGCTGGAATTCTGGTGTCCTGTTAATGGGGAGGGAGAAAGGACAAGGGCAACCAGCTGCTTTCACAGCATATGCTTTTTGCCATTAAGTTCCAAATCATTATTTCTAAGTTTGAGCAATTCAAACACACATTCCTCCTCCCCATGTCTAAAATCCTTATTGCTATTCACATGACACAAAGAATAGCACTTATTTCCAGCAAGCTAAACACCAGCCAGTTCTTTAGATTATTTTCTGCTCCCTCCTGTCTATGCACAGGCATTCAACACTAAAGCTACAAACTTCCCATGGCTTGAGAAAAGTCACTTCTTCTGAAACTCAGGACATTCCCTCTCAATAGCTAAGGACTGCACAGCTACATGAAGAGGACAGGTACCAACAGTTAGAAATCATCTACCTGTAGAAGGTAAAGGAGTGCTGGAGCAAACAATGTGAGAGGGTAGAGTGACTGGTATGTTGCTAAGGCCAGGAACACAGCACTGAGAAAGGCACTACCTGCAAAGGAAAAAAAAAAAATTGTAAGGAACATTTAATATAAACAGCCTTACAGGTGGAAGTCCAAATGGGAAGAAATGCATAACTTCAGCAGGGGCTTTACAAATATCAGAACACCACTTAAAGGCAGTTTTAGCAGAATGTATCCTAGAGTGTGTCCTTTTCTTAACTACATTTTAAATGGAGACTGACTCATACCAAGGTGTTTCTCCCACAAGAAAGAGCCCCTGACTGGTTTATATCTCCTGTCATTTACGTATAGAAAATTCAGTCACAAGCAGACCACGCTGGCTGCTGTTTATGCATGGGAATGCATTCACTTAAGCATATTTGCGTGAAACAGCTGGTTTATTGAGGAATTGGACTAATGGTCAGCCTACTAACTTCACACGCTCCCTGCTTTCACCTTTCAAAAGCGAAAATATAGAGTTATCTTGCGATGATCCTCTCCACTCTTCACCTACACTCTCCTAGATAGAAACCTCCCTATCCTGTACTTTACTGAGTGTTCAATTCTGCACAGGTCTAAAGAATTGGTGCCCAGGAATCACAGTCACAATCTGATAGCCTCTCTTTGTCCACCTTAAAACCTAGCAGATGTCATACTCCGAAGTCAGGGAGCAAACACAGTGGACAGCCACTAGTATTTTATCTAGGACTCAAGTTATGTATCAATCAATAGCTAAAAATCAGTTTAACTAACGGAATCCCACTCATTTGCTTTTGAAAATGCTTTTAAATCAAAACTCACTGTGTTAGTTAATAATTGGAGGAAAACTTTATTTTGGAAACACTAATAAAACCAACTTATATCTGCTTTCTTCCTAACATCTGGGTCTGGGCACTGCTGGTGATAAGAGATTAGACTGACCTTTCCTCTGATCCAGTACAGAACTCCTAAAACTTAGGTGACTAGTACAAATCACACATGCTAAAAGACTTTAGCACTGGGCAGTTATCAAAGAAACAGAAAACTGGCATTATGCACAAAATGAATGAAACAGCTATTCTGTCATCATCCACTTAACTGTGCCAGAATGGGTCTTTGAGTACTGTTTCTGCTTCTCCAAAGCTCAATCACCCAATTTTAAACAAAGGTTACAACAGTGAGCAATAACAGCTGCAGGCAACTGCTTGCTTTTGAATAGAAGTTCAAAGATTTACTTTGAAAATAAATTTTATACAATCCTTTAAGGGCATATTCATGTACAAAAGAACGAGCAGCAAAGGCTCCTACACACAGACATGCATTTCTTCATAAACAGAAAACTATTCAAAGTTCATCCAGAAAAAGGAGTCAGTCTTTAGAGAATAAACTCCTAGGTAGATCGAGATGAAAGCCAAGTGTTGACTTGACTATAAAGTCCATTGATTTCTTGTGATTTCAAGTAGACTTTGACCTTGCTCCAGTCCCCATTTCTGCCGTGTTTCACTGAGATCTTTGTAGCAATCACATTTGTACATTTCCACCTTGGTTTAATTTCTGCTCATTTTCTAATCTTTACAGAAAGACATAATGAACCATTTTTCCTTCATTGTGTTACCTTTTATTGTGGCTAAAATGAAGAATGCAATGACAGTATTGTTGATAGCACAGGTGGACTTTGCCACACAGGACATCACAGTGTAGGGGTTTAACAGATAGCTGAAAAAGAGCAAAGCTCAAGTTACACTCATGACATTCAAAGGAGATACCATCTAATTAAAGAGATGTAAAAAGGAAAAACAGATGCAATTTGCCATTTATTTTTGTTTATCTACATTTGCTGGTATCCTCTCATCACTGAATTCATTCAATTGAACAGGTTCTTTAGTCTGGAGAAAAAAAAAAGATCCTTGGACATAGTGGTCACAGGGAGCACACTAAACAAATGGAGATAGTTCAGAAGATGTCTAAAATGGAAGTTCTATCCTAGAAAGACTACCAAAAACGTTCCTTGCTTTGCATAAACAGAGAGCATTTATTCAGTCAGACCTAGAAATATTGGGTCCAAAGTAAGTTCTTTCTGCTACTCACACCTACTGACTCCAAGAACGCAATAAGAAAATGGCAAGATGGAAATAATCCTCTGAGACATTAGCAGAGTCTCCACCAAGCCAATTGCACCTGCCAGCTCCTGCTATGGCGGAGCAATCATTGATGTTCACCATGACATGATCTGAGCACAAAACCTGCCAGCTAGGAAAACCTAGCATATTTGAATTGGAATTATGGAAAGACAGCAAACTCTAAACACCTTTATCTTCCAGAATGCAGCCACACTTTAGTTAGTAAGGATGCCAGCTCCTTTTAGAAATGAGAACTACAGTAACCTCAAAAGCACAAACCCCCCCGCCACATTTGGAAGGGTTTCCAATACAATAAGCAAGATAATTTATCGATCAGCCATGCTAATCAATCATCAGAATGAGTAGACAGAGCTGATGATTTGCTAATTATCTCTTTGCATAAACCTTTTTCTGACTTCTCAGAGTTCCAGTCTCAAAAATTCTCCTGACTTTTCTGAAAAGAAACCTGAGACATTTGGGAGGCATAAAATCAGTTTTGACAACATTTCTAAGGAAAAACAGTATCTTCAACAAATGTTGAAGCCCCAAATGAGACCAATAAAATTCAAAGGGAGCTGTGGAACCAAAGCAGCCCACTGCAGCTGGCAAGAAGCCGTACTTACAATAGTGCTACCTTGAGGGGGATGTAGTGCATTTCCATAGGCGTCCGGATGAGTTCAGCCACATCTGGTGCATATTTATCCAGTTCTATCAGGAACTTTTGCTTTTTGAACTGAAAAAGGGAGAATAATCAAAGACTGTCAGACTAGGAAAGTCATTATTTCTTATTACTCAGTATTTCCACTACCATGGAGCAGTATATGTGAGCCCCAGGTGTGAGCCAAAACACAATACGTGAGGTGCTGTACAAACAACAAAAAAGTCCTCTCTTTTCCCACATATTTAACAACTGAAGTGGAAGTCATGAGGAAACAGATAATCTCTATTAGAACTTCCTTAGCTATCTGTGCCTTAACTCTTGACACAGTTGACAGTGAATTCACCACACTAGAGGTTAACACTTCCAGTCTTCCCAAAGCTTGTCTGCATCTCCAACAAAAAGTTGACTTTATAAAATCACTGTTCAACATACAAGCCATTAAGAAACAGAGGTATGCAGTCTTTGTTCTTTGGATACCCCTACGCCAAACCTCCTTTAGGGACCCGAGATCACCCTCACCTTATCTAGTTTGTTCTACCATCTGCTCCATGGAGACAAAAGAGAAATCTGAATTATGAAACTACTGAACTATGTCATGGTGATACAGAAGGAGAGAGGTGCTGGCAATAAATTCTCAGCAAACAAAGTAACTTGCATGATTTTTACAGGTCTGCAGCTCTATCAGCAGATATTTCTTAAACCTCCAAGTCAGAGGACAAGGAGCAAGTATGTAGCTGAATGAAAGACCACACAGATGCTGTAGAAAATGCAGCGTTCCCCGTCCATGTTGATCTTGAATCACTGCTCCTCCAGGATCACAGACAGCACAGCGCAGCTTATACAAAATGGTCTTTGATTTACTTATGACAGAGCTGGGAAATACCTCGGAATACATGTACTTATACTTTTAAAGGAACAAATAATATTTGGTGTCAGACCTTCACCTTGCTCACTAGAATTGTTTTATGTCATCTCAGCATCCTTGGAAATGATGCTTCCTTGACTTCCTTGACATACTTCCAGTCTATGAATTAACTCGTGCTGTGTGCAACACAAACCATGTTCAGGGTAAAACATTCCAAGCTCCAGCTAGGAAACGTGAAGAAGATTGTAGGAGGAGGAGAGATGAGAAAAGGGAGTGTCAAGTCTTGACAAATCCATAGTCCAGTAATTAAATTCTGCATAATGCAAACTGCCACAACAACTGAAGATGAGTTTTCAGCACACGTTCTAAAATCTCACATCCCATCTTAAGTACTGTGACCCTACATTAGTCTGCGTTTCATTGGCTATTGTATTCTCACAAATTTCTCAAATTCTTTATACTCCTTTTGGAGTAAAGACTCTACACTGCAGTGATCATCATTCAAGTTCAACGCGGTAGCTACGGACACTACTTTGTTTCATACCATAATACTGCCACAACAAAACTTTAAATATCCCCACTATTAATCACATTCAGTTTTACTGCAACAAGGACTGGTTGATACTGTACCCTCTGGTACGTGTTTCTTTTGTACAATATATTTGTTTATACTTGCTGGGAGAAGAGGATAAGCAACAATGGTATGTCAGCTTACCACAACTTTGTTGAAGTCCTGAATGGCCAAATAAAGGGCAACACCAGTTAGCACATCAGTTATCTAAAAAAAGCAAGGCACAGACAGACTGACTGTAAGCAAAATAAATGAAAGGAGAAAAAGATATTGGACAGTACTGCAATGCTGCATAAGGACTCTGATCTGACTCTGCTCACGAGAAGAAAAAAAAAGCTTTACGAGCAACTAGATGGCTGATTTGTACACTGTGATTACACAGCACTGCTTAACCTTGAAGCCATGAACTGCATCAAAGACATCAATATTTATAAAACAAGAGAATGGGAAATTAAGGGGCAAGGCATATGTGAGGGTAATAGAAGCACTGGTCTAATTAGAGCAGAGGCAACAGTGGGGCAGTCTAAACCCACCTGTCCATTAATCCAGCATGACAGTGCCTTGAGCTGTCCCAGACTTTCCAGGCAGCAGCACAGAGATCTGAGCAACCAGCATAAGCAAAACACAGATGGTTGTCAGCTCTGCATGAGACCTGCTCAGCAGGGACCTGGGGACAGAGGCTCCAACAGGTGGCACTTGCTATATGAGTTCTGTCCTTCTGAATTACGCAGAACTCCAACAACAGCTTAGAAGAGATGTTTGGAAAACTAACCTGTTTGTGCTGTCTTTGTAGGCCTGGCGTGCGGCAGTGGGTTTTAGTGAGAAACATTGCAGTGTAGAGATTGGGACAAAATATTCTGATTTTCAAGAGGTAACCTTTGACATTTGAAGCCAAATGCCAACTTCTTGTCCCTCTGTGGGGATGATTATCTAGCCAAGAACTCTCAAGAAAGAAGGAATGTGTACAACAAGGGAAAAGCCTAAACATAGGTTTGTACAGGCAAAGCTGCCTTTTTAATTAAACTGTGAGCTCAGCAGGAATCTGAACCACAGGGGGGGTGAAGGTCCCTGATTCTTGCAGGAGTAAAAGGAAAGTCATGCTCAGCATTTCATAGAATGGAACCTTTCCAGAGGAGCTTTCCAGGGGCACTCACCATGAACACCAATTCAGCATATTCAATCAGGAAATGAAAGAGATATATTATCAGCGGAGTCTAAAAGAGAACATCAGGGAAAATCATGTCAAATACTGTCCAGATAAAACAACCAGCAATTTGATGAGAAAAATAGTAGTACTATAAAAGACTGCAAAAGGCAATTTTCCTTAGCCTCTTCTACAGCACTATTACTTCAGAGCAAAGTGATTAATCAAAGCACATTTATTAGTGTTTTTTCCTCCCTCAATAGACTTTATAAAGGACACACTCAACTTTGGAAACTTTTCAATTCTTCTAGTATAGTGGTAGAGTTACAATAGAAAGCATATAAAGAATAGCCTTAGAAAACAATTTTTTCCAGATAATCTATTTTTTCAGGTTGTTTACAGGTATTTTTGAGAGTATTTCCTACATAGCTGTTTCACTGTTCAGCTTGTTCAGATGAGTCTCTTATAAAGCAAAAAGAAGAAAGCATGTTAAAACATAAAGCAGTAGGACTGCAGTCCTATCAACCTCTCACTACCACAGCTTTTCCCTACTAGAAAGAACATGTTTTTGAATCATTCCTTTGACAGAAAAGCTTAATCTAGAAGTAGTATATTTACATGGTGTAAATTCAGTCTTCACTGTGAGAAAATATATTTATTTTGAAATAGAAAAATATTCCACAGTATAGGAGAAAACTGTTTAAACAAGGAGAATTTAATGAAGAGAAACAAGTTTTCAGAGGCATACAAAAGTGTACGAGTGTGCCTTCATAACAGTGAGAACACTCAAGGGCACAAAACCCCACAGGCATTTAAGCATTTTGAGGAATGAGGTGTTTTCTAGACAAGGAATAAATGTATTGCATGCTTGTGCTAATGTTAATATTTCTGCAACTGTAGAAACTCAAGATGCTGCTACCTAGTAAAATTGTGTTCAGACTCACAATGACACTGTCCCTGGTCCGGCTTCTGCTGACAGAAATATCTGGATGTGAACAAAGTATTTTACTTATTACAGATTTCCCCTACTTCAGACTCTACTTACGCAGTAACAAATATTACGATGCCTATCACCTGCACAGCAATGTGTATTCAGTGACAAACTGCATTTTCTTGTTGTGCTAATTACTAAATGTACAAGTACTGTACAGGCAACTGCATGACTCCAAGTTCTCTGAAGTCTTTGGGACAAGACAGAAAGGTTCCTGGTCCTTGCCAGTCCATGAGCAGTAAGACTGAGAAATGTGCGACTTGAATATCATGTTTAAAATGAAGTATGCATACTAACCTCATGGAAAATAGCTCCAGAATATGGAGAGACCCCTAAGTCCAGCAGAGCTAATCCTTCCACCACTGAAACATACAAAACGCGTGCATTAGAATGTGGGAAGAGAAGAATCTCATGATGGTAAAACTAGTTTTTAAAATATCCACACTGGTAAGAATCTCACATTGAATCACCATCTGAATGGGTGACACAAAATCCCACAGAGCCAACAGCCAGATAGAATTGATTGCTTTCTTACATTTGCCATGCAAATTTCTTTACTACCTGAATGGTCAGTTGTAACCTGTTTATTTGTTTCAGCTAAAAATATTATGGTTGAAATATTTTGCACAACAATATACAAAACACATGTATGGTTTTTATTGATTTTAAGTCACCTACTATGTGATACATGGTATCTATGCCGGAGAAATACTTAATTCTAAGAGGACAAATCACAATATAATACAGAATTTTAAATATTTTGCCAGGTTAGAGAGAGCTCAAACGTCCAAAACCAAAATGAAAGAGCAGAAATAAATACACATTACCAGGCAAAGCTAAAAGCTTTGTTGAAACTTCCTGACATTTCACAGACTTAATTCAGATCCTTTGCAATCATGTAATTAACAGCTTGCACTGCAATGCAGACGCATGTTTTACCACAGGATCTCCCCTTTATGGGGCAAAGATGTTCCCCAGGGACTGAGCAGCATACGCAGTGGAAGCTATAGGAAACAGGTGGATTTATTCAGAGAGAAGTGAGGCAGGAGACAGCAGGAGGCTGGAAGTGGTTCTCCATTCAGCAACGTGCCAGCAAAGTAGATTCTGTCTCTGCCACAAAGTTCCTGTATGACATCCTGGCCTTTTTGTGGCAATCTTAATTGTGCTCCTTTCTCTCTAGATGACCACCTTGACACTCTATGGGAATTTTTGAGAGCCTTATTTTGAAATGGTTAAGTGTTACACACTGTGGAACAGAGGCCTTGGGTCACCAAATGCATTCATGTTTTTGACCTTTATTACTCTGTGCCACTGTTTCACTCAAAAAATTGCAAATAATTTTACCTGTATAATAACCCAAAGGGTTGTCTTTAAAATAAATGAAGGTTCCTAACAGGCTCAGATGCTACAGAGATCAATGCCACCAAAAGGCTTTAATTAGACTGTACCTCAGTCTGCAGAAGGGAATTTGATTCATGTTGCTGACAAGGTGTGGGTCCACAAACTGAGCAAGGAACACAAAAGGACTGATGGGTGGGCACCTCTACAGGAGCTAGAGCTCACACCACCAGACAGCGCTTGTGCATGAGGAAAGCGACTCGATCAAGGCTGCCGAAACTACACATTCACTGCCAGATTTTGTCATTCTTCCATTCTATGGGCACGGGTGAGGCAATCAGTCTGTACAAATGCGACCAGGCCACACATGATGGCTCAACGCCCACCCTCTTGCCCTCGGGTCGCTGTCCCTCCTGCCCCTTCGCCGCTGCCGGACCCTCACTCTGTCCTGGGGGACAGCTCCCACCCACCATGTCATGCAGCTTTCGGGGGGGCGGGGAGCGGACGGGCCCGTCCCCAGCGCCAAGACTGCAGCCCGGCGGGTCCTCCCCACGGGCACCCTGCAGGCCTCGGCCTCTCAGCCGCGTCGGGAATCGGTGCCCTAGCCCGGGCCCGCCGGGCCTCACCTCGTTTCCAGGCGTTCAGCGGGGACGCCACCTCCACCCGCTCGGAGATAAAAGCAGCGAGGCTGGAGCGGTACAGCGCGGCCCGTACCGTCACGGCCACCAGGACCACCAGCAACAAGGGAGCCGCCATCCTCGCCGTCAGACACCGGCTGCTGTAGTTCCCGGGCGGTGCCGGAGAATGCGGCGCCAATGCACCAGCCCGGCCGGGAAGACTACATATCCCGGCCGGCCCCGCGCCGCCTGAGCGCTCTGGCGAGTGCAGCAAACCCAGCCCAGCCGGAGCGCGAAGGTGCTGGACAGCTTCCCCTGGGCCGACGGGCGGGGTCGGGAGCACCGGGTTTATCTCGTCCCTCTCCAGCCGCCTCTGCGCCCTTCCGGGTGGCCGGTGTGGCCCCGATGCAGAGCCCGGGCCTTTCGCAGCGCCTCGGTGCCAGGCCAGGTCAGGGCCTGTCGCTGCCCGCTCCTGCCATCGTCTCTCACCCTCCCGCCTCTGTGCAAGCCTGGCGCCCTCTCGGGGGTGGCCGTGCTGCTCCAGGAGCCCTCTTGTCTCCCGCACGGAGCCGGCCCCGGTTCCACAGCCTTTCCTGGGAGCCGGTGCTCCGGCCCCTGAGCGCCATGGCAGTGTAGTGTGCGCTGGGCTTGGGCGGGACTGGACCGCTACAAGATCTTCCTTCTCCTCAGCTGCAGGACGCTGCATGTGTCCCTGAGTTTCATCAGGCTCCTCTTGGCCCACTTCTCCAGCCCATGGAGGTATCTGTGTGGCAGCTCTGCCTCCGAGCAGGAGCCATTTGCACATGGTACTCGCTCTCCACTCCCGAGGCTGCCCCACTGGAACAGAGCCTGGCAGCTGAGCCCAGCTGTACACTTAGGAGCAGAGGATCAGTGGTTTCTGGGCAGGTGTTTGGGAAGTCCCTCAGCATATTATTTCATCAGGTATAGACACCGCTCTAGTCTTTGCCTGCATGTAGCTGCTGGGACAGTTTTGGCTATAGGCAGTTACACAGTTGCTGATGGCAGTGAATGTTGATGGCCTGCAGTATCACTACGACAGACTGCAATCCTGGGACTCGTGAAGAGAGTGGGCCGACAGGTGAGCCTCGAAGGCTCTGCAAAAGCAGAGATACCTGGCCGCCACCGGGGCTGCGGCGAGCCCAGCCTCCACAGACGCTAGGCCCCACGGAGCCGAACCGAACCATGAACCTTCTGACCGTGGGCGGGAAAGGCCTCCCCGGCCACCCCCGCCCGCTGCGGCCCGAGCGGCCTCCTGAGCAAGCCCCACCCACGCGCATAAAGGATTGGCAGGGCGCCACGTCACTCACACCCAACCCCCATCTCCCTCCTCAAGTGCCTGACTGCCTCTGAAGCACCGGCCGCTTAGAAAACGCGTTTACAGGCAGCCTAGCGATTAGTGGTCGGGACTGCCAATTATACGAATTCTTAGGTTTGATTGGCCGGAATGCGGGTGGGGGTGGGCCTCTTGGGCCAGCGGTGTTTATGGTGCGCGAGGTGAGGGCTGTGGAGAGCTGCAGGTCTCTTGGAGGGGGCTGTTACCGCCATGGGGCGCCGCAAGGGGGGGAAAAAGAAAGAAAAAAACAAAGAAAACCGCCCAGCGGTGCTGAGGGACGAGCTCGTCGTTCAGAACCACGCGGATATCGCAGCCTTCCTGGTGACATGCCTCCTGTAGGAGTTCGTGTTCGAGGTACTGGGGCGAGGGGGCCGGTGGTTGCCGAGTCGAGCAGCACCCGGGCCTGCTATGGGGCCGCCCCTGGTTTCCCGCTCCGGAGCTTTCTCAGCACGTCCCTCGCCTTCAGCTTCGCTGCCGGGGGACTCTGCCCCAGCCCCTCCGGCTCCCTGCGGGGTCGTGTCCCTGTTTCTTGTCTACCCCGAGGTAGACACTTTCTGTCTCGGCTGTCCTGCCGAGCGCAGCAAGTGTCGCTTCGCTCTGTCCTGCCCCAGCTCACTGTCCCCAGGGACACCTCTGCTGAGCTCCCGCTCTCACTGTGCACCTCGCCTTCGTACCTGTTTCTCCAAGATTGCTGCTCTCTCTTCTCTTTCGGTTTTACTGCACCTCTGCGTGTGTTTCATTCCTAGCACCCTACCTTCTCCTCAGTTAAACAGTCTCCGGAGCTCCTCATGCCCCCTTGCTTAAACCGGAGCCGGTTTATGTCTCTTTATTGTGTCTATTTATATTTCTCCCTCACTCTTCAAAAGTCCATGTGGTAGAGTCGTTAGGAACAATGTTGTAGACTTTCAGAATGTATCTGGGGTATTTTTTTTTTTTTGAGTATGCTTGACCAGATGCTTATCACCCTTTGGCACCACTGCTTGCTCTATTGCTGCCGTTGGCTCAGCTCCCTAGTGATGGATGAACTGAAGAAACGTGGGATTAGAACATCTCAGCCGAACTTCTGAGAGCCAAATTCCTCTTTGCCATTATATTTGAAAGTTATTATAAAGTTTATTTCCACGTGCAAGCTGCTTATTAGTTTCTGCTGTGATGGATTAGGCATCTCTTGGGCATCTTTTTCCCCACTTGTAGAACAAAAGCATTGTGTGTGTATTGCTACATGAATATTTTAAGTTGATCTTCACTATGGGATAAGAATTGGTAGAGTTTAAGTTCTGGGTAGACAAATACTTTACTGAAACATTATTGTTATTACAACTTAAATGCTTTACTGAAATATTTCAACACTTCCTATCAATTGGATAAGATTAAAAATCACATTTTAATTTAAAAGTAATAGCATTTCATAGCATTTTATGCTTACTGTGGCTTCAGATGCATCTGTCAATGGCAGACTTCCACTGTCCATTTTTCAATGGGTAAATTGGACTTTTCACAGTTGACTACCTATTGATTAATTTGCTTGGGTTTACATAGTACCATAGTAAATACAGGGTTTTCTTCTCTAGGTGACATTCAATTGCCCGTAATTATAAGACTATCTGAAAAACCAATAAGTATGTTCAAGTTACACATGAGCATTAGAATGTCATAAATCTATTTACAAGAATTTCTTTAAGGAGAATTCTTACACATAAGGTTGTTTATCCACCTTAATTGTACTTTCCTGAATCTTTGCTGGTTATTATGAGGTCTTTAGGTGTGTGTAGGGAGGTTCACTCTGATTCAAACATACTGAAAAGTGGCAGTAAAATTTTAGTGTTAACTGTTATTTTATTTCTTTTTCCTTCTCCAAGACTATTATAGTCCTTTATGCGCCCAATCCTATTATTGACAACAGAGTGGGCCTTGTCTTCGAAAGAGACCTTTCTTTTACTACTTAAATTTTATTTTAAGCTTCTAGTATAATCTCAGAGTTCAATATGTTTTTCTTTTCTCCTAGAACAATTTACATCATCTTTGTGGCTGTGGCTGCCTTATCGTACCACAGAATACCGCTTAATGGGGCTCCCATACTTCCAGCAAAATTAAACACTTGGAGTATTACGTTGTTCTCTTCACGGACAAACAGAAAAGCTAACTTGCTGGGCTCTACTAAAGATTCTTAACACCCTCTTCTCCCACAGAGCATAAAGAAAAAAAGCTTATTCTCGGGAGAGCCCCCTAATAAAGGGGTCTGCTTGAAGTTACAAGGTGCTGCCTGAATGCCCTTCTATGAGACAGGTTGTTGCTGTGTATCCTGAGTAATCGCTTACTGAAAGTGAGCATATTTCTTTTAGTTAGGTGCTGAATGATATCAATACCTATGTAACTATCTATATTTCTGTCTTTCCAGGAGCAGATGGTAATGAATTTTTCACAGTCTCATTCCGTGAACTTTTTTAAGTTGGTATTGGTGCTATGACTGCTTATTCTCCTCATCAAGCACACAAAAAGACTTCTGTAGTTTAGCAATGCAGCATCTGTGTTAAGGTTAATAGGATTTTCTCCTCCCTCCTGTTTTGCTGGGTCGGTTTTAACTTGTACCATTTTCCTATGGAATTCACCACAGCACTATTTTTGATGGCACAAGTGTGGGACAGAGATGAGAAGCAACTAGCAGTAAAGAGAAAGGCAGAAATGCTCCTTTTGATGATAGTGCTGGCTTCTGTAAAAGGTTAAAATGTTCACAGAACTGCAGTGTCTGAAAGTCAATTTTGCATGCCAGAAGAATCGGTACTTTTGTTTTCCTTAATTAAACTTCCTTTTAAAAGCACTCTTCAGTATTATGACTCCTCTACTGCTTAATCTCACAGGTGTACTCCTGTGTCGCCTTTTTTTTTTCTTTTTTTTTTTGCTACTAAGAATCTTATTTTGCATTGTGACTCTTGCTTGCTTTGTAGATGGATAAATTAATGCTTGTTTTATATACTCCTGAATGTTCTTAGTTGAACTTCAGGAATGAGATGGTGTAACATTTGACGAAAATAGTTTTCTTTTTTTGGTTTATATTTCTTTGGTTTAAGCCGTATCTAGGAATATAGTTTAAGAGAAAGTGTAAAAGGTATGAGAATGTGTTTCGGGTTTCTTTTTTTTTTTACATCAGTTTTCAGACTATGCCTGTTGTAATTCTGATTTATGAACTAGGTAACTGAGTGCTTGCTATTGGCAGCATAAAACATAGTTCCATATTGCTTTTTTTTTTTTTCAGCAAGGAAATCAGGCTTGTGGGGTTTTATGTATTTATTTTTCCCCTTGCACTTATATCCCTGTGTTACAGTTTGCCACTCTTTCAGTTACATCAGCACAACTGCTTGTTTTTGACATTGTGCAAACTGGATAATGTAGTGTTTTCACTAAAATAAGTGAATATACTTACCTCTTACCCCTTGGTTGCAGGGTCAAACAGTAATCCACATAATAAATAATTACATTGTGACAGCTAAGAGCTAAATATACTGCAGCATGGGAATGGGAAGATATTTGGAGGAGGTAGGGATGGCTGGAAGTGCTGGGGGGGGGGTTTGTTTATTTTTGTATGTTTTTATTTTAAAAAACCCTAGTTTTGCCACTGGAGAAAAAGTAACATAGAAGTGCACCATTGGTTACTTTGTGCTGCAAGTTTTTAGAAAATGCTTGATTTATTGTACAAGAAATTGCTGAATCTTCTAATTCTACTGTGATGTTTTGAACACTCTATTTATATGGACACTTAGCCAGATTATCACTTCTTTTCATATCTTGCAAAGTTAGCTAAAACTCCATTTAATTTAATTTAGTGAGTGTTTTAACTTTTGAAATAAATGAAAGCCACTTACACTTTTAAACACCTTAAGACGTTATTTAGTAGAACAGCAGGTAACTGGACACTTAACTAAAAGAATGTAATTCATGTCCTGACCCCATGCAATAAATGTCAAAGGATTTGCAACAAGGTGAGCTTCCACATTTGTGGGAGATGAATAACACTTTCAGGACCTCTTTGATTTAAATCATGTGTGGGAGAAGATTTGTTGATGGCATAATCTAGTTTTGGGTGCTTATAGTATCAGATTTTTCAAATAAACTAGACTATTTCCTTGTTTCTTTTTGAATTTCAGGTCTTAGCCATCATCTTTATTGCTGTACAGTACAATGTCACCTATACCACTAGTGAGACTAAATCAAATACTTTTTTTTTATTCCTTCTTGTGATGCAAGAGCTCAACTATTAAAAATTAATCTTTTTTTTCCCCAGCAACTTTAATTCACTTTTATAATATAATAGAACTCTCATATTTGTTTCTGCTTTTGGATTTACTAATAGCATATTCACTGAAACATTCCAGTATCTCCTTCGTTGCTTGTGAATAATACTGAGTTATGTTTCCCATAGTTAATACTGCTACTAACTTCCATTGTAATGTCAAAACATGCATTCTTTCCAGTTTTTGATACTATTAATGAGTTATCAAGTAACGGAATGTTTTGGTAATATTACAAAATTCCTTGATGTTTATGAAAAATGACACCAGTATAGGTAAGAGACATTCAAATGTTCTGCGAGTTACCTTTTTTCTTAAATGTTCATAAGTGTTTGTACATAGGGAGACTTGTCTTAAAAAAGAGTTAATTGAAGAAGTACTAAAAGCAGCATTCCCTGTGAGTTCTTGCAGTTCTCTCTCCTTTTGTTAAGGTGAGAAAGGAAAGTAACTTTACGGTAGAGAAGGTAATGTCTCAAAATGTGTAGTTGCTAAGATGTCTTCAATTATACATCCCTTGAGTAAGATTCTCAACTATTCTGAAAATTAATGGATATAAACTGAATGCGTTTGGGAATGGAAGGAGATAAGGAGCTTAGGTATTTAACTGAGGTATTTTAGGAAGGATTGGGTAGGTTTCACAATTTGAATGTGAAACCTTTTGGATGTTCCTGTTTGAATAAAGCACCCTTGTCTCATTTATGTGTTCTCGTCTCTTATCCTTTCTTCCTTTTCTAAGTGACTACCCAGCTGGAAGAGATTGTCACGAAGGCCTTGCTTGCTTTCATGCAGTCCCTTATATATAGGCAGTCTCCCTTGAGGCAGTGTGATGCTGCTGCTCTTCCTGGTCTTTTCGCAAGATTCATTTCTGTTGCTCCTTAAAGCTAAAATTAAGTGTGCTAAATCCTCTTTGCAAAAAATAAATGTTTACTGATGCAAATAGGGGAAACTGGGAGGAAGTCAGCTTGTATGCCATGTTTAATCCAGAGGTTTTTGGACCTATGAGCTCATCTGCTTTTCATTACATGCCATCCATGGAGGCTAAATATGCTGATCAGAAGAACACAATTTCCAGTCTTATGAAGGCTCTAATGATCACATAAACAACTATGTCTTTGGCTGGAAACCAGTCATCCCATGTGCAATATTACACTAGTTTAAATAACTGGAAATGGAAATTTGTTTTCGTGGCTAATGAGTTGCAGAAGTATCTGGGGCATTTAATTTCTATTATAACATGTAGCAGTTAGAAAAAACCTCAATGTTAAATACTAAGTATTTTTCATAGCTCAGAACTTAGTATTTCTTCTCACAGTTCTATACCCAGATACTGTAGCTTTTCTCAGGATTTTTTTTTTTTTGGCTGAAGGTGAAGAGAGTTGCTTTTTAAGCATTCTTGTCTATACTGTGGGAGATTTGAAGTACATTTTCAAGTTTGAAATCAGTTGAGTGAGCTGATTTTTTTTTTTTTCCTCCCCAATGAGAATTTTGGAAAGATACTTCTTCAGGTTGATAGTGTGGGGTTTTTTTATCCATCCATCAGTTGCACAATATGAAATATTTTTTCCTATAGAAATCGTGATGTAATAGCAGTAATAATACCAATTTTGTAAATTATTATCAGCTTAATGAAACTATTCTTCAGGGGTTTTTTTCCACATCTTATAGTAAAAAATTCTAGATGCTGAAAATCTGTGGGATGGCATTTTCTGTTAGCTGTGAAGTAAAATAACTGTAGTTTGCTACTTCTAGCTCTCTTACTACCTTCTCTTCTTGTCCTATGAACATATAAACATATAAAGACAATAAACATATATTGTTTTGATTTTACAACTATTTGATGAATGTATGCTATACCTTTAATACAACCTTTCTGGCTTTACAGCATCACCATTACTTATAAATGGCTTACAGCATGAATGACATCTTGAGATGCATCTTTTTAATTCATCATGCTTTCTAGTCAGAATATAGTGAAATGAGGCAGATCGAACATTTGCAGATGACCAAGTTTTTCTGTAATTATTGGTCTCCTCTGGACACTTCCCTATTGCTGCTGAGAGAATTTTAATGCAAAGTTCTTAGTACACTTGACTCTATTGAAATAGACTAAAAGGAGAAGGTCCATTAATTTCAATGTTTTGTTTTCAGATTTATCATTTGGGCTTTACATTTCATAATGGTGTGTCTTTTTACCCTAACTTTATCTGTATTCACATCTGGATTTGGTCTGGCAAGAGTAGAGAACTCAGGTCTTCCAATAGCAGCAGGAAACTGCGGTGTACTCCCTGTGAGGCAAAACAAGGCTAGTAGCCATTCATGCTTGTATAATGTGGCATTATTATTGTATAATGTGGTTCCTCTTACTTCTAATTGCCAAAGTATTCACACTTGTATAAATATTCTGAAGGAAAGCTTGGATTCCACTGAAGCCAGGAGTTTAGTTGCAGGCAGTAGGTCATTGCTTTAGGCTTAATAGACTTCTTTTGTCCTCCAGCTCTTAAACTGAGAATTCAGACTCTTTTGCAGGTAAAGTGTCTGTACAGTGGTTAGGCACGATTGACATAGGATCCCAACAGAATATATATTTGAGGTTGTTAGGTGTGGAGAACTATGTAGCTAAAATAATCGAGTTCAGATTTAATTGGCAAAAGAAGGACTAGGGGCTAAGTGTACCATAAATCCTTCATATACTGCTTTGTTCCATCTGTCCTGATCTTCTTAAGCTAATAACAGACAAAGCTAGTAAGTGTGAAACAGCGGGCTGTCTAGGGTAGTGGTGTAATGCTACGGATGCTGTATAATAGGAAAAAAATCTGAAGGAATGGGTAATTATGTAAGAAATAATGGAGAACAAAAAAATGAAAATGTCACTTAAACTAATGTCACAGAAGAAGAGATGTTGATTAATGCTTAGTTAATTAGTAACTATTCAAAATATAAGAATGGTGAGTTGGCACTCTGAAGAGAGCTTACCAACTAAGCCCACAGGTTTCTATGCTGGCATATTAATAAACAAACTGTTGAGGTAACAAAGCCTACAAACAAAATTATTCTGCATTTCTTACAGCAGAGCATTGCAGAAAGTTCTTGCAAACACGGAGTGAGTGAAAAACAGCAAATTCCTAATTTGTAATGCAATTCCTACACTTTTAAGTTACTCTAATACATATTATGAAGGGAGAGGAGAAGGAAACATAGTTTATACATATGCAACAATGGACTTCAAAGTAGCGTTTGTCTCATGAAATATTTTAAATAAATGGGATTTTTTTTTTCCTGCAAACATCAGGTCAATTTCTTGTTGCAGTAGAAAAACCTAAAACGCCCTTGATTAGAATTTACCATCCATTATATAAACCTGTGTGTGTCTGCATCCCAAAAGTTGTATGCTATGTCACTGACACTATCGGAAAAGAGCTGGCCCATTGTCAGAAAGATACAGAAAAAGATGACACTATGGGGAGAGACTAACTACTACCTAGCTCCAAAAATATCTGATAGGAGACACCATAGAGTTCTAAAATCTTAAGTGATTTTGAGCAGATAAATAGCAAACTGTTTGCTATTTCTCGTAACGTAAGAATAGACTGTTTTAATATTTAAAACAAACACAAAAGGATATAAAATACACAAAAATTGTAGAAGTAATTTCTGCAGAAGTATGAACTGAGATTTAATCCTTGGGGTTCAGTCTATCCGTGGCTAATAAAACAATGGTCTAAATGCATTTAGACCTTGGGAAGTCACTAAGGTTCTCCTGGAACCTGAAAGGAAATATGTTGGTAGGACCACCCTGTATTTCCCGTATTTTTAATACTGAGCATCAATCACTCTTGGCAAAGGAGCCTAGGCTTAGAAGAAACTTTTGTCTGATTCCTGTTCATATCAATTTTGTAAAAAGTTCCTAAAATATTTTACGTATCTAATTCCAAGTTAATTTCAATTTAAGCAAATACTTAAGCTTTTTGGATACTTTTAAAAAATTTCCCACCTTCAGAAGGATGCCTAATTTGAAGTTATCTGTCTATTTGTTTGTTTTTATTAAATCAAAAATCTGTACCAAAAAGATCTTACCGTGTCTATCTGTTCCCCACCTCTTCCCTCACCAAGAATCTTTTTCCTGTATTCATCTTACAAAAGTTCAGCTTAAAGTTAAGTATGTCTCGTGTGTACATCTTTGGCCAGTTTTTTAATATATTCAGTCTTCTAAAGAGTGCTTTAAAAGGAATATGCACCAGCAGGTGGAGCAAATAGATAAAAATGTTATATGTTACTGTTACAGTTCTACAACTGTTTACTATGAAGAGCTTTTAAGACAGGTACAAAAATTTGGGGAAGGTCTTAGTAATTTTGGTAGAGCATCACATGTCAATGAAAAAAAATAATAAAATATTACTGTATCCTTCATAACTTCAAAGTTAGCAGACTTTATGTAATCTGCTTATAATTGTTATAACAGAAACAAAAGGTTAAAAGCAAAAAAAAAAAAAGATATACAATATCTGTACTCTAGTGACACTGGGGATTTATCAGTCTTGACTATGAGGTGTCATAGGTGCGATGTAAGTACTTTTTGAAGACCCTATGGTCTGAATGGAAAACAATGAGAATAACATGCAGTTTGACCAAACGAAAAAGCACACAACAACTAAACTCCAGTGTTCCTGTTGCCTCTCATTAACTTATTTCCCCCTGCCTACCTCTTCCTGATAAATGCGCTGTTATAATTCATAGCTGAAGAAGAGAACAGCCTGCAGAGAAAGATTACCTGCAATGGAAGGAGTGAAATCATTAAACAGCAGACCTCGCACTTTCAGGAAATGCAACAGGACTTCACTCCTTGTAAGGTACCCTGACAACATGAACTCTTTTCTGTGAGATAACATGACAGGGAATCTGTCTCTAACAGCTGGTTAAATCTGAGTTCATAAATACAAACAGATATCTTAAATTGGTAAGTTCTTATATAGTAAAACTGCAAGGTAAAATCTAAGGTGGAGATANTAGACTTGTGTGATTTTTTTTTTTTTTTTTTTTTTTTTTTTTTTTTTTTTTTTTTTTCTGGGACTTGACCTATTTGAATTTCTTTTATCTTTGGATTTTGTTGGTTTGTAATGCTTATTTCGGAGGTAGCTGGAAGCTCAGGCTGTACCAGGAACTTGCTCATAGCTGTCCAATGCTAGTTTGACCTATTTTTTTTATTTGGGAATTACTGGAAAGTGTACTTAATAGCTTTCTTGTCTCTCCATCTTGAATACTAATTGTACCCTGTAATGAGCTCCGTATGAATAGATGGGCAGGACTTAAGCCCATGCATTTTCTTTATTTCTCACTTTAAAAATTTGTGAAATAAAAAGCATTTTTTACGGCTGCTTTGTGAGTACCTAATGCTGGGATGTAACATGTTCCCCACACAGCTTGGTTTAGTCTGCCAAGTTTTAACTTACTGTTTTAAAAAAGTCTATGAAAAAGGATTTATGGAGGTGAGGTATGCATTGGAAGGTGATACTCAGTAAGGCCTTCATACTCTCTCCTTGCTGTTGCAAGTCAGTATAAACCATCCTTGACATGTGCCTCAAGAAGAGAATGATGCTATTTATGTTGTCTTTGTTTTATTATTCATTCGCTTTGCTAGACTGTTTTTTTCTTTAATGAATTGGGGAAAAAAAAAAAAAGAGTGCTTAGTGTAGCAAATGCTCCACAAACGTTATTTAGCTGTAACTTTCACCTCAGTGTTGTGATTGAATGCTGCGTGCAGGGCTGATACCGTATTGTATTTTAATCCTTCGTGCATATAAAACTGTATTAAACGTGGCCCACTTGCAGCTGCAGTGCTCCACACCGGGCCCGGTGCCTGTCGGTCTCCACAAGCGGCGTGGCCGTGGGCCTGGCGCGGGCTGCTTCCCACAGAACCGCTTCCTTGAGCCCGTTTTGGACTTGCTCTCCTAGAGGGTAGGGCTGGGAAGCAGCGGCGGTACCGAGGAGCCAGTACCCGGCCCCCGGCCGACACCTGGCCGCGGCGGCGGAAAACGGGCGGGGCCGCAAGGGCCGCCGGCTCGGAAACGCGCCGGGCCCGAGCAGGCACTACAAGTACCGTGATGCTCCGCGCCGAAGGGAGGGGGCTGGTCCCGTGAGCGCCCGCGTGGGGCCGTACTACAGGTCCCACAGTGCCTCGCGCCGCCTTGTGGCCCCCTCTCGGGGTGGCTGGTTCCTATTTAAACCGCGGCAGGGAGGAAAATGGCGGCGAGACGCTGAGCCTGGGGGAGACGGGGAGAAGGAGACGTAGCTGGGCTTTGGCTCCTTTCCCAGGTGAGTGGGGTTTGGAGGGAGGGAGTAATGAGTGGAGGGAGGAGAGTTCTAGCCGTGGTTCCCCTCGCTTGTGGCGGCGGGGTGGGACTGGGATGGGGGAGGGAAGGGAGCAGCTCGGAGCTGGCCCTTAGGGGCGGCTGTCTGCTCTCCCTCTCGCCCCCCTCCCCAATATGGATGTGTCTCCCTGAGGGGAGAAGGAAAGGGGAGCGCAGACGGGGCTGTGTGCGAGCAGGAATCCCGGGGTTGGGCATGAGCGGGCTCCCGGGCAGGCGTGTAAATGCCTTTAGCTCTTTCTGACCATTGTAACTTTAGCTCCCGGCGGAGTTAGAGGGGGCATCCTTGAGGCAGCGGTGAGGGCGCAGTGTGTGAGGCGCCGTGTGCCTGTGCGGTGTCTGCCGGAGTGGGGTGGGTTTGGGTGGAGGTTCCCCGTGTGCAGCAGAGAGACTCGGGGTCGCTATGGATTTGTCTTGAGAATCGCCCGACTCTCTGTTTCTCAGCACGAGTAGCGGGATTTTTGGGGAAATAGCCTGGGCTGGAATGGCCCAATCTGCCATTCGTCTGGGCTTATCGGATGCTGAGGCGGTTCCAGAGACTTTATCTGCATTCTCATTCTGATCATCCTGTAGCCTCGGTAAGTTTCAGAGGTGACTTCTCTTGTCTTCTTGTCTCTGGTAATAAGGAAAAGGATGAGAAATACTGCAAGTAAGAGGTTGATTTCTATGCCTCTCATCCATTTCTGCCTTGTCGCTGCAACAAAACCGTGCAGTTGAGGGATGGAGATGAGAATTTTTTATTTTATTTTATTTTTTTCCTCCGGTAACATAGCACTATAGGGATTAGTGATTCTGGGGTATAGATGGGTGGGGATGTTGTCTGAGGTTGACATAATTCCCAGAGTCCTCTTTGTTTGGTTCTAAAGTTGGTTCTGTTTGTGGTTTCTGCTCCTACTCTTAAGCAGTCAGGTTTTTCTTTTAAAAGTGACGCTTCCCACTTTGTCAGCTCATCCAGTGAACACAGTTTTAAATCAGTCTCTTTTATTCAGGCAATATATCCTTCCTCTTTAACCTGTTAAGAAAAGAAATCCGATTCTGCCTTTAACTCCATTAGATAGAGTCCAACATAATATTTTCTGTTAACTTTACCTGGAACGGCAAGATGAAACTGAAGCAAATCTGGAAGTGTGAGAAACAGTAATGCCTAGCTGTATAGTATCAATAATACAGTTAAAGCAGACACTTAAAATGAGCTTAAAATTCTGTCATTGCTATTAGAAATATTTTCCTGTGAAATGTTTCCAACTTATAATAAGCTTCTACACACGAGACAAAGGTGTGTGTGTTCTAACTATAAATCCAAGATAGCTTCATAGTAACAAATAGTATGCCGGTGAAAACCCCAGCATAAGAGCTTGGGTTTAGAGGAAACAGACAAAATTGTGGGCTGCCTTTTTTTTTTTTAAATTAAGACTGTCCATGATATAGTAATTGTATTTACCATTAGTAGTTGTTGCAATGTGCTGTTTAACTGACTTTCATGCAACAGAATTTCATGTAACTCTGTTACTCCTCCTCCTCCCTCCCCCCCCCATTAATACTGATGGATATTAAGTGAGAGTTGGGGAATAGGGGGAGTGATAGCAAACAGAGTGAACCCCAGTATTCAGCCTTGCTTTAAGTACCTTTCCTGATGACAGTGTGCTATTTCCAGACTGCTTTTATTTGGCATGAGTTGTATAAGGCTTGGTTGGTTTGGTGGTGGGTTTTTTTTTTTTTTTAATTCTTCATTTGAAATTCCTGTTCATCCTGGGTTTGGATTTATTAACTTGGAAGTTTGACTTGTTTGACCTTTTTTTGCACAGTATCACTGAGACAGTATAGTTGAGACAAAATGCAGAGTGGGAAAGAGGAGGAAATCTATTTTACAATAGGATGTTATCTTTTGATCGTGGGCTATTTTTTTTTCATCAATAATGGTCAAGAAATCACAGTCAAAATCTTCAAGATTCATTTCTATGTCACAGTTGCGTAGAAAAGGGTGTTTTGTTTCTTTTTAAAGAACTCTGAGAAAGAAAGGGTGTCTTGGTTATATTTGTCTGCAGAATCAAGCCATTGGTAGCATGTAAAATGATATTGGACACTACAGTCTGACACTGGAGGTTGCTTCAACTCCTGCATTTAAATGAGCCTCCCTTGAAGAGGTGAGCTTGAATGACTATGACACAGGATTTTCTGCATTATGTTCATGGGAGCTTTTTGTTTATGAGTATTTAGAAATATTTTAAATATTTTTCTGACTTGTTTCCATACTAAAATGGAGGGGAGGGGGAAGGAAGGAATAGTATCCTTTATGCCAAGGATATGAGAGGGTGGTGAAGAATACCTAAACCTGAATGCTGGGGCAGCATATCTGTGGTGTGGTGTTTCGGGTTTTTTTTCCCCCTTTCTTTTTTTTTTTCCTTTTTTACTCTGGCTACATCTATTGATGTCTGTAAATGTAGTGTATTAGGGAAGAGACAATTGTGAAAGAATTTAACTGCTACTGATTTAAATCTGCTATGGAATTTATTTCCACTCTGATTTTTATATGCAGTCTATAGTTAAGGTACATCAAATCCTTTTCTTACCCCATGTAAATAGGAGGTATACTTCAGATGGACCCTGTTACTTTAATTTGATGTATTTTATTTTTATCTGAAAGCTATCAATAAGCTGATTTTCTTTGAAGTGAAGCAAAATTAACTTGTCTCCAAATTCAGTCTCATGAGGGATTTTTAGTCTTTCGTATGTGGTGCATGGAATTATTGTTGGTGAGGCTTTAGGATTTTAGATGTAGCCATATCTTTTATGTTGTCTAGAGCCAGTCTTATTTCTGACATTGTACAGAGGTAAGAAAAAGGCAGTTGCTTAAGAGGGCATTCTGTTTACATGGGAGGGAGAAGAGAGCAAGGGAGCCACCATTGGTTTTACTGCTTATTTTGCTTATACTCTGGAAAGTCAGGCTTATTACTGCTGATGATAAGCTTAGGATATAGTGTAAGTTGCTTCTGAGGCTGTGACTGCTTTTGCAATACTCTAGAAAAACGGAGGCTGTAAGGTCAGCTTTACCGGTATCTGTCTGCCTTTAAGTATTCCCTGACCTCTGTGCTTTGTGTGTGTGGGATTGTTGGTTTTGGTTGTGACCGCCACCCCCAGCTTTGTCACCTTCACTGTTAAATGTAAGCCTGTTCAGGTCAGGTGTAGTTAAATTGTTTGTCAAACATTCTTTGTTAGGTTATGGATCATTGCCCCATTGGAAATTTTATTTTAAAAGCTTGCTTACCATCAAGTGAAGTTCTTTTTAGAAGATTACAGTAAACATGGATAGTGGTATAACTTGAAGTCTAAAAGCTTCATAATTGCGTTTTATTAATTAGACTGTTCTAGAAATCTGAAAGCACTGTAAAAGTTCTCCAGAAAACATTATAATAAGTCAGGGCAAGCAATTTTTCATCAAAGTTGCTACACATGTACTGATTTATCAGGTGCACCTGAAGAAGGGAGGAGAGGAAGGCAGTGGAACAAAGTAAGGGTTATATGGCTAGCACCTGCATTAGCCCTGGCTGAGTATGAGATTTTTGTCACAAAGCCTGAACCCTTTACTGTTTGCACACTTCCATGCATGTCAAGATGTGTCAGAGCCATTGAGTGAGATCATCTAGTATCACAGGTATACCCAGAAGGCCTTTTAGAGGCATGTTTTCAAGGTAGGTTTCTATATATAGTTGCATGGAATATTCTGTATGTGACTTCTGGGTTATGGCATTTTTTTCCTCATTCAGTTCTCTGATGTACAGAAGTGAGAAAATGAGTTGTCTGGTTTTTCAAAGGCAATACTGAAAGAGGTTGCATGGCTAAAAAAAGTTATCAATATAATATGTTTCTCTTGGGTAGTTGTAGCCTAACACTTCCCCCCACCTTTGGCACTGGTAGGATGGGTGCTGAGTAGAATAGTGCAGAAGGAAAAGACAGAAGTATCTTTTATCTCTCTGGTCTCTGAGACTGTAAGGGTATTTAGTGTATTATTCTAATGAAAATCCTTTTTAATGTCATCTTCAACCTGGATTTTACTATAGTTAGAAATACTTGAACAGGAGCAGTTAGTGAATGTGGGAAGGGGAAGAAAAAAATTATTCGTACAGAAAGCACCAAAACTAGGAAAAAGCAAGCCAAAATCTGTTGTCTAAAGGCTATTTGCCAGTTGTCTTTGCTGAAGAAGACAACTGGTAGATTAGGTGTTTGCCTGTCACTTCCAGTGTACCAGTGCAGAAAAAAAACAGAGCAGCCTGCATGTTCAAAACAATTGTCAAAGACTTTCTTGAAAGTTTACCCCATTTATTTCACATTAAGCATTTCTTTTCAATACCAGTGTTTGTCTGGGTCATGTCTGCAACAGAACTCTAATGCAGTACCTTTCTTTCCCTGAGGCAACTGTAGCAAAGCTGTTGATTCCTATACTGTGCTCCCTCCATGTGTTTTTAGAACACCCATTTATCTTTGTAGTCAATCACAACCTAGACAAGACTTCAGTGTCACCATGTTATGTCTAGGGAAACGCGCCTCTTCTGTTACCCAACCAAGCTGTGGTTATAGTTGTGATGATGACATGTGATGCTGTATTAAAGTAATGCTTTCTCAGAGGTAAAAGGAAATCACCTTTATATAACTATAGATGTTAAATGTCCTTCCTTCTCTATACTCATTAACAGGTAATTTCAAACTTGATAGGAAAACTATATCTTTATTCCAGCTTATATAGTATGCTTTTATAAAAAATTTAAATAGTATCAAATGTTTGTCATCTTAACCTAATGAAGGGGGAGTAGAAGAGCTTTAAGTCAAAGGATCTGTCATAATGCTTAATGGGAAACTTTTAGAAGTTATTATTAGTAGCTTTTCTTCACAATGAAAGCTTGATGTTAAAAATGGTGGTGGTATCATAACTTTAATTCGATCCTTTCAGGTAATGCCTAATAATTTTAAGTCATTAGACATCAAACCCCTTAGGAGGATTTGGTGGAGATTTAGAAAAAAACACTCCCTCAAACCTCCATCCCCTAATTCTTGATTCTTTTAAAGTCAATATGGAGATTTAAAACTCTTGTTTTTCTAGAATCTTGAAGTTTTGTAAGTGTTGTGACAAACATAACTCTGTGTGTGTGCATGCATATAGATACTTTTTTTTTTAAAGGTATAACTTGCTGATAATGTTCCCAGTCTACCAGTGGTGGAATATTGAAATCTGTTAGCATGGTAAAATCAAGCAAACTGTTTCTTGTTCCATGCTTTCCGGAGCTGCACAAAGTGAGTAGGTAAAGATATATATTTGTTCCACAGAGACAACACAAAGTTGACTCACTAGCACCAATCACTGCAAAACTACTGTGGTAATTTTCTTATGTGCTGTTCTGGAGACTCACTTTTTTATTAGAAGACTTAAAAGAAGAGGAGCATGATCTCGGGAAGAAATGTGAAAAATAGTTGAACTGTTTCTGGGGTTTCAGTCTGCCAAAGAATGACTAAGCAATGGAACCTTACAGTAGTGATGTATGGGTTGTTTTCCATTTTGCTCATCTGAAAGCCTCTGAATTTCTGTTTTTCTAAGTCTAAAGCAGGTCTGTTACTGCTCTGAACTCTAGCTGGAGCACAAGATAGGAAGTGTAGCATAAAAAGACTAAGTAGGTATTTCTACCTTACATTGGCTAAGAGTGCTATTTTACTATTTACTTTCTTTGTGAATCAGTGAAATGTAGCTTTAAACATCTTGTGAGGACACTTCTGGTATATAGATGAGCTGCTTTATTGACTTGTGTAAGCAGTAATTAATTTTTGAAAAAAGAACAATAAGAGGTCTAAACAAAAGACTTTCAAATTATTTTGGTAGGTCTAGAAAGGAACCTTTCTAGTCTGCATGGGTTTAACATTTTGTTGTTAATTTCCATTGGCTAAATATTGCTGAGCTGGATGATTTACATATAGATAATGGCGTGAAGTCAAATCCAATTTCCATTGCTGATTCAGCAGGAAAAGTTTGGTTACAAAATCACTTATGAACTGACTTTGCCTAAAGTACATCAGACAGCTTTTGATTAACATTTTATTAATGATCCTGGAAATCATGTGTCTTTCAAATGCTTTCTTAGCATTAATCTGAAGAAATTAGTCTTCTAGGAAGTGTAATAAAATGCAGCTAGAAGTTGTTACACATGCACACCTAAAAATATAAAATATAACTATTTGGTTGTGTTGCTCTATGTACTTTATTTTCTCTATGGTTACCTTATGTCTAAAGCCAGAGTGCCCTGTCTCACTAAAATATCCTGAAGTGATAGAACAGGTAATGGAGCAAGAGTGGATTGGGTGGCTTTTGTTGCTGTATCTAATGTGAAAGGGTTAAGCAGAAGGCAGAAGTAAGCAATTTAATTTAAAAAAAAAAAGTGAAGTGCATGTTGTCTACTCCAGTATTTTGAGGAAACTTTTTATTGTTCAGAACAGTCAATCCAGAGGACTGTGTTCTGTTCTTTCTGTACTGGTATGAAGAACTAAAACCTAAAGTCCAGACACCATTCTCCTGGTTTTGCGTTGTGCACTCTAATTGTAATTCTGACACTGCACTGATCACCGTTTGGATTATATTGACATCTTAACGTTGCTTGTTTGTTAAATACTCCAGTTGTGTTTTCATCATGTTCTCTGGAGGCTAGTGATTCCCAGGAAAAGGGAAACTTTTGGGCTGCATGCTTTTATGCAACTTTTTGCAACCAGCATCTCTGTTAACCTACAATGTCCATTTGAAGCCCCTTTAAGAGGAAGGCAGTTCTTTTGATCCTTGCACAGAAAACTGGGGGGTGGAAAAAAAACCCACAAACAAACAAAAAAAAAATCTATGCTGGCTGAAGTAGATTTTGAATCCTTTTGTATTACACCTGTGGGTTTTCTGTTTAAGCATTTAATCTTTTGGTGATGCATTTCTGTAGCTGATAAACAAGACTTGTGGAGGTGATGGCTAACAAACTTGCCAGACTCATGTTGGCTGTGTTAGAGATCATAAGAAGGTAGTGGGGATGATGACTGGGATCCAATGAGATCCAGAATGAGGGGAGATTTGAGGAAAGTGAGGGAGAACCATCACTCGATAGGGATGGGATAGCTTACATCGTTGTACATTGTACTTCCTGTTCAAATGTACAGCTACAAGGTAGCTTTATCCTGAGCTGCTTCATCTTCTATTACCTGTCTGTAGCTGGACCTCAAATGACCTCTGTCAAGAAATTAATATATACTGTGATAGTATTTCACATTGGCCATGCAATGCTTTTGGTATATAGCAAAGCTTTTTCCTTCCTGCTGTTCCTCTCATCTTAGCATTGCTTTACATTGATGAAACTTTTGCTTAAACTAAAGATTCCATTGAAGCAGAAGTGTAAAGCTTTGAGCTGTACATTTGCAAAAGCTTTTTAAAAGTCTTTTAAAGCAGTGGAAATTTCCAGGCTTCACCAAAAAAAAAAAATTAAAAAAAAAATTGAAGTTCTGGTCTAATAACTGCTTTGCAAGAAGAGAGAAATATGAAAAGGAACCGCAGACATTCTGGATGTCAGCCTGTGAAATTTTCCACTATTTCCTTTAATAACATGCAGACATGCTTATACTGCTGGAATTTCAGTTAGAAGTCTCATTCTGACTGAACCTTCAAGCTATTTGGTGGGCAAATGCTCTCTGAAAAAGATTTGTCAAGAAAAAAAGTTCTCACTTGTAAGAATGTACATAAACTGCTCCTATGCTGGATGTCAGTTATCGATTATATTAATCTTACCTTCAATTTCTTGTTCTACAGTTTGTGTTAACTTTTACTAAGTTATAACTGTCAATCCATTGTTTCTTGCTTCTGATAGTAATTCTAGACTAATATTTCCGATAAGAACTGCATGTTCTTATTAGAACAACTAGAAATTTTAATTTTTGTATTTGATGTATTAAAGAAATAGGACAGTAGGAAATATTTTATTCTAGTATTCTTTTGTTTGTCTAGTTAACTTTAAAACCTATTTAATGGTTACTTATGTAATTATTGTAGCTTCAGATACACTGGTGAAAATCAAACTGAAGGATCTACAGGTTCAACCTCATTTTTCTACCTCCAAGCTCTTTTCTGCTTAAATTCTTGTTTAACGAAAGGCTCCCTGACCTTTCTCCAAGATCTAGAGGACTCTGTACTTTGAATGTGCCTTGTCTTTCTGTCACTACAGATCTTTATTGTTGACTTATGCTCTTTTGGGTTAGGGCCTAAAGAATCCTTTATATAATGGGTTAAGAGTTTTTTTGCTTAAATACTGCGATGGGAGCTATGGTGATATATTGTGCAAAAAGCAAGCAACATGAAAACAAACTGACTTCTTTTCAGTATTGATTGAAAATATAAAACCAGAACCCTTTTAAGTGCCTTCCCGTGGAATGCTGTTTTTCCTAGGCAGTGTGGTACACTTCCATAGCTGCTCATGCCAAATCAGAACTATTGTGATTCCTTTCTGTTACATCTCCTCCCTTTGCTCTGGGACTGAGGCCCTTCCAGTCAACAGTGAAAAGATTTAATCCAAAATTGTCCATTCCCTACCTCCAACCAACAAAAAAAAACCCTGAACCACAAAACCAAATAAAAACACCCAGAACAACTTCTGGCTGTCAGCTTACTCCTAGTTGCACAAACACCAGTAATGGTGCAAGGGAGAGGGTGGAGTGAACTACAGCAGCCATAGTGGTATCAAAATTTGAACTGGATGGAGTTCTTGTAAGACTGTTCCTGTAACAGATATGCTACTGAAGAGAGACTCAAGTGGTACCTGGGTGTAGAAGAAATTTAGCAACCTTTGTCTGCCCTGGAGCTGTAATTAGAAAGTCGATGGAGTTACTAATTGTGTACTATTACTGCTAGTTCCTTACCTGTTGTATCTACATTTGGAAACTAATTTCACTTAAGTCAATAGGGATTAAGTAGAAGTATTGAGTGCTCTTTTGAAAACTGATGTTGAGAAACCTGTGAACATTTAACATGTATTTTTTACTAGTGTAGTGCGTGTACATATTGCTGAGCAGAAATAACCTACTGAAAGGGCTAAGTACTGCAATATTTCTATTTTGGGGTAGAATTAATCTATCAAATGGATAACTTCTGTAGAGACTCGATCAGCAGCCCTGTGCTGCTGGGTCTAGGGATGAAGGATTTTTAACAGGACTGTAGGATTAGGATATATTAGTTTGTGTTATCAAAAAAACTTTCTTATTATTTGTTCACTGATGTAATTAGTGGTCCTTTATAGGTGGTAAGGGTCTTCATGGTTTCTGGGTTGCGGTTAGGGACTAAGAACAGTAGATGTCTTTAATAGCAGGTGATACTTGTTTCTCAATGAACTTGCAGAGTGGATTGACATACTTGGCAGCATTTATAGAATCAGTGCATAATGATCTGTAGTGACACTTCAGTTCTAGATTTTCCATAAAATTGAAGTTGAACTTTATTTGTCTGAAGATATTTTTATTTATTTTTAAATGGAGACAGAAACAAAAGGGAAGAGGACAGTACAAAGCAAGCTTTGTATACAGCTGTCTTATTTTATATCAAAAGTGCCTTTCATGTGTAGGTTTCGATAGTTTCCAAAGTTAACCTGTACAGCTAAGCCAAAATAAACAATTAGGTGCAAAACTGAAGACAAATTATTGTACTCTGCTAAAAGTATGTTTACTGTAGGAAGCTATTGCAAAATAAAAACATATTCAATGTTTATATGAGCACTTGTTCAAAAGGACTCTGTCAATGCCTGTACACAGATTGATAGGACACAGATCCATTTAGAATATAGCCATCCTACCTGCAAGTTCACAGAAGTGATGAAAGTGGGAAGAGTGCCACATAACAGTCATTGACAGCATCATCAATCCCAAGCAATACTTTTTTGAGCCAAGATAGCAGTGTTTTCAAGACCTCCAGAAGCAACACAGCTGAACCCTTTTGATTGGTACTTGCAGTAGAACACACAGTTGCCAAAATAATGGATGTTTTTTGGGGTTTAGGGTCCTGTTGAAAATGCTTAGTATTGTCTGGGAACTCTCTTTTTTCCTGTTGTCTGTTTATCTTTAGGTTGCAGTTATGGATGCTGGAGCTTCTCAGCCAGGTTTCAGGGCAGGTACTTGGCTGAATGAATTAACTACAGACCAGGCTCTTTAGACTGGAGTGTCCAAAAGCCTGTTTTAAATCATATGACTTCACTTCTAACTGGAATTAACTCTTAGCTGACACACACATTCCACTGGTATGGAGGTTCAACACATGTTTTCCTTTAAGATAAGGACAAACCCATGAAGTGGGCTGACTTTTCAGAGACAGAGCAGTCTTAACTCTTGTTTCTAATTAGAATGCACAAATGTTTTACCTATAATAGAATCTCTTGAGCATCAACAAACTATGAAACTTATCTGATTGGCCTTTTCTGCTGACTTGAGGTTAAAAAAAAACAAACTAGTACTCTTGAAACTGCAGTTTAACTTACTTTAAAACTTTAATGTCTGACTGCTAGGTTGTAATTAACTGTTTTAATCTTTTCATTAACCCTTTGTCTTTAAATGATTCTATTGAATGTTCCTGTAACTAGCACTCTTCAGTTCTAGATGTTCCATTTTTATTGACATTTCAGTAATGATTCACCTTTTTCTTCGTCTTCTAGAGCTAACAAGAACTGGTAGTGTGCTGTGTAGAGAAAATACCTTTGGGGTAACACTATTTGTTTAGTGCCAAGTTGGCTTAAAAGTTTATTCAAGGTAATGAGGTCGGACAGGTGAGACTGAGAATATTCTGGCATGCAAAAATAATCCATTGTGGTCCAATTGTATTAAATTTGACACAGCAGGGCTCCATAAAGTTTATTTGTATTAGAGAATCTGAGAAAAACCAACAAACTTTAAGAATATTATGTGCTATTGCAAAGTTTCTTTGGTAATCTCATTTCCTGGACCACGGACTGCTCTCTGGATTAACACACTGAATAGCTTCAACTTTCAGTAGGGCATTATTTTATGGTATCTTATTTAACTCTTACACTGAATGGATTTGTATAGCCTTAGTTGTATTCATGCAGGGTATCCTGTGCCTACCACAGCATGAGGTTTGGAAATAATTCTAAAAAAAAATAATTAAAGATCTAGTAATTTTCTCCTTACGTATTGAGATACTAATGGAGGATAGATATACATATTATGGATCTGTTACACCAGACTGGTGGTGTCAGCTGAGGATGTACCACATTTGTGGTGGTGTTACTATGGCAACTGCCTTCTAAGAGCTGTCTCAAGGTCACTCATCAGTTGTAGCCTGGAGTGCTTGCTGCTTAAGCAAAATATCTACACCAAACAATTCAGGAAATGATCATTCTGCTTTGAGAAAGCAACAATAGGGACACAAAGCAGTATTTTATTTTTGGGTTGAGGGGAAGGACATTCTCTTTTGTCTGTATATTTAGCTGTCAGATATTCGAAGGCTCTTAGAATCATTGAGGGGTGGTTTTAATTGAAATGTAAACCATAAGTAATATAGTATCAATGATGTGAGAATTGGCTTATTTAAGAACAAAATAAAAAAAAAATCTGAAAAACTTGAACAGAAATTGGTGACCAAGCCTGAAGCTTATGGTGCAAAAATGATTGCCTACACTAGTGAAAATTTAGACAAGATGGTGAAAACTTACACTGAGTTCAGAATTCAGAGCTGCTTCTATGAGACATCCAGATGCATTCTCACATTTAAATCCTTGGATGTGGTTAGAGAATGTCAAATGCACTTAGCAGCATTTTCAGTTTAATGCACAATGATTCAGGGATAAGACTAGAGAGAAGGGGTTGTTGATGAAGTTGATCTTATGTCTGAGGTTACAAGAGGCTCTGTTATACTAAATACATAAAATTGAATCCACTAGACTAAAACTTAATTAGAATGACAAAGTGTTGTTTTCTTGGTTTGGATAGCTACCTGACTAGTAAAAAGCTACCATGTTTTATGTGGCTTTTTTTTGTTGATTTGATTTCCTTTTTGGATTTAAACTTACTTTTCCTCTTGCATCTTTTTACGACCTAAAATAGCAGTGTGATAGCAACAGAAGCAGCCATTAGATTCAGCAGTTGATGTTTTGTCTGACTATATATCAAACCTTTTCCACAAAATGATAAGCTATTGTTTTGGGAACTTAATGTATTCAGACAGCAATTTAATCTTCCTCCTTTTGCTCTCTAGGCTGAACAGACCAAGTTCTTCTAGCTTCCTCTCAAAAACACGTACTCGCTGGTCTCCCACACACATCTGTTATTTTTTAACTTCTGATTAGTTTGTAGGTTAGGGGAATATTATTATTTCCCAGATGCATGATTCCTGCATCTTGTACTAAGAACTACTTTACAGAGTCACTTCCTATAGCATTATTGCGATTTGGTGCCACTAGATTTGGAGAGGTTTCTAAATAAACATAACCAAGACTTGCATTTTCTTCAAGACCTTTAAGAATGAGGATTGGTTGGAATTTTATACAAGTAGGTTCAATAGTAGTTGTCCACAGAACCCAAGGAGCTCCATCCTTGGAGAAGTACTGGTACTATACAGAAATGGTAGGTGAGCTGCTGCTTCTGTTTCTAGATTAACAGGATATATATGTTTTAGGAGACAATGAAAATGTAAGAGCTAAGAATATAAAGTTAGTAATCCAGTGTCCTTTCACCCTCTGAAACAAGCCTAGACTGTAGTAAGAGGGTGGAAAAGTTGTACGAGCTGTTGGTAAAAGGGGGTTAAGAAAAATCTGTACCTTAAGGTTGTTTTTTAAGAGGCATTCATTTTAAAGTGTTTCTATCATCATCTCCAAAGTAAGCAGTCTGATCCAATTTTTAACACAGACTATAGCATGAAAATACTGGTCTATCTGTTGCTATAGTGTGAGGCCATAGCAAGAGAACAAATTTCACCTGTGCCGTAGAACAGAAGTTTCCAGTGTGTGATACACAAATTACATCAACATGGTATAAGGTAGTGGCATATACAAACACTTTCCTGTCTACAACACAAACGGTCCTACACAGACAACTGAGAAATTGTACATGGGGAAGTATTTACTAAGAGATAATGTGAGCCACAGGGCTGGTATCTGCATCATTAATTACTAGGGTCATGTTTGCAGTCTGAGGTTCAGGCTTATCACCCCGAAACTGCTCCCTGTGCTGTACCACCGCAGCATGACTATCTTATTGCACTGGTCTGTGAGCCTGTGCTCAGCTCTATGGTAAACTTACCCAGGCTATAAACTAAATTATTGCTGAATTCTACATCTTGGCTACACTGCTGGTACAAGCTACCTAAGGCATATTAATGAAATTTCATTAAAAGAAGCCATTGTAGAGCAGCTATTATTACTATCTGCTTAAGAGAAAAATCAGATTTGTATTTCACTTATGTGCACTCCAGAGGGTTTTCCAAAACTGAACAGACTAGACTAGTGGGTCAGCTTTACACCTGTGGTTTTCTATGGTGTTTTACAGTATATTATTCTTATTTAAGAACTACCTGAGAGTTCATGAGAGAAGCAGTCTGATCCTTTACAGCTGTTACAGATTTCTTGAGGATGCAGCTAGTTGATATCTTCTAACAAAAGCAGGTGAGCTAAGATACTAGACAGTGGCATTGTTTTATTCCAAGTGTATGTACTGACTATAGATAAGAGACTAAAGCTTAGATACCCTAATTGCCTCAACCAGTTTATTTTTTTTCTTTGCAGTGGCAAGGCTGTTTCCACTTTCTAATGTAATATTTTGAACAAAGGATTGGATACTTTCCTGTAGTCATACTCACTTGCCTGAAAGTTTCTTCTGTGGTTTTTTTTTTTCCAGAGCCTTGCTATTTAGCAATTCTAATCCAGTCTAGACTTGTTTTTTCTGGAATAATAAAAAACTTGCAAATCTTCCAGGGTTTTCTTCCTCCTCAAATAAAGTTAGCAAGGCACTTCACCACAGATTGCTTCATTTAGAAAAGATTTTAAGGTACTGTTATGTTAAAAACAACACCACCACCCACCCCCACCGACAAAAAAACCTGTTCATGAAATGGAATGTTTCTCTCCTAAGAGTTACACTGGCTCCATAACATCAACAGTGGGGAAAAAAAATAAGCAGCTAACAGCCCTGGAAACACTTTAGCTACATCAGTTGAAGCTAGGATACATCTAGGGCTATTGGTTAGTCTAAAATAAAAACAAAACCCCACCCGCAGAACGCCACAAAAGAATACAGCTGAAAAGTGGCTTGTTCTAACTTGCCTAGTATATTGAGGTAGCATTTTTAGCATATTCACGCTAAATTAAAGGCCTTGCCTGTGAATCGGGGATTTCAGAAACGAAACTACTTTGACTTTTCTCTGTATACTTGCATAGGAAGTCCTTGTGCATTTCAGTATTACTTTGAAGAACCTGAGGGGGCATGGAGCACAACTAAGCAATTGCTTAAGTTCCAAATAGGAGATTGGCCGCCATTGGTTGCTTATAGCTGGTATTTTATAGCTGGAGGAATCTGCATTAAGATTTGTTACTCAGAACGGTATTGTAAACAGGTTTTGTAGAACAGAGGAAGCAGCTTTAATATTAAAACTGTATTGACTCTTACGAGAGGATATAGCAAGTAGACTTAGGCAAAACAGCTAGTTTTGCAGAAAAATTGAAATACTGGCACTTCTTTTGAAGCAATCCTGGAACAAGCCTAAGGTGTAAAGTAAAACCTGCACTTCTAATCAACTTAAATTTCTTCACTGGAAGTATTTTAACCATTCTTTCCTCATTCTAAGTGCAAGAAGAATTTCTTGACAAAGTCTGCTGGAATATTATCTGGTATGGCATTATCTTGAATCTGCTTTACTCCATGCACTCAACACTTACAGTCCTAGATCATATCTCTGTTTGTCAAAAAGCTAGAGAAGCAGAAGGACAAAGCACAGATCAAGAGTCAGATAAAACAAATAATACTTAAGTGCTTTGGCAATTGCAGATAAGCAGAAAATACAGCTTATAGAATTAAGATGTTTTGGTTGTTTTTCATTTGGGATAATTTGTTTATCTTGGTTCTGCTGCCATATATACAGATGTCACTAAACTGTCCCCCGGCAAAAATTTACCACAACACTTTTCTATTTCTCTGGCTGCAGAGATATTACCGTCATTTTGGAAATGTTAACTTCTGTATTAGTTAAAATTTACCACAACGGAGCCGAAGTTACTGATGTCAGAATTGGCAGAAGTTAATTTAATCCTCTCGGAGAAAGGAAGTCATTGCTTACATGCAGTGAAATAACATGGAGGTGGCCACTAATTCACTTTTTTGCTAGCGATCACCTGAAAGATTTTGGTATCTGCTATATCCATATAAATGTGTTATGGTCTCTGCTAGTGCTAACGCTATTTCTAGGAAAAACAGGTGGCTCTTGTGCTCTAGATTTTTTTTTAAAGAGTTCTGGTTTGCAAGGAAGGCTATCTACCATGTGATGGGGTGCTCACACATGCACAAGCGCTCAAAACAAGTTTGTTATCTCGTAAAGCCAAGCAGATGCTCCTGCTTCGTCCCTCTGTTAGCATCTTTGAAATGCAAAGCGTTGGGCTTGTTTTCAAAGGCGTGGTCAGTCTTTCAGTTCACTATTATGTAAACTCTGTTTTTTTCCTAGTAAGACAATCATGAGATTGTGAGGGTTGTTTTGATCTTGTGAAATGTTTTGAAAGGTACCTTTAGCAGCTCTTACACTAGCGTTCTAAATTTCAGTGGTAAAAAGGTGCACTAAAGGAATTGCTCCTTGAAGTGTCGAACTATATGATGGATGTGAAGACTAAGTTTCTCTGTGAGCTAGAGCAAAGAGGGAATCCAGAATTTAGGGGTTTGGGTGTTGTGTTTCCGGTTTTGTTTTTTTTTCCCCCTTTAAATTTTGGGATTAAATTTATGCTTATGAAGCACAGAAATATTATGAAAAAAGTGATAGCAAGCAATTAATTCCTACTTTCTAAAGCAAACTCCAAGCCTAGATTTGGTATACTGCAACAATGGGATATTACATTAGTTGGCTTGATCTAAGTAACTTTAACTGAATTATTTGTTGGGCCATATATTTATTTTTTAAAACACATAATTTTCTATATCAAACGAACATCCTAGCTGCCCCTAATCCTTTCGCAAGTATTAAGCTACTGCTAATGAGAAGGGACCTGACTAAAGTTAAAAATAGAGCATGTTGAACTTGACGTGAACCTTAATATCTTTTCCAGCTTTTACAAGGATTGTATTGTTAATTGTGTATTGTTCAGTTGGTTTCTCGCTGATTAAAAGTATTGAAATAAACTGTATATTGTGAAATAAAGCTGGTGTCAATGCTTTGTTTACATTTTGGATATCTTATCTAAATGCATCAAATATGTAAAGTAACAAACTTCAAACTTGGCAATGGGATTTTGAAGTCTTACTAAGACTTTTTTTTCTTCCCCTAAAGGCAAAATATAGTGCTGAAGATGTAAGACAATTGAAATGTGCTTGTTGTCAAAGCCTAAAACAAATTTGTGTTGTTTACTTGGTCTTTGGATAAAGCCAGTGTGGCAAATCAGATATTTCACTATATGGATTTTGTTACTACAGCCTTACAGAAGTTTTCAGTGTTTTTTGAGCTTTGTTTTACAGTTATTTCTTTATTCTGCTATTGGTAGATTCATTTATTGACTCATCTGATAAGTTGGCTAATTACTTTACAGGCATAAGACTGATCTTGCCTAAAATGAGTTCTGTAAAGCTTATTGCATGAAGATTTGGTAAATGTAAAGAAAACACATAATACTACTTGTGGGAATAGATCCTAATAGTGGCTTGCTTACTTCTGATGTTTTATTCTTGTCCTCTAAGAATGTAGTCTTGATAACTACCTGTAATAATTGCAGTCACTGTCAGGGTGGTCACTGAAGAAGAAGCGATTTAAGGGATATAGGGGAACTTTCTTTTCTGGGTGAGGGGCTGTATGTATTCCTAACACTTGATTTAGGAGACCTGTCCTTACCTCACTTACTCCGAGTGATTCTTTTGTCTTTGTCTAGTAATGTACTTAAGGGAGAAGCAGGACTGCTATAACTAATAGGCTTTTGCCCAATTCTCTTCCACTCAGTAAAAAAAAAAAACAAAACAAAAACACCAAAAACAAACAAAAAACCCGAAACAAAACAACCCCCCCCCTGATTAATTACTCTGTCAAAATGACAGACCAGTGCTAAGAGTATTCAAAAAGTTAAGTGTTATGAGTTGTCAGTGAAGAAAACTTAATAGAAAATTGAAAATACTATATCATTTAGACAGTCATGTCAGGCCTTGCTCTTTAATACATGTAATTCTGGTTTATGCTGTATCAAAAAGAGTATAATGGACTTTATTTTTCTGTATTTTAAGATCCAAGCAGATACTTTTTTTTTTTTCAAATGAGAAACAGAATTTACCAGCACTTCTCAGCCATCTTCTTTTTCTTTTCTTTTGCTTGAGAGTACAAGGTAGAACGATACAAAATAACCACAAGTGTCACGGAAAAACAACAGGAAGAAAGTGTTTTCCTCTTCAGTCATTTCATTTATTCTTCTCCTTATTATCAGATAGAAGAGTTAAAAAAACGGATACTTTCATAGTGTAGAGCTGAGCTACAGAACTGAGTGCCCCAGAGTATTTTAGCTGCATTAATTTTCATGGGTACAAAAAGAAACTTACACAGAAGAGAAATCCAGCTGCTGGGAAATTTGCTCCTTTTGAACCAGGAAATTCCTGAGCTGTAGATTGTGAAGTGTGAGCGTATGCTGAAACACATTCATATGCTTACCTTTTTCTTTCTAGACATTCCTACTGGCTTCTGTTGGAGAAAGACCGCTGTGCTAGGTAAGTTGTCTTTTTGAAGACTTAATTGTCCAGGACTACTTTATGAGAATTGATCCAGAGAAAACCATGGTATTTAGGAACTTAGGAAAAGAGAGAAAATAACTACAGTACCCTTAGAAAAATGAAGATATTTTCTTATGTTCTATATTAATATTGTACACAGTTTGCTTTTCTCCACCTCCCTTAAACCTGAGGAAATGTGTGGTAGCAATTGGCCTCCATGTGTGTGTTAGTAGCATAGAGTTTTCTTCTTTCTCAAGTAACTAATGATGTGAATACTTTGCTCAGAATAGTTATTTTGAAACAATGGTGACTGAATGGGATTTCTTAGCTAAAGCTGTTTTGTGTCCAGGCTGGATATGATGCTGATCAGTGGTGGGGCTTTGTTTTGTTTTGTTGGTTTTTTTTTTTTGCTGCAACTTGTGTAGCCAATTCAACCTTCAGTACTCCAATAGATTGACATGCTCTGTACTTGTTGCTGGAGAGTGGTGAAACTTGTAACTTCTCTGGGCATTCCATTCAGTGGGATTTTGGTGTCAGGAAAAGAAGCACCTCCTTCAGAATAATCTTTTGTGATAAGATCAACATCTTTACAGGTACCCTGAAATAAAATTCAAATAAGCTGGCTTTGTTAGAAGAGGGTAAGGTTAAAGCAAAATGAAGAAAATAAAAGGAGAGAGTGGAAGGAAAACCTTTGGAGAATGATCTTTTCTAAGCACAGAATAGATTGTGGTTTGTTTCAGATAGCTGTGCTCATTAAAATGCTACAGTTCCTAAGCAATGATTTGCAGACAGATAATATACTGAGGTAAATAGTATGTGGTGGAGAGAAGGGATAAATAGCTTTTGTTTTTGACTGGATCGAGACACTTGTCCAAGCATACTGTCTGTCATAAATCTACTTGCAATGAAAAAAAACCTAAATCACATCATTTTCACTCTGTAAGGTGGAATTAATGACATCAGACTTAGGTTTTCTATGTTTGTTCTTGTGTTCTGTTCACGGTATGCCTTGTTTATCCTGTTACTGTATGTTTGCTGTTATTTTTACGCTTCATCTATAGGACAATCTAACAAATTAAGCTTTCTACTGGTGAAAGCTCAAGTGTATGTAAGGTTTTGTAGCTTTCTGAACTTCTAATGGAGTACTAGCTACACTGAAAATGCTTAGCTGGCTTTTCAAAGAAAATATTAAATCTATGCCATGCCTAGAGACAATGTTAGTAACTTTTCTCTTAATTTTGACGGGGCCCAAGAATATAACAATCTGACTGCAGTGTACCTAAATATAACTTCCCTTTCTTTTAAGAGTGATGTACAGAGGAAGGTCACCAAACTGCAGAAATGCAGGGTGGTGTTTACTAGCAAGAAAGCTTTGACTAGACTCCGCTGTATGGTCGATGCACTCCAGTTGTATCCCATAAATGCATGACTGGTACTAACCCGTTAGTTACCATGTTTGATATATTTACCGTATGCTAATATAAAAACTTCCCAGTGCAGAGGTGTAGCTGAATACTAACCTTAAAACATAGCATCTGGTTAAACTTTGAACTCAGCTGCAAAGTGACTTGAAAGTAGTTTCGAAAGGAAAAATAGAAAATTAGTTGTTTAAATCATGGCAGATGCATTTTGAATGTATCACTGGTGGACAAATGCTCAAATGACTGCTCACCAGCTGAGGGTTTTGTTGAATGAAGGGTATCATTCAGTTGGTCTACTTGTATGGAAACTAAAGATAAAATGCACTTAAAAAGTAATAATGAAAAAAATTCAGCAGCTCTATCCTGGCATATTTCCTCCAGTACACTATATAAAAATACATGCAATTGCTTCCTACTGTTGTGAAACTACACGACTACTTAGTCATTTATCTACAAACAAGGAAACAACTGGATCTGAAAGAAAAAATTACAAATTCTTTTGGGACTTAAAGGGGAAGGATGTGATCCCTTCTTCTGTTTTTGGCAGTCACTGACCTCTTTTACTAACTTCCAGAATGGTTGCAAATCTTCCTAAAATTACTTGGAATTTCTGTTCTAACAATGACAGTGTCATTATGGAGAATTCTGAGGGTAAACACCAGTGTCTGAGAAGTGCTACTTGTATAAAAAAAACTTCCATGAGCAAACCTGATTTTCTGCCTGGTGCTGGAGTCTTCAGGAGCTTAGTGTGACTTTCTGAAAAATGACATTTTCATGAAAGCAAAGGTGTATTGCTGCTTTAATAAAACATTAGAAAAACTAGAAGCATAAGATTTTGTGCAATAGAAACTATTTGTAAAAAATAGAAAAGTTTGTACAAAAAGAAAAATCCACAAGGCATTGATGGCCTTATTCAAAAACATGCTACTCTTCCTCATAAATGGAAAAAAAAAAAATCCTTGATGGTAGGGATTAACGTTGCAGTCAGTTTGTGTCCAATGAAGATGGGAGTATTAATGGATATATATAAAATGTAAAGACTAAGTGAGGTTATTGAAATATGTTGCTTAAATCATTACCAAAAAGAAAGTGGTGATACATCTTAAAATGAAGGCAAAGTAGGATCAATTGTAATGTACTCTCTTGTCTTGGTAGCCCATTGTTATTTGGTACCAGCTTATCATTAGACTGCAGTAAGTAATTCTCTGATGGCAATGTTGTCCTGAAAACCACAGAAATGAAGGTCTCTTAGGACAGAGATTCCATGGGCTGTGTGGTACACTGGTTCCTATGTTCAACTGCTGCTTATAACTGAAATGTAACTTGTTGCAGGTACTAAAGCTTGTCTCTTACCCTCTTATTGTAGGCCTCGGAGGAGACACTGTGACTCTCCAGTCTTTACTATCTCTCTAGGTACTGTTTTTCTGTTGTGTACAGCATTGAACAAACATACCAACCTCTGGGGCTTTGCTTCTCCATTTTAGCTTAGTTTTTACATAATTCACTGAGGGATCCAAGATATGGTTCAGTGATCAGTTACATGCAAAATTACATTACAGCTTTGTTTGTGTGGTAAATGTTAGCAGATACTCTGTGTTACAACCACTGGTACAGAGTGGATGGACAACGTGTGAAATATAATAGGATAACCCGACTGTACAGCGGAGAGACAAATCATCTACTTTGGAAGTGATTCTGTTCTGCCTTTATTTAGCAGTTTAGCTGAAGGTGCTCTACTAAGCTCTGGTTACTACGAATATGAAATATAGTAAGGTATATGGAAAAAAATACAGGGAAGGGGATTTTTAACTAATGAAATGCTCAGATTTATTGGTGTACTACAGATGGACAGTTGTCACTACAAATTTTGTATGGTTCAGTAAGCATTTGTGTTGAACTAAATTAATACTTCTTGCAGCCATACTAAGTGTATCTGTGTACACTCAAACTTAATCAGACTTTACAGCATTGAGCTAGGAACATTTTCATATTTCAAGGTCAAATTGTGTTTTAGAAATGTCACCTTTGCATTAAGTAGCTGTACTTACTCCTTAAAATGAACTACATTTTACATAGGCATTGATACTATGCGTGGAAAACTTAAACTACTTTGATTTCATTTCTTTAATAACTTTGTTTTTAGTCTCTGATCTTGTATCTCAAATTTGAGAGCCTAGATATGCCAGAAATGCAGGAAACTTCATTAGCAGGCCTCTTATTATTAGATCAGAGTATAACAAGATCTAATTTTAAAAGCAAAGAGGATGTGCATTTTTTAATAAATTAAAAAAAAACAACAAACAAACCAAAACACAAACCCCCCCCCCCCCCCCCATTTTCATAGCCTGATGAAAAGAGACACCAAATAGAATGCTCAAAAGCTCTCTGACATACCAGGAATTTAACTCCCATTGAAGCCAGTTTGTGTGAGTCTGCATGTATAATAATATAGAACCCCCTAATGAATAGCTGCCTTCCCTCATGCCCTCCCTGCATAGCACTCAAATGCTTGTTCAGAATATGAATCTACACTTTGAAAACTGTAATATATCCAGAGCTTTGATTAAAATTAGTTGGTTTGTAGTGTAAAACAATGTCCTTACTGACCTTAATTCTACAGCTTAGTTCTTGTGCAAGTGTCTGTAAGTACTGCATCTGCTGACCAGTAAAATGTGCCCAAGGCAAGTCAGTATGATTTATGGACTGTCTTTCCCACTCATGTGCCCCTCCTTATTGATGGGTGTAAATATTTCTAACAGGTAAATCAGTGATTTGAATGGCAGATTAAAATCTGCACTAAATGAATATTCTTAATCAACAGTTGCAATCTGCTGTAATCAAGACAGTGTGTATCGGTGTTGTTTACTCTTTGTAGGAAACCCCCCGTGTCCTAATTTAAATGTCACTGAAACTCCCTATGTTCCCCTGTTGGTCTAAGGCCAAATTAGGATACAGGTACTTGAGAGACTCCAGCTCTCCATTTATGAAACCATTATCTATTGCTGTATAGTAAAGCGAACACAGCTGCTGAAATAGGAACATGCCTTGGGTATGATACAAGTCTATAGTGGTCTTTTCTGTGAACTGATGGGTGCCAGTCCCATGTTGAGGCTAAAAAGCAGTTACACAGCAATTAAGTACGTGCAACAAGGGTTAAATGAAGAAGTATTAAGAGTTGGACTTCACAATGCTATTTTAAGGTTTTTTTTGAATGACCTCACAACCTTAGTGTTTTCAGTGTGACTTTTTGTATGCCAAACCGTATGGAAAAAATGGTGTAATTTACCGTAAGGAAATTTCTGCTCTGTTTGCCAGCAAGGTTGTCATCTGGAATCCTACAGAGGAGATTGGCAGCACTTTGGTCACTGGATGGAGCGTGCCTTCTGCACCGGCTGCCGCTAGAGGGGCAGGAGCACAGGCTTCAGCATTACTGGCTGAGACCCCCATCTACACTTTCTTTCAACTGGGATCTTGAATTGAGAGGGAGGGAGGGCAGGGTGGCCTTTGCTAAGCCCTTGATGCTCCTGCTGCCTAGTGTTTGGTGGATGCTGTGGATGGGTGGGGCAGAATAATCTAGAATAATGTCCCTGTTCACAGCTACTGTACTGCCAGGCTCTTTACCTGCTTCCATAGCTGGCAGCTTTAGAGAGAAGCTGCTATTGGTCTTTCTAATATGGTGATAAAGCATGTTCTGTCCTGTCAGCACAGAGGAGCTTTGCAGCAACAAAGCTTACCTGGTTAGATGAAGTACTTGAGATCTTGGCAAGTGGTTTAAAAGAAAACTAAGCGTGCTCAGAGGCTTTAAAGGCACTTAGTGTCTGTACAGATAGTTTCATTGGAACAGCAAGATGAAGTTTAGCTTCTTCAGACCATTTGATCAGTTTCTCTTCTAAAGCTTTAACTTCTCTGACTGAATAAAAGGTGGTGTTTTCTTCAACTGAAGTCTCCGTTGTTTTTAAATGTTTGAACCGATTTTATGCAAGCCTTCCACAACAAGTAGTTCTGAGGGGTGTGAGAGAGAGTCATTAAAGAGTTGGAACAGGCTTGTGTGATGGAAAATGCAAGGCATCCTTAACCACAGATGTAGCTGTGCCTGCATAGGTAATGATATGCTTTAGTGTATTTTGCTGTTTCAGGCAAAGATGCCCACCTGAAACCAGCAATGTTCTGTTCTTTTTAGTGCAGCAGTTTGTCAAAATTAACTTTTTTTTTCAGTAGATGTCCTAATTTTAGCCTAGTATGAAACTTCACTTGCAATGTTGGGTATATCAAGGCTGTTGTAAAGATGAGGTATGTTAAATCAAGTGTGTGTGCTCGTAAATAAAGGCACTGGGGCCCCCTTCCTAGACTAGAAGATGCCTGTGTGGAAGTGGCTGTTGGTGTATGTGGTTTTAAATGTTATTCAGCAACCAGTGTCATTCCTTCCTTCCCCTCCTCTCCTCCCCCCACGTTGTAGAATCTTTATTTGTACACACAAAAGGCAAAAAGTAATATTCTCTTGTTTGGTATGGATCTTATTTTCATGACCAGTAAGCTTTAACTGTGTCTGGGAATGAAAGAAACTACATCTGTTTTGGCCTCATGCATAGTATGAATACGGTATGTTTTTAAAATATCTTTGAAATTACAGGTCAATACAGCAAATTTCTAATTGGTTTTGGAGACAATAAGTGTAGTCTAAAGAAACTGGAAAAAATGCATGCTGCAGACTTCTGGAAAGAGCTTGCATGCTTTCCTGAAATATGTTTTTCCTAAATGGCTTCAGAATAGGACACAGTGTAGATTGGGTGGAGCCTCACAGTCTCAGTAGGAATGAGACATGCTGTTAATTCAAGGGCAGTCTCTTACTAGCTTCATGAGCTGCATAATAAAATACACGTAGTTAAAAAAAAAAAAGTACATTTTCAAGGGAATTGCATTAAGTTTAGTAAAGGGTCCTCAGAATTACTCATTTTTTGCAGACATGCTGGTATATCTTGCAAATTGTTTTTGCTGGAAAACCTGATTATACAGACTCAGACTTTAGTTAATATGTTACTTGTGTGTGGTGATCTAGTAAACACTTCTAAATATTACTCAAGTTTTGTAATCTGTGTATTTTTGGAGACTGTGATAGAAATTGCTGGTGTAGCCTCCCCATCCCCCAGCTCTTGCGCTCAGAGGAGTCTACTTTGCTTGCAGCTGCAGTGGTAGGCATCTTTCAGGAAGTGACCTTGGCTTGTATTAATCAAATTCAGAACACACAGAAAAGCTTCTTGGTAACATGCTGACTTGATGTAAAATTTTATAGCATCCATTTTCTTTTAAAATGAGGCCATCTTATAAAAAAGGGAATTTATTTATGATATCTCAACTTAAAAGAATTTCTCTAAAATGACATGGTATTTAGAGAAGGTAAAAACAAAAGCACGCTGCTCTTTTTACTGAGAGGAAAATAGCTTTTTATATATATAGAATTGTCTTAAATTACTGTTGGCAAAACTGTATTTTAGCCTAGCTAAACTATGAAAATACAGCGTTATTTGATAGCGCTTCTATTGGTGTCTTACTGTTTTTTGAACTACAGCAGAAAAGCTTGGTAGAAGGGCATGGTCTCAATCCATGAAGACTCTCATGGCATCTTTAACTTTCTGACTTGGTGTATTTTGATCACTTACTGCATCTTTTGTTAGCAGCTCTTAAGGCATTAAACTTAACCTCATAGTTGTATTGAGCTGCTATGCCTATTTGCATAGATTGAGAGAGGAATCTACCTGTGCCTGTTAAAGAAATCACTGTTTGACCTTGCCCACCAGCTGGAAATTATTTTTCATTGGCTGCTCTTAAATTGAGTGATTGACTTTTCCTGAAGCAGGTTTTAAGAGTTTTGCATGATTATCTTCGTGCCCATGATTATCTTCACCACTATTTTGTGAATTGAGTTACAAAAAGAAGATTGTTGGCAGTGTTTTCAGCTGGCATAACTGCATGTAAGAGTATCTTGGGACGTTCACGGAGGGCTGAGATCTGAGTATCTTTCATCATTGTGAAGTGCTATGAAAGCCTTTAGGATTCTGGGGTAAGATAATTTACCAAATTTCAAACTGCATCTTTCTAGAGAATTAGTAATAGCTGCCACCTGACTGATGTTTTTTCCCCTTAGGTTGTCAACATGCTTTGCCTTGAGCAATCTACCATCTGGTTGGTTTCAGGGTTTGGAAAACTGAATGCTACTTTAACTGGTATCTTCAGCAGAAACCTCTTCTGCATGTCGATAGTGTATTTACTCATTTTTACCTCTTCACAATTATGTTCAGATTCTTGTCATTCTTTCTGTAGTGTGTTGGAGATCTGAGTATGCCAACATACATATTCTCAAGTGTCTCCTGATTTGACTGCTGCCTGTTTCAGAATGGTTTAATTCCATGTTGTTTACCTTGCAAATGTATACACTGACTTGCTATTCTACTTGGCATTAAGTCTGAGTTGCTCATTATTCACTTCAAGATCTCTGTGTAACCCTACCCCTTTCTGCTGTGTTGAGCATACTCTCTGGTTCCTTTGCTACTGAACTTACCTTAATCTGCGTGCTTTATGCTGCCTCATATTATATTGTCTCTTTTTGCACCAAACTCAGAACTCTTCATTCACATTGTCATTCAGAGTGCTTTAGTCCTCTTTCCTTGTGGTGTGCAAGGCTGATGAGTGGGTAATAAATCTTTTGCTCTCTGTGCTTAAGTGTAGTTCAAGATCAAGTGGATTATGTCATTGAGTATTTGCTGTCATCAGAATATTCATCAGTCTCCCAGAGAATAAAACTGATCCCAGCAGATTTTGAGATACCCCACTGTGAACTGATTCACTGAGGCAGTAGCCCCTGAGGTGAAACTGCATTGCTAGTGGTGGTATTTTCACTCTGGAAAGCATGTGTCATAACTCTCTCCATTAAAATTTTAAACCTGAACTACTGCTTAGGAGGGAACAGAAGCTGGAACCATTGATAGAGAACAGAGGCATACAGTGGAACAAGGTGCCTGTTCTATGTTCTTCCTCTAATTTTCTAATCATCTAAAATGCATGGAGACTAAGATGCATCTTGTCGTCTTTTTGTGCCAAAGCAAGACAATCTGTTACCAATGTCTTGCGTCCGGACCACTTTCTACTTCTGTGGCTGGTATTACTTGTTTTCCTGCACAAGACTGTGAAGAGCTAGTGATTTTTGTACCCTAGAGTCGCAAATTCAATGTTTATCCTTCTTGGAGTAGATGGAGGGTGACTCGGTTTTAGTTAAACATCTTGAAGCAGAACATGATTACTGGTACTGTGGGGACTGGACAGTGGGCAGCAGTAATGCCCACTGGGCTGCCCAGGCTTACACCAGGGCAATGCCAGTTCCTCGTCTGGCAAGCAGCAAAGTAAATCACTGGCAGCTCCTGAGGGCGCGTTTGGAATCCTTTCTGACAATTCTGTGCTGGTCTTCTCCCCCTCTCCCCTTTTGCAAGGTCAGTCTTTCCCGTTTGCCAGCACAATCTCGCTGCTGCCACTTACAGCCCCTCAAGTCAGGGCTGCTCTGATACCGCCTATCACTCCAGCCCTTCAGATCGTTGCCCCGCTTTATAACTAAAACGGGGGTAAGGCGACCCACTTCTGACTCGCTGGCGGGAGGCTGCCGGCGGGGAAGGGGAGGCGGGGAGCTGCGGGAGCGGGGGCCGTGGCCGGGCCGCAAGGAGTTAATGCCGGCGCTGCCGCCCGCGGTGCTGTCTGTTGCCGCCGCGCTACCATTGGCTGCCGAAAGGTGAAATTGAAACCACCGTAAACTTTTGACCCTGTAGCAGTTCTTGTGGAACGCCTTCCCCTTGCCAAGAGCACAGGCCCTTTTTTCTTTTTTTTTCTTTTTTTTTTTTTTATTTTTCTTTTCCCCCCCCCCCCCCCCCCCTCTTTCTTG
>VXBW01001635.1:435865-455592 GCA_013400375.1 Thinocorus orbignyianus | reverse complement strand
TCCTGTATTTATTCTCTGTGATCGTGCCGTGCCGCGCCGCATGCGGCCTCTCCAAGGGGGACATACAAGCACAGGCGAGTAGTTTGTGTCCGGCTAACGATAAAGCTGGAAATATGTCTTACTGCTAGTGCCAGCTATCTTCTAAAACTTCCATCAGTAAACAAGGAGGAGCCCGTTTTTCAACTTGCAAGATGTTTTTGTGTGTGGTTAAAAGAAAAAAGAAAAAAAACCAACACTCAACAAAAACCCAACCACACAACCAACCACCACCCAACAAAAAAACAACCACCAAATTGATGCTGACCATGACGGCTAATTAGAAAGTGGGGAAGGGAGGATGAGTCATGGGGCAGGCTGGCTGCAGTCAGCTCTGCTGCTTAATAAACGTGGTGTTTTTGTAAAGACTGAAGTGGTTTGTCCTTACTAAAATCTAAGGTAGAAATGTCTCATTGCTACCACTTACCTCGTAAATTGCTGTGTTAAATATGTCTTCCCCTAAGTGTAACTGTTTCTGTTCTGTATCTTCCTTAAACAAAATCATAGAATGATTTGGGTTGAAAGGGACCTTAAAGACTGTCTAGTTTCAACCCCAAAATAATAAATTTTTTTTTCAGTAACAGCTGAACTTCATTGCTACTTTGCAAAATGTAAGAGGCCTGTGGTAGCGAATGTTACGAATTTTTATTAGGGTCAGGTGACTAACAAATTCTGAACCTAATTAGAGTGTGTGTCACTTTCATACTATGCAGAGTTTGTCATTAAAAAAAAAAAAATATCTGCGGTCAAGAAAATTCACCTTCTCTCTGTAGCTTTGCCAAACCAGACAAATAAAAGCAGCATTATGTTTTCAATGAAGTATGAATACGAGATTTAGTTAATCCACGTTTCTTTAGCCTTAAACGTGTCTCTCTCTTCGCTGACAAAGGAATAGCTGACTTAGTTACTTTACTGCATCGGCGGCCGTTTTCTCCCTCCCCCACTGCCAGACACAGGTATCGGCCTGCTCTTCTTGCTGGAACATTAAACTTACTGGATGTTAAGTGTCACTTAATCAAGGAGTCACTCAGCACCTTACTTAGAGATAACATTCAAAAGTCTTCCTCAACAAAGAAACCTGATTCTTGACTACTTAAGGCTGATGTTTTCACTTCTCTAGTGGCTTGTTCCCGCAAATAGCGTCATCAGATACATGCAATGTATTCATTTTCCTAATGAGAGATGAGGGTGGGGTGGAAGTCTCAACTGCTGTGATTTGGAGTTTTGTGTGTATGTGTTGGTGTTTGGGTTTTTTTGTGTGTGTGTTTTTTATTTTTTATTTTTTTTTAAATTCCGTTTAATAAGCAATTCAGGGGTTAAGCGTTTAGTTCATGGCAGTAAAGTAGGATAGTAGGACAAGATTGTGAAGGTTCGGCGTGGGCTGTTCCCGGAGTGCTGCTGTTTTCGCCGTGGTCTTATCTGGGAACGGAGGGAGTCTCCCGGAGCGTTGCCGGCGGCATCAAGGGAACAATGAACATAATATGATTAATAGCAGATCCCCTGCCCACTCTTGTGTGCAGTTCTCCTTGCGACTGCAAAAGAAACGTTCGCTTGTAATGATAGTTGGTGGCCTCCCTGTTTGTTCCAGCTAGTGTTCCCAAGCAGCACCTATTATATAGTTTATTTTTTTCCACTCTGATTCTTTGTTCTGTCCTCCCTGTGCCTGTGTGCGTTCTGTCTGCTTCTCATTGTCCTTTCCCTGGCGGTTCGGCTGCCTTCATAGTGGAGCTGCACTGAAGCTGCAAATCATATTGCCCATCTCAGTGAAATGGAATAAATACTCTTTTAAAGGAAAGAAGAGTGAGTAACAATGGTTAGGAACTAACAGTCACTTGTGAACTCTATTTCTGAAGTGTCGTTTAAATGTCTCTATCTGAAAGGCTTCTCAACGGTTGTGTGGTTGCATTGTGGTAACATTGGGTGCACATGCCTTTTAGCATTAGAAATGAGTGATATCTAAAAGTATTACTGCACGTGCCGGTGGTAGAGTGGGAAACTGGCAAAAAATGAACACTGATTCTCAGGCTAAAGAAACACAAACTTCACCTCATTTGTAAATCCTGTAACTTAAAAGTGTCCTGGATGGGGGGGAGTGTTATTGAAGACTATTCCTGAGAGCTAACTGCTGACGATGAGAAAAAGTGCTAGTGTAATCTTTACTTCTAATGAAAATGGCCAGAAAGAGGGGTATCGTGGATACTGTCAATGCTTTTTGTAATCAAAAAGCATTAAGTAAGCACTGACAAACTGAAAATAAACTATGGAGTTTTATACTGTTTTATTCTGTGTCTTCAGTTAGAGAAGGTTTTGAGCTTGGTTACGTCTCTCCATTTTCCTCGGGGGTAATTGCCATCCACTTTGGAGCTGACCTTTTAGAATTTTCTCTCACCACCAAGGCTTCCAAACTTGAAATGAGAAATTAAAAAAGTTTACACCAGGGTGTTTTCACCTATTCATTCTGTTATCTAGAGGAAGCAGTTCCTATTGTCATGTGTTACTGAAGGATGGAAAGATGATTTAGAGGAAATTCTAAAGCATAACCTCTCAATTTTGGAAATTATTTTATATTCCAAAACTGATCAGTACTTCTGTTGTGTGCTTCAAATTTTTGCTGGCTTTTATTTCCCCTCAGTCTTCTGGCTTTGATGATGGAGTTGTATTGTGAGCTGGACTATGGCATCTACTATTAAAGCTTGCCACTTACCCCTAAATCAGCACTGAACTGTCACACTGGCATAAATGATACTGAAAAAAAGCTATAGTAGTTGGAATTTAGGTTTCTGTTTGTTTTTAAAACATTACTATTGTATCTCTGTATTCTCTACTCTTATTTCTATTTCAGTAGGTGATGAAACTTAATATTTACCGTCTAAGTGTTTTCATTGTGGAATGAAATACGTGATTTTTTTCTCTGCTTCTTCCTCAGTAGGTTCATCTCAAGAGCTGTCCTGTCTGCAACCCTGTTGCAGATCTTCAATGATGACTGAACTTTTGGTCCTTTGCAACAAGAATAGGCTGGGTTTCTGGAATGTAAATACTTCTTTGAAGAGCTGAATTAGATATGGAGATGTACCTTTTCTAGGAAATACATTGATCAGATCCAGAGGTCCTCAATGCTTTAAACCAACTTTCAGGTCCAGTTTTGCTCTAGCCTTGCAGCAGGTTTATAGCAGCAACTTCTTAAAAGACAGTACAAAAATAACAATAATTTAAAAATCAATGTATTCATTGACCATCTCTGTTAGCATCATAATGTGAGTTCTCTTGCATGCCATCAGGATGCAGCAAGATGAATAGATGCAAAAAATTTTTAACTGCTGACATGTTGATTCCTTTAAGCATATGTGTACGTACATCAGTCTTGTTTCTCTGGCACTAGAGTTCATGAATCAGTGTATAAGAAGTGCATAGTTTTTCCCCCTTTCCTTTAGAGTACAAAACAGTATGTAGAAAGTAGTGTTTTTCAGATAGAACAAAGTGATGTGATCTCAGTGAAGCAGGCCTCCTGCTGTGAGTTGTGTTTCACCACCCACACTTTATTGAAAAATGTAGTAAATACAGGGATTGGCTGCTAGATCTGAAAGCAGTCTGTGCATTTATAATCTCTGGAGGTTGCATTATCTATACAGCTGTCACTCGTAAATGTTTCTGGGTTGATATGCCCTAATAGCCAGGCTGTTCCTACCTGCTGTTGTGGACTGAAATCTTCTCAGGCCATAGGGACAGTAAATGGCAGTTTTCCTTACTGATTTCTACTGAAGTAGCAGACCAGAATATTTACTTTGCAATCTTTTTAGAAGAGTCTGCTTAATTTCCAACACAGGTTAAAACTGGAGATTTGTTTGCGGGTGTTGCAGGTGGGGGTAAGACAGGACAGGAGTGCTCAAGGAAATTCTTCGTGCTAATGTAGAACTCCCTCTGCCATTCACATTCGGGTTTTTTTTGTGTGTGTGTGTTCTGGAAAGCTCTTATCTATACTATCACGTTCTTAGCTCTGATTTCTCTAAACTTTTTTTTTTCTGATGTTTACTGAGCATATAGTGCTTGTCCTTTAGGTTGGTAATCAGTATAACCTATCTGGCTATTTCTCAAAGCAGTGCATGAATTTTAAATATTAGAGACCACATCCCTGAACAGATGGAGGAAGGAAAGCAGAAGATTGACTGAAGTGCTTGTATCTATGGCATTCGCTCACTGGTGGTTTGTAGTTGTCCTTAGGATAGTCTGCTCAAGCCTAGGTCTGGAAGGCTAAGACAGCAAAGGGGATCAGCTCTACAGTTTGTAGTATCAAAAATTCTTCACAATCTGTCACTGCACCATGCCCATCAGTCGCTCTCTCCAATCAAATGGCAGTAGAAATGCTTAGTTTTCTTCAAGATAAGTAAACTAAAAGCACAATACAATACTACTACTACTATAATCTTTACAGTAGACAATTCTCGTTCTCAAGGTACAAATAGGGAATGTATTAATAAATTAAATCAGGGATCTGACAAATAGATACAGGGCCAGCAAAACAGTATGTCTTCTGTCTTGCTGGCTCCATGCTTTTGTAGTCTTTTGGTAATGATGATGTGAAAATAGAGTATAATATCTATGAAAATAGATTTTTCATTTTGGGTATCCAGAACTAGAGCAGACAACTGTGGAACATACATTATTTTATAATAAAACCCGGGGGTGTGATGTGATAGAGAATAAGAAAATCAGTGATGCCTGTCTAAATTTTTTTCAAGTGCTAAGCTTTGACTGTCGTAAGGAGGAAAAAGGGCCATATGTACTGAATGTGGACGGTTACAGAAAGTTGACTTTATTTGAGGAAAATATTTCTTGCATCCTATAGTAGGAAAATAATATTGCTTTTTATTCAGTGCCTATTTAATGTTAGTAGAAATGAAGGGGGTAAAGCTGAATTATCCTGGCTATGCATATGGAGGAGCAAGGGGAATTGCAAGCTGTGTGGTGGTCACATTATCATTTTTTAATTGATCTTGTTCATAAGAAAAATACCCTTTACTAGACAGCAACATTTCCAGCAACACTAATTTCAGGAATTTTTAAGTAACACTTTTAAATTGTATATACTGAATATAATGATAACTTTAATTATACTTTTTCCCATCTTCTTGTCTGGAATATTCATTATGTGATTTGTTGTTTCAAAAGGTGCCATTCCCTTTCGTTTCTCCACAATGTGGTTTAAGTAGGAAAAGCAGTTCTCTCTCTGGTTTAGATTTCTTTCATTTTTTCACCTTAATTCTCTATTACCTCTATAATGTCGTCCTTCTGGACCCTGTATCAACGTTGCTCTCATGTTGTGACAGGATTAGAATTGAGAATTTTAGACAGAGGAATCTTATTTTGAAATATCCTAAAGTTGAAGATGAAGAAAATGAAGATTAATGTGAAACTTGCTTAAGCTTGCTCTAAGAAGCAGAAGAGAACACTTGGAGAAAGAATAGAAGTTAGAGGTTTTCAGAAACTGAGTAACAGATCATGACACAAAAGAACAGACTGGAGTCCTGTGAGTTTTATGGGGAGGACAATGGGGGCATCCTGTTAAATGAAAAGCAAACCCATTTAAAAGTGATTAAAAAAAATCACATATACAGTTAGCTGGCATATGATATTAGACAAGTTATTAGGAGACTAAAAAGCATTTGTATTTTTTAATAGAGAATATTTATAATTATAGTTAGTAGAGTTTATATTTATAATGATATTCTTTGGTATCTTACTCATTCTGGAAGCTAAACCTGCCTTTGACAGAGTCACCCTTATTCAGTACTGAATAAAGCGAGGCTCTGTTATGATGTGGCATGGTGAATTCTGTGCACCTGTGGCAGACAGATATTGATAATGAGCACCTTAGTGCCAGAAAGGCTACCTTTATTTGAAGGAAATAACCCTTCTCTTTTGCTTTCATGCTATTTTATGGATATATAGTATAAATGTTAATTACGTCTTTTCAGGTGTGCAGAAGGCATTTCTGATCTTTTCAGAAGTAAAACGTTCTAAGTTGTAATACCCTGTGTAGCTTGCTTTTACCGTCTGTCAGAACAAGATGAATACTGTTTAATGGCACTGTTTTATGTAGTACACTGTTTGTGCTTTATTCATAGTGTTCCTCAGTTAATGGTTTCATACGTCTCTCCATTTTCCTCTGCAAAATTTTGAAGGCTGCTAGTCATTCGCTGCCTCTGAAACCTAGGAAAATGTTGACTTGCTTGGCTGTAAAACCAAAATTAGTATTTGCTTTTAGGAAACTTAATTGAGGGTGTGTTTGAAATGCAATTATTAAAAAAAAAAAACCAAAAACCTTCCTAAGGAATTTTAAATTCACTCCTGTAGTCTAGCAGACCTAAAGAAAATTTTTTAGTAGTGTCTTAGGATCTCTGATGAGAAACTGAAGAACCTTTGCACTGCCTGTACTGTGTGATAGTTACTTGTCAGTCCTGAACCACTGTAGTTTGCAGGATGATGTTTTAAGATACCCATTTCATTTTACTTAAAATGCGCCACTGTGATGTGTGGCATCTTAGTGGCCAATAATGAGCAACTTGTGAAAGAGTGGCTGACCATCCAGTAATGGCAGGGCCGGGAGTGGTAATCCCTTCACTTTATGATCCCCAAAGATCATAAGAAATCCCTGCTTCTCCAGAGTTTGGCCAAGATCCTTGAATTTAAAGAACATCCAGAGCTATGAAAGATGTGTAAAGCAGTAAAAATAACTCGGTGTTTACTGCAAAATTGCAGGATTTGTGGCTCTTCTGTAGTCCAAGACAGTGTGATCATTCATAGATAGTAGCATTTAACTCTCTGTGACGGATGAAGTTTATCTCTTATCCAAACTAAACTTAACTTCAGTTTTAAGTGTGACAGATTTTACTTTGAATGAATGAAGTTATGTAGCAATCTTTCTAAAAGTTGTGAGGATAGAAGGAAATGTATAATTTAAAGAATGAGAAAAAAATTTCTCAATGAAGTATTATATGTCGTCTTTAATGATTTAAAACTTAAGATTAACCACTGATGACTAACTTGGATAAACCGTTTTCCATTTTGCAGGGTATTTCCCCGGTCAGTAGTAGGTACACTGTAGTCCTTAGTTTGACAGTTTTTGTCATTCTTAATACCTCTCCTTTCCTTTTTTTTTCTTATTTTTAATATATCTGTCACAGTAATATGGAAAAAAAACCGACTAATCTGTCTCTTGAATGTACCTATTTTGAAATGTTGAAATGAAGATTATAGCATGAAGAAGTTTGTAAAGTTAGATATTTGTTTTGACACAACATATACGTGTTATCAGAACTAAACATCTCTTCCTGATATTAATAGGCAACAGCATTTTCATTAGATTTTGTGCCTTGATTGTTCAGCTGGAAGTTCACATCACCCATGGCAGTTTCAGAAGAGATGTAATGAATACTGTAAATTAAACATGCAAGGGGACTTTTTCATATTTCATATTTTATATTATGCTGTTAAAGATCTTAAGAGTTTTTGCATTCTGCTGAAACGTAATAGCTTGCTCTTATTAGTACTTATAATCACTTTTGTAGTTAAAGAGTGTTATTGTGAAGTTAAAATTGTTACAAATAATGCAAGTTTTATATTAAGTATAGTAGTTAAGTTGCCACTGCTCTCAGCAGTTGTTCTGGTTTTGCAACACTAATATTCAGTGTGGTTGGCAAAAGATCATTTGGATTCCTTATCATGACTGTAAGTAGTAGATGGTGTGTAAAAAGCATGTCTTTTTAAAACAAGCAAAAAAAAGTGAACATTGTGGATTTTTACTGACATTCTTAGAATTCTATCAAGTATACTGGAATAATAATTTTAAATAGGAATTGCTCCAATTGAGACAGCAGGTTTAACATAGGTAGCAGTACCAGAACATTCTTAAAAGGTGTCTGTTGAGCAAACAGAGATATTTTATCTGTTTTTCTTGGCTCTGTGCACAGTGCATACCTATGTTTCTCAATAACTTGGGAAATAGTTCTAAATAAAAATTAAGTCTTCTGATAGGACAAGAGACATTTACTGTATCTTCCTATTTGAAGTTAATAAAAATATTCAAGTAAAAGGTTATTTTTTTTTCCTGCTGAAGATAAAATTTTGAAAGAAACATTGCTTTCAGCCTTAGTATTTCTGCTGGAATTGGTGATAGAATTCTCATTGAATTAACGGAAACAGACTAATGCTAAGTGCTTCTGAAAATCCCAGTAGAAGTATATTAAATTTCAAGGATCAAAATACTTATAAGTAATTAGTATTAAGTAATAATACTTACTACTTAAATAGAGAAAGAGAAAGGCATTGATATGACACGTGTATTTCATGATCTTTCAACACACTGAGCTTTTAACCTGCTCAGGAAAACTAGCTAATACTTCTAATGAAAATTTGTGGAAGAGTGTCATAATGCTTCAGACTTAGCTGTGGAGGAAGAAACCTGCTTGTTAACACTGTCATGATAGTGATTTTTTTGAAGTACGTTTCACTGTTTGGCATGATAATGGTAGCATAGTAACAATTTTTCATATACACAGAATAATAAATTATTTATGGTTTCAAATGGGGGAGCTGGGGTGTTAATAGGTTTTAAGTGGACTGCACTGTAGATGGGGACGACTGACGTATTTATATCGCATGAAAAAGTAACATTCCTTAATGGAAAGTTCTCCCAGCCTTGTCCCTGCCCCATCCTTTTATTGTCCAGCTGGTGTTCCAAGACTTTGCTGCGCTAATTCTGCTAGAGACAATTAGAATTTTGTGATGTCTGTTTCATTACAGCAGAAAATGTTCAAGTAAAATTGGACTGTAAAAACCACACAATTGGTAGTGGATAGAAGAACAACCGTTTTTTTCTCTTTCAGGTTCTTTTTGACTTGACATTGAATGCGTCCATCTTGGTAGAATGTGTATATTGGAGCATTATATGTAGCTTCACCTGAGACTTTTGGAAATACTTCCACTAATTTCAGCATGGTGATGTTGTCTGTGTAACAGTACCCTGCTTTGGAAGGTAACATTTGAAAATGCTAAACTTTTGACCTTGGGTGGATGTCGCTATGTATAATGTGCTATATTCAGCTGGTGAAGTAAAATTGCATTTTTCTGGGCTCTAGTTTGTGGAAAATATAGTGTATATTGGGCTGTGACATTTGGCTGACAGCTGGCATTTATCAAGAGTAACATGAGCTTTACTCATTCTCACATTTTTAAGCAGCTTTCAAAACTTTACATGTATACACATGTTCAGCATATGTCTAGCAGCTTTGAACATTTTGTTCTAAAGATGTTAACTCTCATTAAGATGAGAATCTAGACTATAAACCCATAACGATTTTCATTTATCAAATTTAGTCACAACATTAACATTTTGTAAACTGGCACTATAATGTAAAACAGCAAGAGCAATGTTTAAAGCTTAAAAATACTTTATCCCTATTAAATGTTTTAGTGAACTTTAGACCAGACTTTTCCTGCATGAGATTGTTTTGAATGTGTGATACTTTTCCAGAAGCATACATTTTTCTAGAAATCATAGAATCATTCAGGTTGGAAAAGACCCTTGGGATCATCGAGTCCAACCATCAACCCCACTCTCCAAAGTTCTCCCCTACACCATATCCCCCAACACAACATCTAAACGACTCATTAACTTAAAGACAGTAGAAATGCTGTTTCTTATGAGAATAAGGTGCTAAAATTTCTCTTTGAAAAAGGAAAAAAAAAGAAAGGAAAAAGGAAAGAAGGTGCATTTTCTTTTCAGTGCTGAACAAATGGTGTGGTAGCCATTTTCATATCTTTGTAAACAACTTGTGTGCATTGGCCACATAATGAGAAACTTGTTCTGCTTGCTTTAAATCTTGTAAAGAATTACGTGATTGTCTTGAAATGTTCAAAACTCTGTGTGTAATTATTCTTGCTTAATAACCCTCTTAAAAGAGAGAATTGTCTGGGAGAAATTATTATTTTTGTATTTGACAGATTTTCTGCCAGTCTGTGTAGTTTACGACTATTTTTAGACCCCATGTCTCCTGTTGGTTGAGCAAGTGATTGTAGCACTGAACAGATCACACTGGGCTGGTGCCAGGTGACTCCAAACTGTAGGTGAGTCCTGCAGGTGAAATGGACGGGTATGATTGAGGGTGATTCCTAAAGACAAATTGAATGGGTAGGATTGGATCATCATAATTTGCATTGCTGATCAACGGTGGAAAGTACATTTCTTTCTCCTTACTTACTCCTCTTGCTTACTAAATACTTCATACTTACACTGCTAACATTCATAATAAATACTTTTAGTTTGTCACTTCTACATGGAAGTAATTTCTATTGACCTAAGAAATAATCTTCTTCCTTCTTTAAATAATACCCAAATTGCTAAAGTCAGAAGGTAAATTAAGGTCTGAAGCCAGTCTAGAATTCAGACTTTGCTGGACAAGTTTGCTAAAAATTAGAGGTTTGAGATGGGATTTCTGTGCTCCAGTTTGGGAGCAGCAGGGTTTTAAACCTTAGTGGATCTCAAACACTTCTAAGAGGAATAATAGAGTCACTGTCTTTTCTGTGTTGTTTTGGATTAATCTCAGCTAAAATTGGTCATATATGTAGCAACCCTCATCCTCCCTCTGTATTTGACAAATTTAAAATGTGGAATTACTTTAGTCAGCTAATTTCAAGATATTACTAGTGTATAACCAAGCATTAAAGGCATACAGGCAACAAACGAGTCCAAGTATGATGACAATAGAAAATATATTTCTTTTGTAAGCTGGTTGGTCTTGAAATAATCCATGTATTTTAACTATGGTCCTTAAAGGCTTTGCACATTCATTTAAAGAGATGAGTGCATTGATTTATGACATTTTAAAAACTTCAAAATTTTAGCCATTTTTTAGTGTTTTGTTTATACTAATGAGAATCCTAAACTGAGGTCTAGTAAAATTTTGTCTTGGAGACAAAATAAACTGTATGAATAGCAGAAAATACTTATTTTTAGATGGGAACAAAAAGTTGATGTGGTTGTGCCAGCATGATTGTTTTTAATTACTTGTGAATATCTGTATATTAAGGTAGTTCAGGCATTTTTCTCTTCAGCAGTATTCTTTGTAGTTTGTCTGGTGTTTGAGGAGTACTGGTAAAACAGTGAGCAAATAGAACTCTTATGAATGTTATTTTTTTCTTGTCAGACTAAGTTTATTTACTTTTATCCTGTAAAGTCTTTCTTTTGTGCCTCCATCCATATACACGTGCTCAAGAAAACTAATATTTTGTATATATATAACCATCTCTTAACTGAGGAAGGCTGTGCTTACATTACCTTTCTTGAGATATTTTGGGTTAGTTTGCTGGAAGCCCTTGTGATTTCTCTTTGCTATGACAGATTGTGATCGTGGTGGTGGTGCTGCTGCTTTGAGGTTCTTTGGTTTGCTTCTTTCTTTTGAAGGTAGTAAATAGGGTATTTTGTTGTAGTGACCTGAAGCTTTTCTGTCCTTTCCTGTCCTTTCCTGTCTAGCCCCAGTTGTAGAATTACAGTCTTTATTTCACAGTTGTAACACATGTATTGCCCAAGTGGGACTGAAGGAGAGGTAAGCACATAAAGGTCTTAAAAGTGAGAAGCTTTCTTTCTGGGTTACATTTCTGGCATGCTTTCTTAATTTTATGCAAGCTTAAATATATGATGAGGTATGCGTTGGATGGGAACATAATTCTGCCTGTAAAATTTTTGTTGCTTTATTTGTTCTTTTCCTTGTGAAGTACCTATAGACATCACTATGTAAAACTAGATGATAAAAATGATTGAGAATATGAATCTTTTGTTTTAAAAAGCATTTTATAACCCTGGAAATTAATTAGTAGCTTTATTTTTATTGTGCTGGTCACTGATACTGAGCAGCAAATTGTATTAGGGAGCATGGTGAAGTCAGCATGCTGTGATGAAATTCAGTTTTGTGCTGTACTGTTGCTACAGTGATTTTGTGCAAAATTAATTTTACTGTTGTAAATGAGTGAAAGTCTTAAAATATACTGCAGTATAGGTACAGCACTTACAGTGTATTTCCTCATGGGTTGCTTGATTAATCTGAGATAGCTTTTCTGCTTCCAATTATGTCACAGATATCATATCTATTGTACAAACATTTGTGTTTACCTACACAGTAAAATGTGTCATTGTTACTGTGCCACTCTGCAGAATTTTGTCATTTTAATGGCTGAACATTCCCAGGTGAACATATACTCTAAGTAATTTGCCTGATACTAGGATGTTTTAAGTCAAGTTACTTTGTTCTGGGGTAGGTGTAATGTAGAGATGGTGTTTCATTGGTATAATAGCGCTGGTAAGTCTTCCCATGTAAATAAGCCTGTGGTTTTGATTTGGACAGATCCTTTCTGTGTATAGTTTCCCACAATGCACTGAGGATGGTCAAACACTTCTCTTCATTCATTCTTTAAAATACATTTTTTTTTTCTAGGTTAATTTGTTTATTTTTGTTTGCTCATGACCTGGATAATTGTAATACTTTTTTTTCTTGAAGCACTTTTGACAAGTAGAAGTCGCAGCTAATGTTGTAGTTTTCAATATTTTTCGTATTAAAGTCTTCTCAGTTAATACAGGAAGGAAAACACAATTGCTTTTTCTTCACATTTGTGTATCTCTGTTGCAGGCTGCAGTATTGCCTTTTTTTTTCTTTTCCCAAAACTCATTATATTGGCTCTTTCTCTTCAAACCCCAGCTGTGACAGTGACACAACTAGCAAAGCATCTCATTTTTCATTTGAAAAGAAAAACATATTTTATTCCCCCAGCACTGCAAAAGAAAATTTGAAAACATTGGCAGTTTACCTTGAAATCTGACTGAAGAAAATGGAGAAGTAAGGAGCTTGGATCTAGAAGCTACTGTGTTTGTCTCTTTTTTTTTTTCCTTTTTTTTTTTTTTTTTTTTTAAATAAGGAGAGAAACGTGACTTTTAATTATATACAGTTGTAAAGGGGAAATGAAAACACAAACCCCCATAAACCTGAGTTGCACAATTGAAGATTTCACTGAACTCTCTTCACTCCTCTTTCGTTGACCTCTGGCTCATAAATGTGTGAAGCTTTGACTTCTAGAAGATATTAGATGTTCAGAATGATAGTGCCATGTTTGTTCCACTGGGTTTTCTGAGGCTTAATCTATTACTAGGAGAGCTTCCTGGTAAAGCTCTGTCAACAAACCTTAGTAAAATCACATTTCTTGCTGACAAAGGATTCTACGCAAGTTCCCTGAGTAAAATATTGGTAAATACAGTTTTGCCCCTGCACTAAAGCAATTCAAATATTTTAATATTTTTTTTTTCTTACAAGTTTTAATGAATATAAAATGACAAGAAATAATAGATCAATCTGAGGACCATAGGGGTCCCACAGTACTTCTGTGCAACTTTCTTTTTTTCCTCCAATAAGCTTTCCCTGTTCAAAAGTCATGCCATGTTAGCTGTTTTTCTGCAGACTTTGTTTATTCATGTGCTCAGTGATACTATTTAAGATAGCTTCTGCCATCTTACTGTGAATGGAAGTCAATGAAGGCATGAATGTCAAATGCACTGGTCCATGGCTCCTGAGAGTCCCTCTGGATTCCTCTATGTCAGCAGGATCTGTACTGGTCACCTGCCAGTCCTCTGATAGAGTAGCTGTTTGCAATGACAGATTGTACAGTTTGGCCAGCAGTTCTGAAGATTGTCAGAACTCCTTCTAGGATAAAGGATATTCTGATGATGGATTAACACCTCATATGTCTGTTTGTTTTAATTCTTCCTGTATTATTCCTTAAAATTAATTTTGCTTCTCCAACCAGTTTGCTACAAAGGAATGCTGGAAATGGGAGTTGCTCCAGTACCTTCAGTGGCCAAAGCCCACATGAAGAGAATTTCAGAACTCTGGTTTTATGTTCTCTGAGTGTCCATTTTATGCCTTTGCCATGAAGAAGTCCCCCGTCTCCCTAGCTGACTTCCTGCTTTTGATGAGTTATTTAAATATCTTTTTATTATGAGTTGGAGTTAGGTGCCAGGCACTCTTCTCGTTCTTTTTTTAGTCCTGTATTTCCTGTTTACATTCAATTTACCGTGTCCTATGGATATTTCATTTCTTCCCATGGAGACCACCTTTCCACTTTTGAAGTGCTAACCTTTTCCCTGTAGTGTCCCCCTTAACTTTCTTACAGAACCACAGAGGTGTGGGGGTTTTTTTGCTGGTTTTGCTCTCTGCTTCAGAGGCAGCATAGGTATAGCAGCTGTTACCCAGAATCCACTCGAGAGCCTGCATCTTTTTTGCCTCTCTCCCTGTGTCACTGTTGTCATCATGGTACAGCCACACAGTGACAGCGTAATCACTTTTCCATCTTGAGGGCTGGGGGTGTGTGGTGACGTCCTCACGTGTCACTAGAGATGTGTAAATTAATATTCCACACTGCTTCTAAGCTGCATATTATTTTTTAAACACAACTAACTGAGAATTTCATTGATTTGTATACATGAGCATTAACTGCTTAATGTGCTGACTGCCTTTTCCTTTTTTTCCCCATTAAGACTATTTAAGATACTTTGAAGTGGAGTTACAAATGATGTGATATAATGAAGAAATAAATACAATTTTGTAATGTGCTAGAAATTTTAGAATATGTGTCATGCCATCTGTATGTCTTTGTTTAATGTGAAAAAGTGATTTGGCAGAGTTCTGAGTAGTTAGAAAAATTAAATCTTCACTCGATTCATATAGTGTAACTCTAGACTTCTAAATTTTAAATAGCTGGGAATTTGCAGTGATTGTTGCTTGCTCAGTCTTTTTAGTGTGCCAATATGTGTTCCTAGTAAAAAAAAAAAAGACGCATTAAAAATGAAGCTTAAGATTTGAAAGACTTTTTTGAACTTACAGTAGATGTATTTGAAGCTGATTAATTCAGTTTTAAGTAGTGCTCCTGTTAGTCTTATAAAGATCCCCTAAATACTATTTCAAATTTGGAATTAAATTTAGAAAATCTTCATTTTAATGGAGGAGCATTTGGTGAGTTCTAATGAGAATTTGGTCTATATTTGTTTTCTGCTGTCCTCACTGCAGCGAGGTTCTGATGTATTTTCTGGGCAATGTTGAGGTACATAGAAAAGTTGGGCTTTGTTTGTGGCACGGATTTGCCCTTTTGTTTGATCTCTTTTATAAAACATGCCCATCACACCTACCTGCTTACTTTCCTTCTCCTTCTGCAAAGACTCAGGTTTTCTTTTCCTATTTCTCTGAGTCTGTTTCATGACTTCTGCCTGATTCTTCTTTAAACTGACTACAGCTAAGAAATTCAGCAATAGAAAAGTTGGGCTTTGTTGTGGCACATAATGCTTCTTAACTGCATTTTACAGAATTATTCACATCTTCATGTTACAAACTGAAAGGGCTTGCTCGCCTTCCTCCCCCACACCCTCCATTGCAGCCGGATAAGGCGTCTATTGTCTCCATTCATATTGAGATGTCACAGATGTGTACACTCTTCTGGGTTCTTTTCTCTCTTGCAGCTCTAATGACTGCTACTCCTTTGATTCCTTTCTCAGGCAAATTGGCACAGGCTATACAAAAAGAAATTTAGGTCACAAATAATCTTTAAATTATTCTACTTGAGTGAGAGGAAGATTTAGGTGTGGATTTGTATATACTGGAAATTTATGGCAAAATCAGTTTCATATAACAATGACTATTTTGTTATCTCGGAGGTTGTTGACTTAAAAATATCACCAAAGGAGTGTGCAGTTGTAGTGTGAAATAGAAATGTGCAATTGAAGGAGTTTTAAAGCTGTATTTTGGCTTTTTTTTCCTAGAAGGTAAGAGCAGGTGTGTTCACTTGTACTGTTAACTAGGTGTATTAGGAATGACTAATTTTAAACAATTACTTTTATTTTTATGAATTCTAATTTAAAAACGAGTATAGATATTTTTGTCCTATTTTTGAGAGTAGCTACACTCAGTACCAGATCCTTGCCTGTCAGGGCAGTAAATTGAAGGTTTAGCTCTAAGCATGGATGTAGCTTTCTTTGAAGTACTTGGAACCCCAGTTGTGTTGTGACTCTTGGCTCTGTACATTCATGGTAGGCAATTTGGATTTGCTCATGGACCATGGTCATAGATGCGCTGGTGGTTGAGTTGAGTAGGCAATAGTAGTGATCTTCTGCTCACTAAGAATTTTTTTTCTGTAAGCAAGCAAATTCCTTTTTTACATACTCCTCAGATTATGCTTTAATGTGTTGAAAAAGCAAGCATTTGCAGAAACAGGAAACTATTTTGTCCTTTGTGTTGCATCTCTGAACTGTCTCCCACCAACATCCTTTTATGGTTGGCTACTTCATTTTCCAGTTAAAACTAGTGTTGTGTTTAAAGTATACTAGCAGGTCACACTCATCATCACTTCTGTAGGCTGTTTTGCCTAGTTTGTCTGGTCCTGGTTTTTAGGTTAAGAGCACTCAAAAGGTAAAAAAAATCCACAGATACAGCATCATTTCTAGATGGTTTATGCTGTGATTAAATTTAAACATGTTAACTATTAAAGCTGCTTCTCCTCATTTTTTGTTTTTATTGTTGTTTTGTAGTAACAGAATACTATTCCCCTTAAATACTTGTGCCCTTGCAAGTGTTGTATATTTCAGCTGGCTGCAAATCCCTGACAGCAGGCTACACAATTTACGACATACTGTTTTTTAAGAGGTTAATCAATGCTTCCATCCAGTCCTAGAGGCTTGGTAGCGTGGGGTGGTATGTTTTGTAGAACTGGCATTGAGTATTTAGGAATAGGGACAGAAATGACTCTGTGTTTTAGGGTGGTTTGTATCCCAACTCATCTGCTGTGGACCCAGAGCACTACTGGTAAGGCTTATTTCTGTCTCTTCATTTGTTTGTGTGTAACTTTGTAGTAATATCGAAGTCTTTGAAGCATCATGAAAACTGGAACTAAAATAGTTCATTAAGCATGATATTGTGTTGTTTTCTTGGTATTTGTGCTATGGAAGTCTTGAGACATTGGAGTTTTTCCAAGGTTAATATCAGAAACTAATTTGTAACAAATTGTGTTCTTAGAAATGTAGAACAAAAGATTGTTGTCTAGAGAGTAACATAAAAGATTCTTGAAACTGCAGCACTGGATGGCATACTTTATAGATGTGATTTTGTGGTGTTCATAAAAGTGAAGGATTTGCTTTTTAGTAGTCGGAGTCAAAGAGGCTCTTTGTTGATGGCCAGGACATCCCAATAAATTTTGAAGTTGTTCTCATGTATTTAATGTTCAAGTATTTTCACTTCGGAGTTCCTTGTGTTGAGTGTAAGAACTTGCCTTACTTAGTAAATTTGGCTGAAAATGATCCTTGCCCAAAGGCAAAATATGACAGAGTTGTGTAGAAATACTCACAAGCATCAGGACTGTTCTTTTCAACAATTTGCCATTTCCAGCTGTTGATAAACTTTTGTGCTTCTTCATAATTTGTGATTATTCAAGTGCTAGGAAATGGCAGATGAAGCAAACAGGCTGATGGGCTAAATGTATGGTGGGGTGATTAATGACAGTGCTGTTTGAGGCACATGAGCACCAACTTGATCATATCTCATCTCCCAAGATAGAACAGCCCAAAGTAGAACGGGGGAAACAAAACTATGATTAGATCATTGCAAAAATTCTAGATTGCATACGGCTTTTAGTTGAGAGGCTTGCTTTTTAAGTATGCACATATAAAAAGAGTAGTTAGAATGTTTTTTTTTCAGCTGTGCAATTCTAATTAAAAAATGCTTTTGCCCTGCGACTTTACTCTTGGAAGCGTTTACCTCTTCAAATAAGTGGTTTTCTTAAAAGCCAATCTCCATACCTGCTGAATTGATGAATACATTCAATTCACATACAAAATTCAAACACTAAATTGGAAATACTGGGGGTGAACATCTATTGCTAATAATAGCTGTAGAAGATTCAACAAGTTCATCTGTTTTGAATGCTTTTCTGAGTTACACTTGTAGAAGTTCAAAAGCTGGCATTAAGTGTGACATCTACTTGATAAAGATCGTGTCAGAAACTGATAGTGGGTACAGTTAGGGTTTCATTCCGTCAAAACTAGTCACTTTTTCCTTTTGTCTGAAGGTAGTTTGGTATTGTTACAAATTTTGATCCAAATATTAAATGACTTCTTTCTCTAAATTTCAGCTTGCAATGGATAGGCTTTTACAAGGAAATTGCTGATATTTTGCCCATTTTCTTTAGCTGCTGCTTTGGAAAACTCTGATTTTGAACTGTTCTCATTCTAAACATGTTTTATATAAAATTGCGGTCTCTGTAAAATGAGTAAGATTTTGGCGTGACAGTGTGTGATTAATTTATAACAGTGCCATAGCACTATACGAGTTAATGCTCATTGTAGTACTATAGTTGTGTTTAAATTGTCTGTCTCTACAAGTCCAGCCAGCAGCCTTTGCTTCTGTGAGAAACTGGTAGGGTAGAATGGCAGAACAAAAAAGCTACTTGTATATAATATATAAAAATGTATGTGAGCCCATTCAGAGTCTCAGGAAAGAGAATGGATTTGCTGATGGCACATTCAGACCTTCAGGAGAGGGAATGGACTTGTTGATGACTTGGAGAGGGATCATGTGTGTTCAATGAAACAAACTCAGTTTAGTTGCTTGTATTTTCTGTTCTCACCAACAACTTTAAGTACTTTCTGCTTTTGAAGTGTCGGTGTACAGCTACCTCAGAGCAAATGGTAGTGGTTGCTACTGAAAACCTGCAGATTGAATTCTTACTGTATTGAAACTGTGTTTGGGAAGTTGCTTCCTCCATTGTAAAGGAAAACAAATTCCATAGTAATTGTTAAATTAAGAGCTCTTGTATCTTTGTCAGATCACATAGGAGAATGTTTGTCACTCTGTTACCTTACAGGAGCTACTGTGTTCTGTAAGAAAAAAACACCCTATATTTATGTGTGGTTTTTGTTCCCATAAAATATAGTTCTCCCAATTTTGTAGGTTGTGCCATGAATCCCGTCTAATACCTACTAGTAGTTATCTCTCTGTATTTGCATTTGATACGATTGTTACTTAGTTTGTGGCAATCATCCCCTGCACTGGACTTTTTCTTTATAATGGCAGTGATTAAAGTTTCTACTGAAAAGGTAATAACGTTGTTGTAATGTGTAGTGGTCAAAATTGTGTAAGAATTGAGGAGTGAAGCATGCTTTCATGAGGGAATTTGTCTACTTAAAAACAAAACATAAAAAGATAAAAGTGCTTAGAAGTAAATAAATAATGTTTTCAGATTTAAATGGTCAAACTGATGATTCATGTTCTGAAGTTGTCCTTTTCTAATTTAGAGAGATTAAAAAAAAAGTTAGCTTCTGTAATTCTATTTTAAGAAATAATGCAAATTAATTCAAACTTAATTTCTAATTAGCTGACATCGTAATGTGTAGAGATGCATTGTACAGCTTTCTCTCTTCTTACTAACCTGTGGATTATGTCTTGTCAAATGGAATCGAGTCTCTTAAGAATTAGGTGTATATAGAGCCAGAAAGTGACTCTTGAATACTGTTATCTTGGTGCTCTCTTGTGAGCTCTGGCAAGGGTTTTTTGTCTTGTAAATGGACCACTTTTTAATATAAATTTCCTTTTTTTTTTTTTTTTTTTTTTTTT
>VXBW01001635.1:341301-435860 GCA_013400375.1 Thinocorus orbignyianus | reverse complement strand
TTTTTTTTTTTTTAAGAATTTTATTGCTGTTAATAATTGTAGGGAGGTTTGTGCAATGGTCACAGGACAATCTCTTTCCATCGTACCCACTAGCTTCAGCAAGGAGATTAGGAAGAATTGTGTTTTCCACTTTCAGAACTTCATTAAATATTAACATAAAACCTAAGTAGACCCATATGTATTTCAGTCAGCTGCTGACTTGTTTGAGTTTCTTCTGCTGTTAAAGTGTCTGGGTGTACAGAAAAGAATGGTGGTGTTCTGCGGTTTCTTGCCAGTTATGTAGTTACCACGTCCTGCTGTAGTAGCTCAGGCATCACATCCTGTTTCTTTGTGGTATTTGGGGTAGCGTTTTTTTATGTCTATATATTTACTAATTTTAAAATTACTTTCTAAATAACTGTTCACTACCCTTCCAGATACAAATCTGTAAGGACTTACCTATGTTAAAACCAATCTAAAAATATTCTAAAAACACTGGGGTAATGTCGTCAGCAATATTGAAGGCCCAAATTACCTCTTCCGGTACAGTGGACTGGAAATTATTGGAGATGAAAGGCCACCTTTGATATTCTTTTGACGTGCTGTGTCTGAGCATAACAATTCTTGTTGCTTGTCAGCATCATGCAAGTAGATGGTGTGGCTGCATCGTGCTCGGTTGCCCTTTACTGACATGAACTCTGCTGACAAACACATCTGGCCAAGTAAGCTGGGTCCCTTTCCACAGCTGGGCTACGAGCGCAGCGGGAGTTCTGAGCCTCGAACGTTGCTCCCATGTCTTTGGACCCCTGATGAGATGCAGAAGCCGCTTTACCTCAGTGCTTTGTGTAGAAGCTGACAGGTGAGAAATTTTTGCAAGTGTTCTGCAGTGTGTGCTGAAGACATAAGGATAGAGACTATTCTTTCTTATAACAGTGAGTTTGCTGGAGCCCCCCTTTTTCTCTTTCATGCATTTTGTTTGTTATAACAAGGTCCTCTATATATTGCTGTGACATGCAAACAGGGACATATAGGAAACAAATTAACAAGTAAGGACGTTCCAAAAATAAGAGCATGCGCATTATTTATCAGAGGAACAGGAGACACACTCCGAGTGTGTTCCATCGCTGACCATCCTTTAACTGAAAGTGTCCTGTCATTTTAATATATGCAAAGTGAACAAGGCTCATGTTAATTGTCATGTCTGAAAAATAGCCAAGGAGTGCATAGTGCTTACTAAACACTGCAGGGGAATTTGTGAATGAAACCTGACAAGGCCTGAATAATTACAGTCTCCCCAAGATGGAACGTATAATATAAAAAGGATGTGTGCCCAGTTAAGATTATTGAGCATGTTGCAACAAGGTTTGCTTCACTGGCTACCAAATTGCAGATGGCTTTTTTTTTTATGATTTTTTTTTTATTTATTTCCAAAACCTGTCAGCTCTGATTCAGTGAAGTCTGTGTCTGAGTCATTTATTACCCATTAAATGACCTTTTTGACTGAGGAGGTGGGGATAAAAAAAAGAGTGGGGAATGATCAAATGCGCATGTTTCGGAACAGTATTTTAATTAGTCATGGTGCTGATGGAAGCGCTAAATTGGGATAATAAAGTGTCAGTACAATTAATAAAATGTGCTGTTTGCTTCATAATGTAAGTATAGCTGCTTTAATCTTAAAAAATAAGTTTAGACTTTTTAGTGCAAAATAGTTTCAGTACACCAAAACCTTTTCAACTCTGTGTACTTGAGTCTCATTATCTGTTTCAGTAGTTTGTTACCTTGTGCTTTGAGATCCACAAAGCTGTAGTTTAAGGTTCAGTACCGGGTTTTATCTGCTGTGTTCTTCCCCTCCCCCAGGGGAGGTTTAAAAATATGCTTTAATGTACTGTAGTTTGAAGTGTAGTATATTGTGCTTGATTTCTTTTTTAAGCAGGCACGTTGATGATCTCTGAAACTTTTAACAAGGATTACAGATACAGTCATTTTATGTCTTCTTTCAAAAAGCAACCATTTTGTTTACCATATCTGGCACATCTAACTGTGAATATATATGTATATTTTTAACCTTAAAACCAGTGTAGCTTTAGCTCTCTGTCATGTTGTTGTTGTCTGTGCCACGGGCAACAATAAGGCTTGTCACTTAGCCATCTCATCCAGACTCTCACGTAATCTTACTGTGTGTTAAAAATTGGATCAAAACTGGGACCGTATGTACACACTTAACTTTGGTAGCCAGGCTGCGATGGATGCCTGGTTTCTATACGGTGTAGACTGAATATCTCTGTAGCTCATCCTGAAAGTGGGAAAATCAGTCGAAGGTCGCTATGTTGAGCTCATTGAGATCAAAACATGCTGAACAATGTTTTTGCGTGAGCAATCTTTTTTGGTTGAGCAGTTTCTAGACAGGAAATAGTATGCTCACGTGTTGAAAGTGGTGCTGGTGTGGGGAGAGCTGCTGGAGAAGCCACTGCACAGACCCAGATGCCATGCCAGATAGAAGAGTTATGCCTCTCAGCCTGGCAGTCGCTTAGTGCCTGGCTGTGCCACGATACAGGCACTCTAATAACATAAACTAATTCCCATGAAACAAGACAAAACAATTGGAAATGCAAAAAATATTTTATTTCAACAAGTGAAGATGTTGGCTGTTACCTCTGTGCTCAGAAGAGGAAGCGTGTAGGTTCCGAGTAGTGATAACAGAGTTGAATGGTCAACTTTCAGTATGTAAGAGTTCGGGCTTTTATTAGCAGGAAAAGACCAAGTAGTGTTGAGAAAGAGACATATTTTATTTTTTCATTTAAATGTCATAGATGATAATGTAATGACTTACTAGATTATAGAATTTTAATATCCTGTTTTATTTATGGTGGAATTAATATAGTATGTCTTAGTCACTTTTGAGATATGGCGAAATTCTACAGCAGCGTATTTGGTGTTAACTTTTTGGTTTACTGGGTAGAGTTTTCTTCCCTGCGTCAGGTTGTCTTAATTTCATCTTGGTGTATAGAACAGAAATTAGAATATCTGTCTAGGTTGCCCTGCCAGTGGATGGTTCTCATGGGATGGTCCTGTGCAGTGTTAGACCAGATGAATTGAGTGCAAATGCTACTCTTTTCTAACCCTTCGAGAGCCTCCACATTATTTAGAAGATTATTTCTTTGTTACTTTACTGCAGTACTTCTGTAAGAAGTTGTATTCCACCTTCTGTTTAAACAGCTCAGATATTGACATCCATGGAATGAGTATGTACTTGAGAGGAATATAAAGGAAATATTCTAAAACCTATTTAAATTGTGTTAAGGTTTCTATGTGATCTTCAACTTAATACATGTTCAGGGTTCTCTTTCCTCTTGCATTTCCAGTCATATGGAATCCCTTTGATACTTGTGGGTCTTGAATCTCCCACCTCAAAGTGAGTTTGTGCTGTTTGTTTCTCCTTCATAGGTCAGCTTCTCAGGGAGAGTTTTATTTGTTATTCTCTTGAACTGCTTCTGTTCCTGCACAAGGGTATTCACCAGTTTCCCAAGCTGTTGTAGAAATTTGAGGGGAAAAACCTCACATCAAACTGAATGGTGAATGCAATTTATGCTACCTTTTTGTTTCATAGATTCTGTCCAGTGAAGACATCAGAAAATAACCTCTGTTGGGTATAAGACATCCCAGTGACACTAGCTAGCAAGCTGCCACTGAGTGTAGTATAGGTCTGATTTAGCATTTTTATAGAAATGAACTGCTGATGGATCTAATTTTTCATGGTATCCAAGTGTCTCCAATACTGCATCTTAAGATTTCTTAAATTTTTCTTCCTTTCTTCGTGTGCTTTTTTTTCTTGTTTCCATGATTAGCAGGGGTTGATTTAGTATAAAAAGGTGTTATAGAAATCTTTAATTAGGAGACAATTTACTCCTGATGCTTACTTTTATGTGACCATGTTGTCAATCAACCTTCTAATTGGTAATTCTAGTTCATATCAATAAAGCTACAATCAGAATTGTCAGAGGGATGGTTAAAACGGCAGATGAACGCGTATGCAGCCAGTTGATAGGAAAAGCTTCAGTGTAATTTCTTAAGAAATGAGCTACTTGAATCAAACTCCTTTACCTGCCTGCTAGTGATTACCTATTAAGTAGTCTGGGTAGAAGTACCAATTTTGAAACTCTTGAATTTGGATAGGACTATGGTGTGTGCTTACATGTGAATGTCTCATAAATATTTCCCAAGAGAAATTTATTTTTCTAATTAGCTTGAACAGCCTCTGCTTTATGTAGCGCTTTAAGCAGTTTTCAGTAAATCAATTCAATCACACAGCTGTTGTTTAAAACTTTTCCTAAGTTACTGTAATTCTCTATAGAGACCCAGAATCTCACTAATTCGTACACTTAATCATACCTTGTATAAAGCACATGATAATGTGGATTAATCATTCCTAGAATTTCATAGAGAAACAGAGCAACAGAAACCTGAGTGTTCATAGCTCTGAAAACAGTTTGCTATTCTCATGTAATAGTTATATACCGAGTGTGTGTACAGGCTGACACAGAGTGGCTACACACTTCATTTTTACTTGCCAGTCATAACGTCACAAAAGAATTTGGGGCTGCAGCTTTCAAACATCTACAACAGTTCCATTATTGCTTCCAAAGTAAAAAAAAAAAAAAAATCAAATCACGTTTGGAATGAATATATTTAGTTCTTATATCAAAGGAAATCTGAATTACTGAATGGCATTTGTGATGTTAAGATTCACACTTTTGAGCTGTTTAGCATATGACAGAGATGACAGTTACAGTTATTATAAGTGAGTTTTAAACTAATTTGACATTAAAATATCTCAATATTGAGTGTTTACTGTTTTGGTAATATTATTAATATTGGATGAAAAAATTTGAAAAACAAGCACTCTTTAATGTGCAGCCTTTTGTGTTTTTCAGGATGTGATTTAAGATGACTTCTGATTCTGAAGGTCCTCTGAAAAATAAGCTGTGCTTGAATGTTTGCTAAGGACAAGTAAGTGACTGGTTCTGTATTTGGACTATATGTACCTGAATAGTTATTCCCTTACCATTTTTTTAAAGCTACAGTTTACAGACTGTACATGTAAGTATATAAGACGCTTGTTCTTAAAAAGAAGAAAAGGGGGGAAGGGAAGGAAGAAGAAAAGACCCAACCCTCCCCTTATTTTACCACTGCCAGAAAGGAGTTTTTTAACTTTGTTTTCTGGTGGATTCCCATCTATATAAATGTGGTCAGTTTTAAAACAAAAGAATCTTTGCATAGAACCATAGAATGGTTAGAGTTGGAAGGGACCTTAAAGATCATCAAGTTCCAACCCCCCTGCCATGGACAAGGGCCACATCTCCCTGGAGCAGGTTGCTCCAAGCCCCATCCAGCCTGGCCTTAAACACTTCCAGGGATGGGGCAGCCACAGCTTCTCTGGACAACCTGTTCCAGTGTCTCACCACCCTCACAGCAAAGAATTTCTTCTTAATATCCAATCTAAATCTCCCCTCTTCCAATTTAAAACCATTGCCCCTTGTCCTGTCACTCCACTCCCTGACAAACAGTCCCTCTCCAGCTCTCCTGGAGCTCCCTTCAGATACTGAAAGGCTGCTCTCAGGTCTCCCGGGGCCCTTCTCCGGGCTGAACAGTCCCAGCTCTCTCAGCCTGTCCTCATGGGAGAGGTGCTCCATCCCTCTAGTCATCTTGGTGGCCCTGCGCTGGACCTGAACCACCAGTTCGAGAATAGTGTCGAGAATAATTTGTACCAGAAGTTTCACTGGAAAGCTAACTTAATTTTTATATATGTGTATTTGAGGAAAATACAAGTTTGAAATAACAAATTTTCATGAACAGATTGTTCTTTTATTTATATCAAACACAATTTAAATATTTGGGGCTTCTCTTAGCACAAACCAGTTACTTTATTGTGATTTGTATCTTACAAACTTGTGAATTATGTCTTGGTTTTTAGAAAGGATTATATTTAATATTTTAACATTACATACAATTAAAAAAATTCCAGACCATCTTCATGGTTCATTGAAAAGGACTAGTTTGATATAATTCTTCATAATTGGCTTATTTTGAGGAATGCTGAGAGCCAATTTATGCTTTTTCCTTAGTGAATTTTTCAAACAAGAAATCAGCTCGGACTGAAGAACTTCCAAGAATGCAAGATACCATGAGTGCATATATTTAGTGTAGGGAAAACTTAATGGTTTCATGGGACCAAAGAAGTGTTAAAGAAGTTTTTGTGCAAATAACATGATATTTTTAAATAGTTTGGATGTGTTTTAAATTAGTATTGTGTGGTTGTCCTTTGTGGGTTTTGGTTTTATGTGTGTGTGTGGTCAACTATTTCAGCTAAACAAATACAAAAACTGAATCTGAAGCATCTAATTGTTTATATATTTGGACCCTTGTTGGGACAAAACCTTCCCAGTTGCCACGTCCTGTTTAGTGAACAGATCTTTCATCTACAGCTGATGAGGACATGGGCATGAGGGTCTAATGCTAGAGTTGGAAGAGGAAACTGTACATTGAAAGACAAACTAGCAGAATGTGTGATCTAATGACTGTTAAGTTAGTAGCTTTCCAATTTGTGTGAAGTTAAGGTGAGCAAGACCAGGGAGGAAACTCTCTTATCAAGCTGAACACTTTCTGCTTAGTACTTCTCAGTTCTATGCTTAATACTTCTCCATATCCGCTTGACTTGAATGCTCTCTGGGAAATGGCAGTAGGGAATTTCCTGATTTCGAACATGCTGTATCGTCAATGTGTGTGTCCTTTTCTCGGTAGCTTAGGACAGAATTTTAGGATTTTTTTTTTCTTTCTGTCAAAATATTGAAATTCTGGGAGGCTAAAAAATGCTAGTCCTACACAGTGATGATTTCTTTAAATTCTGTGGTTTTGTTTGGAAGGCTGTATATGTGTTGTTGCAATGGATTGATTAATAATTCCTAGGGCTCGTTTTTCCAGAAAAAACCACCACCTTTTTAACAATCCATCTATGGTTTACACTGAGAAATGAACAGACCTAAGATGTGAAAAGTATACAGTATGTTGCAAAGGACATAGATGTGTTCACCTCATTAATGAGGGCAAATGCTTTCTCAGTGCACTTACTGATGCGCAAAAAGGTCTGTATTATTTTTTGATTTCTTGTTTCCTCTTTTTGATAAGTGAGAAAAATTTTGGAAAATTTATATCTGTAAAGATAAATTAAATGGTAATGCAGAAGTATTTGCAAATAATCATGAAAATTTGGAATTTTTCCTCCAAATATTGCTGCCTTTGGTTTCGCTCCATTGGTGGAGTATCAGTATATAATGGTGCATTACTGCTACAACTGATGGAATTAAACAATGTTTTGTTTTGAAGACTTCAAACCATCTCTTATGTCATCTTGGGTTTTCTCAAATTTCTTTAAGCTTTGGAGGGCTCTCGACATACTTGCTTCCATTCAGGTCTCTATTTCATACAAATGTATGTACTTTTCTATGTTATTTGGCAAGAGCTGGGGTTTTGCTTTTCCAAGTAACTTTTGGAAAATTATATTGGACAGAACAAAGTGTGTCTTGTATTACCTGTTTTCAATAGTTAAATAGATCAGAGTTTTAAGGTTTTAAAAGCTGTCTTTCAGAGCTGTCTTGAAATAATGATTAACTTCAGGAAAACTCCTCAAGCCCCCCAAAAGAGATTTCTTGGAAAAATTTTTTAGCTTGTCAGAAATTGTAGGTTCGTATTCCATGAGCAAATGTAATACTTGGTACTTTGTAACTGGTGATTTCTTTTATTACTAACTCAGTGAATAATGTGAGTTCTTTTGCTAATATTTCCTATAGCAGGGAAATTAGTTTGACAGTTAACACTTTGTACTGTAAATCCATCTGTATTGGGAAGCAGCTTCTGTGATCTTCTGAGCTAAGTGACTACAGGGTTGTTCTAGGTGTTACGTGCTTTCCCAGGTTGTAGTGATCCTCTTAGGGAGAGGAGAATACATGTGCAGGAGCTCTGCAGCTTCAGGCCTGAATAAACTACCACAAGCTGCTTGGGTGTAATAGCAGGGAAACAGCCTACACAAATTACCTGATTTTTCCTTTCTTCTCCAAGCTTTTATATTTAAGCACTGAAAGGTTTTCTTAAATAAAAGAAGGGTTATATTCTCTGATATGTATAATGTTTCTGAGACAGAATTTAATAATTTGGTTTTTTATTTAATCATACTATGAGTTATCTGTCAGTACAGGTAGATGTTAAACCAGAAGTGACATTTCCATTCTAAATCATTTAATGCAACCCTCTTTTCTGCAAAATTACATTTTGGTGAAATGTCTGTTCTAGCTCAAATTTTCAACTTTGATGTATTTCAAAACTTTCCTCCTCTGAAATAGAATTTACTCTTGGCTTCTGACATACTTGCTGTGCCCACACCTTCCTGAGCTGTCCTTAAGCTCTTCCTTTATTTTTCCGCAGTAGCTGTTAACCCTGCAGCCCTGTGCTGTGAATGCACTTACAGGGGGGAAGCACAATCCTGAGTGTGAGTGTGTGTCACCTACAGCATGACTTTCAGGTTCAGCCTTAGCTGTGAGGTCTGTAGGCAGGAGACCTTATGAGTCATATGTTCTGTTGAGTGTCAGCCTCGGGTAATGAGCTGCTTTTTTGCGTGATCACAGCCTGTGCATGGAATCTGGGTAGGAAACTGCTTTCTTGTTCAGTGAGTGGTTTTTCATTCCGCTGCTTGTTGGAGCAACTATCCCTGCAGTTGTTCGGTGCTGTACTGTCATCTAGTGGTCTAACAGTATATTTTTCTTGAACTTCACATAAGTAAGGTGGACCACTATAAATATAGTTGAGAGGTTTTTTTCACTGGGGGAACATATGATTGAACAAAAGTCTCCAGGTTTGCTCTTCCATTTTTCTGTATAGTGGGATTTACTTTATTCATCCTTTTTTTTATCAAACAGTTAGATGTAAAAACAACTTCCTACTGTTTTTGTAATTCTCTATTTCCAGTACAAGATTATGCCTTACTGTTATTTTTAATTTTACTTTAATGTACAAAGTATGTTATCTTTCCTCTCCTAATGTCTGTGAGTGGGATGAGGATTGGTTATGAATACAATTTTCTGTTAAGCATTGTAACATTTGCTTAGCTGCAAAGAGAACTTCTGCTTTAAAGAGATGCCATTTTGCTTCTGCCAGAGCAATTCGCTGTCTGCTCCCCAGTGCAGGTGGCAGTCCTCAGTCCTGTCCAGCTTTTAAAACAAAAGCCGGTCAAGGTTAGTACCTCAGAAGTGAGACACACATTCACAATTCTTATGTCATTGCTTTTAGTTGCTGATGCATGTTCAAGATGAGTGGATTAGGAGAAAACTCCTTGGATAGCTTGACCAATGAGTCAAGGAAACGCAAGCCATTGCCCTGTGATACACCAGGTGCAAGGTAGGTTTATATAGTTTTCTTTCTTTTTTGTGTTACGAGTTCTTAAAACTATTTTTCAAGTTTTCATTGCAATTTAATCCTTTTGTTCAGTCAAAAAATTATCTACACCAGCTTCTGTTGTGAAGATACAGAACTTTGCCGTTATGTGTTGATATGGCAAAGCTGATCAACTGTGCTCTATAATTACACTATTGTGGAGATCTTAATAGAGTGAACACATAAAGAATCACTGTCTGAAGATGTGATTGCAAGGCAAGAGAAGAAAAACTTCTTGTTTCACAAAAATTTCAAAGGCGGTGTCTTATATCTGGTAATTGATTTGGCAGGCCTCATTTCAGGTGATTATGCTCAACCCAGAACACTGCAATATGCTGAGCGTTCTGTTTCTCCAGACTAGTTCTTTGCATGCTCATCTTGAATTTTGGCATTCCATGCTGTTGTCCTTTCACTCACTTAACTCTGTCAGAGATCATTATCTGAGGGAATCAGTTTTCTGTCCCCTCCAACTTCATTGCTTTTCACCATGTTCTGTCTTACGTTTTCAAGTTCTTGTTCCCACAAGAGCATTAACCTTTATTAAATTTGTGTTCAGTTTTGCCAAAATACCAGGCATTATGTGTACTCATAGTTCTCCCTTTTATATAAGTCCCCACTGTCCCATGTGCATTGTCCCATCCTCCATCGTGCAACGGATTGTGTATGACATGCTCAGATTCTCCCACCATGTACCGTATCTCTTTGTGAGTGTCCTCCGTTAGTTTCTCTTTTGCTTTCTCCAGTGTCTGTCTGTTCGGGAATTCTCTTTTTCTGTTTGTCACCCTTCATTAGCTTTCTTTATCTTTCAAGCCCCTGCTTTGTCATGTATTTTTTTTCTCCAGTATTGGTCTGTGCATATTTCCTAACTCTTTCACTTGGTTTCTTCTGAAGGAATATTCATTCTTCTGATTCCCTCAGTGTGCGCATTCCCACCCCTTCCCTTCCTCCCGAGTCCTCCTTTTCCTCTCCTTGGCGTACTTTGTGTATGACACTGTTCTCTCTGTTGATTTAGGCTGTAGACAGTAGCTTTACTCAGCACGTTGATCTATGTAGGAAAAGGAGTTTCAGAGAGAGACTTTATCCAGCAGCATTGGTTTGTCTGGGATTCTGATTTCCTTGGATGTTGAGATGGCATTTTTGTCCTGATGCCTAGAAGTGTCTCTGAGGTATCACCTTCTGTAGTCGTCTCGCTACAAGCAAACCAAAGGGATTTCATAGAATGTTAAAATGGTATTTCGTTTGTCTAATAAATTATAAAGAAATCTAAAATAAATTTTAAGATTTCAAATATATTTTCTATGTGTTACAGTTTTCTAATACACAATTGCTGTTTTCTTTAAATGTAAAGACAGAGTAATCACAGAAGGATTTTTTTGATGAGTGACTTTGTCATATCATCTTAAGATAAATTTGTACTTAAAATTCTTTAAAAAAACCCTCAAACTAAACAAAAACATAACAAAACACACCTACTTCAGGTTTATGTTTACTGGAAGAGTAACTACTGCTTAGGTTTAATAGGTAAGCGTTACATGAAGTTAAAGTTCATGGAGTGAGCCCAGCTTTTTTGTATGACGGTGTGTATGAAATGCTGTTTTTGGTTCCTAGTTTGACTTGCAGTGGGGAGAAGCGTCGACGTGAGCAGGAGAGCAAATACATTGAAGAACTGGCTGAACTGATATCTGCTAATCTGAGTGACATTGACAATTTCAATGTCAAACCAGACAAATGTGCTATTTTAAAAGAAACCGTGAGACAGATTCGACAGATGAAAGAGCAAGGTACAGTTCCCTGCTAAGCCAAAATAAATAAATTTCTTTTTTGTGTGATTCCTTTATGAAAGCAGGAGTTACTTGGAAAATTGAGTTGTGTTTTTCAGAAGAGCATGTCACTGAGAAAGTCTTCAGGCTTTGGTTTGAACCAACCTTTAATATGCCTTCCATAATTTTCTGTTTAAAGGAAAGCCAGTATTTACAGTCACCTTTTTAATTGGAAGTGAGGCTTTAAAAACTTTGTATGGCCTTTCTCATCAGTTTCCTGAACATACAGGGAAAGCTTGAGATCATCCACAGAGAAAATAAAAACAGATGATATTGTACCATCAGCTGGTACAGTGCACCAAATGTCCACTGCTATGAAGAGTACATACTGTTCTCTTTCACTTCAAGGGACTTCCTGCTTAAAGTGACTTTAAGGCTTTGAAATTAATTTTGCAAAAAAATAGCTAGTTTCTTATGGGGCACAATTCCAAAAAGATTGATTTTTATTACTGTTTTTTCCTATTAGGTTTCTGTGGACTTTGCTTTCCTGTTCTATTTAAGACATGCTTCCTATATGTTTAAGTATTGGACTTCAGTATATTTAAAATGCATTTAACTTGAGATCAAATAATTAATTGTGTGGTTGACTGTACTCAGGGTATGATTAAGGCAACAAAGGAGAAAATAGCAATCCATCAAGTTTTGGTAATTTTTATCAGCTAGTGTAAGCCTAAGTGTTATAGTAATATACTTTTTTAAACAGACAAGTATATCCAAAACCTAATTTTTGAAATGTGTAGTGAGGAGTATAAATATACATTTTTCTATAAACCCCACCTCCTTCTCCCCACCCACCCCCAAATAACTATAGCCTGCCAAGTGTCCAGATTTCCCTTGAACAGTAAAGTATTAAAAAACCCAAATGAGCTGTGGTGTATATTTTACCTGTCTTGGGAAATTGACACATCTTTTGAAAACATGTTAAAATAATTCTAAAATAACAACAACAAAATCTTAACTTCTGTTTTCAAGTTTTTCTAAGTGTAATCTAGTGTATTCTAATGTAATAATTCTGTTTCCTAATAGACTTGAGAATGTGATAATCTTGCCTTAGGATGTTGTGCTCCTCTTGTGGTCTGCTTAGTGAGCCATCAAGTACCACAGAACAAAGTTCACAATTTGTTTTCTGTAATTCTGCTGCCTGCTGTGGATTCCCACTCCACCTGCCTCTGCAATCAATTTATTTAGGATATTTTGATTCTTAAAATGTGATTTTATTGCATATGTGCGTACACAAACACATGCGTGCATATATTAACATGAGCCATAGCCTTGTAGAACAACAGTGATGGTATCTGAAAACTGTGACCAACGATAATGAGATGATCAAAATAAAACCAGGAGGAAGAAATACCTTATAATGAGTGTGTTTAATGGCCATTGAAAGTGTGAGCAGGGATTAATCAGAAAAGATGATCCCAAAAGCAGCAAAAGAAATACTGTTTGCAAAACAAGTTGATATTTAACTGTCAAGTCAATTTATGGAAGCAAAGGGTTTGGTATTATGTAGCTGTGACTTTTTTCTGGTCTTAAGCAACAAAAAAATATATGAGACGTCCTCTCTTATTTGTGCTCTTTTTTTTTGCCTTTACTCACATGCTTCTTAGAATCTAACTTGTATAGGAAATGTTACTTTACTGAAATCTATCTTATCTTTTGGGTTTCAGGAAAAGCAGTTTCTAATGATGATGATGTTCAGAAAGCTGATGTATCTTCTACGGGTCAAGGGGTTATTGATAAGGATTCACTGGGCCCACTTTTATTACAGGCAAGTGTAAATCCTGGTGGAAACAAATACTTTATTGTAGAATTTTCACCTGCTTTAAGTTTGCAATTCTGCAGTAATAAATGACATGCAAAAACTATGCAGAGCTATGTTTGAAAGGGGCAGGTATAAAATCTACCATGTCTTCTTAATTTTGCTGAAACTCTCTGTAGAAGAAAAGAGAAGAATGGCATTTGGCTTTTTCTCCTGTTGTGCTTTACTTTCTCCTGCAGTCATAAGCAAATTATTACTAAAGCTCTTCTTAGTAATATGAGGAATATTTTGCTTTTTCCCGGAGGATAGGCATTAAAATAAATGCAAGAGGTTTTGCAAAGACTGGAGCTTTGTGATGTGTGTTGGGATTTGTGATTCTAAATTGTAAAAGATTTTAAACAAATGTTGTCATCAAGTAAAATAACCAAGAATAATTGTAAAAAAAGGTGCATAGCAGATATCTTTTCTTTATGCCTAGAAGACCAATCTCATATTTACAAGTCCATTAAAAAGCACTTTTGAAACTTTACTGTTTTACACAGATACAGAATTTTTCTTTCAGTTAAAGAAATACAGTATTCTAAGATAGGAATAGACCCTCTTCTCTTACTTCCTCACTTGCTGGTGGAAATGGCTTCATGTTCATGTCTTACGACTTGTTTCTACTGAATTTCTTCTTATTTCAGTTTGCCACCTATTGAAATAGTGTTACAAATTCATTATCTTGCGTTCAAGTAAAGCAAGAGTAAAAGAAGAAGGCTGGTTATTACTGTGAAAGAGTTCAGTGGAATAACAAATGAACAGATTAATTTTTAATATTGAAATCATTCCTTACCAGACACAATTTTTCTCAGAGAAAAATGTAAAACTTCAGCTGTATCCTTGAAAAGAAAAATGTGTGTTGTAACTTGACATTTATCACCCACATAGTTTTTAAACTAAATTATGTTCAGAATTAGGCAGTATGTTTTATATAGTATGTTGTCTCCTTACTATTTAGGCATTGGATGGTTTCCTTTTTGTTGTAAATCGAGATGGGAACATAGTATTTGTGTCAGAAAATGTCACACAGTATCTGCAGTATAAACAAGAAGATTTGGTTAATACAAGCGTTTATGGTATCTTACATGAAGAGGACCGGAAGGACTTCCTTAAAAACTTACCAAAATCTTCAGGTAATAAAACCTGACTTACTACACTGTTACTAGCCCATTTGAAAACAATCAGAGAAAGAACAAAACAACTTATAATAGATAATCTTTCAAAGCAAATTACTTTCAAAGCAAATTACTTATTAATTAAGAATATTTGACCATAGAAGTATGTTAGTCCTGAAAAATATTACTGTGTTCTTACCTTGACCTTTGCAATTTGTTTGCCTGTAACTTAAACCAAGGATATTAAACCTAGAGTCACAGGACTAGCTGAGGGAACTTGTTTTTTAAATATATGAATGATTTTTCAGCTCTCCTTCAAGTAACTTCTAGTCTCTGGAGGTGTCGTATAAGGTAAAGAGGTTTTTTACTTGGTTCTCAATACTGCTGTTCCTAAGGTATAAAACTGATGGTGTATTGAGAAACTGTCTTAATATATTCTTTAATCTCTGTAATCTAGGAACAGAGTATCTAAATTGAGAAAAATCAGTTACGAATTGATTTTATCTGGGAATCTTTATAAATTCTTACTGTGTTCTTTGAAGTTAATGGAGTTGCTTGGACCAATGAGACACCGAGACAGAAGAGTCATACATTCAATTGCCGGATGATGGTGAAAACCTCTCATGATCTTTTGGAAGATGTTGGGAGCCACCAGGATGCACGTCAAAGATATGAAACAATGCAGTGCTTTGCTTTGTCTCAGCCGAGAGCTATGATGGAAGAGGGGGAAGGTAGGAAATTTTGAGGAATTATTGCGCACAAAAAAAAATCTCCAAGTAAAGCTTTTTGGTATTTGGTATGTGTTATGAAATCTGTAACTTCTGCAATTTGTTTTTAAGTAAGTAGTTAGAGAACGCAAAAACATAAAGTCCTATTGTTTATACTTCCATTTTAACAATGAAGGATGCTTCAGCCATTTTATTAGGTGCTTTAATAGAAAACAGGAGAGAAATTAAAGAAAAAACATTATTTTTTAAATACAGATTTGCAGTCCTGTATGATTTGTGTGGCACGTCGTATCACAACTGCAGAAAGGGCATTTCCAACAAACCCAGAGAGCTTTATTACAAGACATGATCTTTCAGGTGAGAAATGTACCAAAGATGAAGGTATTAAGGTACCTTTTTTTTTTAATCCATATGCCCTTGTTTTAAATAAATCAAGTATGTAATTAAATCGTGTATCTGTAGCCACTAGCAGACTTCTTAGTGAGAAGTTCCAACTGGGTTTTGCAATGCACCTCGGTTGGCAGTGGGGTACAATAACAACTGTGGGTCACATTTTCTGTCTCTGTGCTAATATACTATTGTTTGGGAGCTTGTATAAAGCATTACTAGTGTTTTAACTTGGCAACATTTCAAGTGGATGTCTTGTGCTTTCCTTTACTTAAAAGAAATATTTTAAATCATAATTGAAGCTTGTATTTTTCTATAGTATGTGAACTAATGTTTGAAGTGGTTTATGATGTTTAAATTTAAATACTTATAAAATCTGGATGGGGCTTTTTCAGATGCCAGTTACTGTTTATGATGTTCATTTGCGGAGGCTGTTGGTCAGTGTTTTTGAAAATTTTACTGTGTATGCATCCTTTGGGTGCCTGTAACCAGAGACTGAAGTCACTGTTTTCTAAAGCTCTGGCATTAACCTGTGGGTGCTTAACTTCCTCTTGCTGAGTTATCTAAACCCCTTTGAATACTGATGTTTTAACAAGCACATAGCAGATAATTCATAAATGTAACTTCTGGATATGCAAAATTTGGTGTTAGGCTGATGAACAATTAAAATGGTAATATTGGAGCCTTCTGAAGTGTACCATATTTATACAAAAGGATTGGCATAGTCATAAAGAGTTTAATTTCTGTGTTTTCTTTCCTGTTACAGGCAAACTTGTCAACATTGATACAAACTCATTGCGGTCTTCCATGAGACCTGGCTTTGAAGATATAATTCGTCGGTGTATTCAGAGGTTCTTATGCCATAATGATGGACAGTCATGGTCAAACAAACGCCACTATCACGAAGGTAAAAATCTGTTTGCATTGAAACACAAAAATGCTAAATTCTACTTGTATTCTTTTTTTTCATATTTTTGTTAGTGTTAATTGCTGTAACTCTTGTCTGTAAGCTAAAGGAGGATAACCTTTTGAGAAATAAGAATTCTGATGGAAGCTGTTTTTTTTACAAATTCCATGGAAAACATCAGATATGTGATCTGGGAGCCTGAAGTAATCTGTTTTTCTCTAGATTGGTATAGCAATGACAATGACAGCTGTATTTCTGTAATAACATGTAATCCTTAATTAATCATCAGCTTGTTGCCTTTGTTGAACATTAGTTTGACTTTCTGTTTTAATTCATCCTTTATTTTGTTAAAAGGGTAGCTCACTAAGATTGGTAAAGTTGTGCTGATGCGATTTTCTTATTCAAGACAGAAGAGTTCAAAATACTGTCAGTGTTCCAGTGTTAGGTATTTTGTAATGCTAATTTGATAACCTTGGCAGATAAAGTGAAGTACAGCCACTGCCTTCAGTAAGAAAGATGACACGGTTTTTTAAACTCTAGTCTTTCTGAAGGATTCACAAAGTAGTTCAAGCAAAGTAGATACTAAATAAAGGGAAACCCATGCTGGCAGAAAATGAAGTTTCCATTCCATTGGAAATTACTGAACTTAACTGGTTAAATCCTAAACTAACAAAATATTTGGAGCTCAGATCAAAACCAGTAGTTTCTACAATTTTTTGATTGAAATAGAACTTCTAAGCTTAAAAATACTTCCAAGTTTAATTTCTGTTCCATATTAATTATCTGTATATTTTAGTGCAATTAATATTTAAGTGTTGATTAGCCTTTCTCCCAAAGGAGAAGCCGTGGAAACCTACTAACCGAGACCTGGCAATCTGTTAACAAATATAGAACTTTGCCAGCTGTGCATGGTGGGCACAAAATACTGCAGCATAAAAATAATATTGTTTCCTTTTATCTTCCCTCTACAAATTTAGGAGAAAATGTGGAATACTACTTTTTTTTCTGAATGGAAGTATTGTGTGTGTCTTTTTTTTTTTTTAATCTTGAGCAAGTTAAGGGTAGTGTGTTAAAAATCTGTAGTGTGCCTATTAATAATTGTTGGATTTTTAAATATAAATTGTATTTGTTTATCTTCATTACAGCTTACACACAAGGTCATGCTGAAACACCCTTGTACCGGTTTTCTTTAGCGGATGGTACCATAGTGACAGCTCAAACAAAGAGTAAACTCTTTCGAAATCCTGTGACTAATGACCGCCATGGATTTGTCTCTACCCACTTTCTTCAAAGGTGAAGTCCGTGGTGAATGTTTGTCGCTTAAGAGTCATAGATACTAAAAATATATCTGACCTTGAAGATAACCTGGAAAAAAAAGTATACCAAAATATTTTATCTTATTAAAACTCTAAACAGATGGGGAATAACTCGGAAAGCAGAGTTACAAAGCATAGAAATAACTGTTAACCTAATACTGACTCTCCCAACTTAAACATGTGGCAGAAAGGCAGTCACGCTCACAGGGGAGGTTTTTCCTCTCCTTTCCTGCATGGAACCCGTGTTATGTATTCGTTATTCTTTTGGGTTAACATTTATAATGATGAAACACCAAAAATAGAAACGCTCAGTTACATGTTTTATTTTTAATTGCAGACCAATTAAAAAGACAACAAAACCCCCTCAGGTGCATCATTAATGACTCAAAGTTAAACGTACCTTAAATAGAATTTCCCATGACCTGTTCTTGTTGGTTACAAGAATAATTGAAATGCCACTCTGGAGGGAATCTGTCTGCTTCTGGCATTGAAGTGCCTCCAGATGCTGAAAAACGAGTGGCTGAGATTGTTCAGGGCATCATTAGTGAGCACGCAGAAATGGTGTCATGCATAGACTCAGGAAGGGAGTAAAGGAGGAAGATGTTTAAACTGATAAATCTGACTAATGGCTGTTGATGAAAGCCTTTTGAAGGGATGTTACTGTGTGTGTACTTGGAACTCAAATCACCTAAAGGACTAAGCACTTCTGTAATGAATAAACGAGTGGTAGGGCTTAGTTCTGCTTTTGTGGAATTTTGTATTCTCACCTCTCTTTTCGAAAAAATATTTGGAAAATTATTTCATAATGCTTTTCTGTCTTTGTAGCACTTGATTCTATAAATAAGGTTTTAATTGTTTTGTTTGGGGGGTTTCTGGGGATGTTGTTGAACTTACAGAGAACAAAATGGATATCGTCCAAATCCTAATCCAGTTGGGCAAAACATCAGAACACCAGTGGCTGGAAACACAAATTCTGTTGGTGGTCTGATGAACATGTCGCCTGGCCAAGGGATGCCAATGCAGAACAGGAGCTATGGCATCGGAGAGCCCAGTGCCATGGGGCAGCTCAGCAACACTCGATATGGAGGCTCTGGTAGTTTGGGGCCTGTGAACTCTGGAACTGGAATGCAGTCCTCTCCTTATCAGAACAACAGTTATGGCTTAAATATCGGTAGCCCACCACATGGTAGTCCTGGTTTAACTTCCAACCAACAGAATCTAATGATATCTCCTAGGAATCGAGGGAGTCCAAAAATGAGTTCACACCAGTTTTCTCCAGTTACAGGTATTTTATTTTTGCTATAAGCTCTTTTTTTTTTTCTTAAGCTGTCTTTTCATGCTTTTATCTAAATTCTATCTCTCATCCTTCTAAAAATTTTTATGCGACCATATATATATGTTAATTAAATGTAGTATACTTAATTTAATGGTAAAAATTTATGTGAAAATAATTAACTCAGTGTGTGACAGTCATACACAATCCAAAGGAATAGTAGTTCCAGACAGTACTGTAGTCTAAGACGTTTGATTTCTGTCGTGTGATACAGGTATGCATTCTCCAATGGGCTCTGCCAGCAACACCAGCAACAGCACTTTCTCCAGCAGTTCTCTGAGTGCTCTTCAAGCCATTAGTGAGGGTGTTGGAACTTCTCTTTTATCAACACTTTCTTCACCGGGTCCAAAATTGGATAATTCCCCAAACATGAGCATAGCTCAGCAAGGTAAAACCAGTACCCAGGACTCAAAAAGCCCTTCTGGTTTGTATTGTGAACAAAACCAGGTGGAAAGTTCCATCTGCCAGTCAAACAGCAGGGATCTCCTTAATGAAAAAGACAGTAAAGAGGGAAATCTGGAGTCATCTGAAAGTCAGAGAGGACCATCTGAAAGCAAAGGACATAAAAAACTGCTTCAGCTACTCACGTGTTCTTCAGATGAGAGAGGCCATTCTACAGCAGCAAACTCGCCTCTAGATTCAAATTGCAAAGAATCTTCTACCAACGTTACCAGTCCTTCAGGAGTTTCTTCATCAACATCTGGAGGGGTATCTTCCTCTTCAAACATGCACGGGTCGCTCCTGCAAGAGAAGCACAGGATTTTACACAAGTTGTTGCAGAATGGTAATTCTCCTGCAGAGGTAGCCAAGATCACAGCTGAAGCTACTGGTAAAGACACGTATCATGATGCCAGTAATGCAGCCCCCTGTGGAGAAGGCACCGTCAAACAGGAACAACTGAGCCCAAAGAAGAAGGAAAACAATGCTTTACTAAGATACCTGTTAGATAAAGATGATGTTAAGGACCCTCTTTCCAAAGAGTTGAAGCCTAAAGTAGAAAGTTTGGATAATAAAATGGGACAATGCAGTAGTTCTACAATTCCTACTTCTAGTCAAGAAAAAGAGATGAAAATAAAAACGGAACCAGCGGAGGAGGTACAGTATAATGTACAATGACAGCAGAGAAAAATACAGTATTTCCTTATTACAGTGAATGGCTAAATATAGAGCACTCTTTTTAGTATGCATGTGTAAACATTTTCCAAGAAAGTTCTGTGCAAATGGTGTGAAACTTGTACGCTCAGGTTTCATTGTAGCTGGACAAGCAGAAAGAGCACTACAGGATGTGTATATAACCGAATGTGCTGTACTGACATCCCAGACTAATGTTATCAGGTTTTGGTATGATTAAGGTAGCGTGTATTTACAAATTATTACTTCAAATCATGTCTTTCCCACATCATATGTTTATGTTTATGGCTTATTAGGAAGTGGAGCTGTAACTGCCTCTGTAGTTTGTAATGCAATAGCAAAAGGTAAAACATTATTTCGTTCTGAAAATATAAACACTACACAAAAATGCTTAATGCTTAAAATAGCTGTAGATTGGTTTTAGTTTACTCATTGATACTAACACGCTTTTTTTCCTTAAATGAGGAATGCGTGTATGCTCAGTATTCAAATAAACGTGTATATTATTTGTTTCAGTGTTTCTAGAGTTGAAATTTCAAGAAATATCACGATATAGTAAACTATGTAACTATGGAACAGCTCTTCTGAAAGCAGCAGTACACTTGTTAGGGACAGCTGTTCTTAAAATTATAAAGTGTAGAATATTGCTATTGTATTTAGTTCCTAAGTTGCCTTTGGAACTGCCACAAAGTACATAGCACTGGTCAGTATAGCAGAATTTACTGAAAATATGTTGATATCTTAGAACTTGAATTTCCCAAGTCAGTAAAACTAAGTAAATAAAAAATTACTGCACAGTTCTTGTATTAGCTAATGGCTGGCTATAAATGAAATGCCTTATAATGGTTTTTTGAGTCCCACTTAGGGAAAAGTCAGAGCTGTGTAACAGTACCCAATGGTGCTTGCTCCTGAGATCTAATTAATGTATTCACAGACACTTGTGAAGATGTGGATCCACTATATGTGCAATTTGTCTTCTTTTAACACTGTATCGGATTTAAAGACAGATTTTTAAAGACAGTTATGGCTCTAACTGACTAGAAAGATCTGTGTGTACTTTTCATGTTGTGTTTACCAGTGATCGGATTAGGCTTTTTTGTGTGTGGCAAATACGTTACTTATCACCGAATGGTACACATTCATGACATTGTCTTTGTAATTTGTGATTGCTGAAATGTTTATATTCAAAGGAGCTTTTTGTTTTATTTAAGTGTACCTTCAGTTTTTCCTAGTTCTCAAAATTAGACAAGCAAAATACTCTAATAAAAGGTGGCTAAATGGTATCTGAACTTCTTAGGCAATTAAAAAGTAGCCCAAGATACAGTCAGTGAACTAAAACAATTGTCTCCCAGTTATATCTTTTAAGAATAGTGAGGAGTTAAATAAAAGCTGAAGGACAGCCATAGGATAGTAAATAACCTTGGTATTTTACTGTGTCTTTTTCAGATGAATGGAGACTTGGATAATTTGGATGCAATTCTAGGTGATCTGACTAGTTCTGAGTTTTACAATAATGCTATGTCTGCAAATGGAAACAACCTTGGAACAAAGCAAGCATTATTTCAAGGAAATGCCTTATTGGGTAAGGAATTTAATCTAATATCTTTTTGGTTTTAAAAATTAGGGTGTTGTTCTTACCTGATGTAAACAGAATGCATCCTCAGATCCTTAGAGAACACTTTCTTATCTCCTGTATCTTTAAGGACAAATGTAATGCACACTGGCTAATTATGCTTTCTTAGGCTATTATGTAACCTATTAGCTGTCTGACAACTAATACTATATACACAATGAATAGAGTTAACTTCACTTATTTTATGGTTTCTTCTGGGTTTGTCTAATGTAGTTTGTGCAGAGACAGGACATCAGGAAGAATGTTCTTTGAGTTGTAAGTTAAAATTGACAAATTTTGTTCTTTAGAGATGACTAGGGAAATAATACAGAATGGGTTTTGATTTTCCACTTACTCTATGTGACAACATCTCGTAGTCTGCAAATTCTTACCATTAGCCCTCCTCAACACTGAAAGGAATGGCCTTCCTTGTTTAGGAAAGCTGAGTAGGAGGGAAGGATAACCTTCTAATAGACCAGTGTCATTGCAGTTGTTACTTCCTTTTATAACATTAGTTGTCTCTTGATGATATAGGGCAACCTAAGGAGGTGAAACATGGATCATGAAAAATATAGAAACAGGTACAGGAACACGTAAGGCCACTGACACTGTTGGCTGTGGAACACAGTGGGTTAATCAGTCCATGAAGCACACTGTGCTCAGGAGTACACTGTGTCTGGATTCAGCTTACTCAGAACCATTGGACTTCCTTCTGTCTCCGTGTCAGAGTTGTCCAAAGGCTGGGCAGTCCACTCCTATATATCAAGGAGTCTGTAATACCAATGTGTTTCAAAATGTTAAAAACATAGATCATTACAGGACCTAAATTAAAATGGACCTTTTAACTTTTAGGGCCAAAGGGAACTGCATTTGGCTTTTTCTGTAAAAGGTTCTATGCGCTCAAAATGTGATTTGCGTATTGAGAACATAAGCAAAATAACTATTCCTGCCTTGTTTAAGGGCACATATATGTGGCCATAAATACATCAGACTTTTAAAAGTAATTCACAAAGTAATACTTACAAAAGTAATTCAATCTATTTCAAACGTACAGTTTTTGGCATCTTTTCATTCTCCAACAGGTGTGAGGAGTCCCCAGTCTGTGCCGACGACCCGCCCACCCTTCACCAGAGCCATGTCTTTAGACAGCCCTGTGGGCTCAGGTGCTGCAGCGAGGAATGTCAATGCATTCTCCATGTTACAGAAACAAAACCTGATGGGTGGAAGTCCAAGAATGATTGAAAGCCAGGAAAATTTTGGAGCAAATCTAGGTTTGTTGTTTCTGTACGAATGGACCTCATTGTAAAGCAAAAAGCTTTTATGTAAAAAAACGTTGCAAGATTATAATATGCATTTTACTTAGAGGAAACCTTAACGTTAAAGAGTATTAATATTGCCATCAGCATATAAATACTTTTGAATTATTATTCCTGCTTAAAATTATAAGAACATAAGTGTTTACCATCTGTGTATTATTACCAGTACTTCACTTTTTTTTTTTAATAGTTAGTTTGGGTTAGTAGTTAAATTACTTTTTACTATTTCAAGTTTTGAATTTAACATGTTTTTGATATATAGAAGCAAGAACAGGTCACAATGGCAGTCAGTCATTAGTCATTTTAAATATGCTTAGATTAGTATAGTTTGATGGTTTAGAACTTGATTTGGTAAGCTTTAGATGCCTTTGTAGGAGTTCAGTAAATTGCTTGGTCATTGGTAGGTGGCTTTGTTGGTGAAAAAAAACCCCCCTCCCCCCCCCCCAAAATAGTTCTAAAACTAAAATATGTAGCGTATTCTAGAGGAAAAGTTACAGTATTTTCTGCTCTTGATTATAGCAAGCGCTCCCAACAGAAATGTGGCGATGAGTCAGCATCAGGCAGGAGACTGGGGTTTGCCAAACTCCAAGGTGAACCGATTGGAACCAACAAGTTCTGCTTCGCTGTTGAGAGCAGGACCAGAGTTCAGCGCATCCCTCCCCAGAGCCTCGGTGGGTGGCTCCATGCCCGGGCTGCCCACTCGGTCCAACAGCATACCTGGGACACGGCCAGTGCTGCAGCAGCAAATGGTTCATATGAGTAAGTGCTGTACTTTTTACTGGCCTACTTAGCAGTCTCACTACTTTCTCAGTACACATTCATCATCAGGGTCTTCTCGGTTTTGGTGGCATACCAATTATCATCCAAAGGCTTTTTGAGGTAAAGACTGTCACTGTTCACTGACTGGGACATTTGATTACTTTTTGTGTTCTGTATGTTTTCTTCTGGTGATACGTGTGTGTTTCATGTACAGATGATTCATGCTGAGTCTGCAGATTTTTTGGGAATAAGTTCTGTATATTTATTTGGTGCAGTACTTCTCTGCTAAGTTCAAGGAACTAAATGCCATCTATAATTATATTTGAAAATATCTGTATTCTGATTAGTTTAATTCTATTTATGATATAGATGGGGTTTTGCTGTTAACTTCTTGGTAACCAGAGTTTTTTAAAGCTTTTTCTTAAGTATTTCAAAATTCTTCTCACATGGAGTATCCAAATTTAATATGAAATCACATTGCAAATACAGATTTTCTGTTCATGGTTACGTGGGAGAAAGTAAGCTGCATGTCTAAAATGTGAAGAAAGTCTTAAAGCCTGTGGGTTTTTTCTGTTCTAGATTTCTAACAATGATTTAGTCTAGAGCCATGTCCTGTCTCATGTGCCAGTGCTGGCATGCCCAAAAAGGACCAAAACAGGCAGTGGCATTCCTTTTTGCCTTTCTTATCATGGAAGGCTACCAGGGCTGTTACCAGTTCTCTTAGACAGATGCACTGTTTCAACGTGACATGTGAATATGAGGTTAATCAGGAAGAAATTTGTTCAGTCTTCACTGAGTCAGAATTCCTCAGTTTAGCTTCCTAGGAATTGTTATTGCTAGGTGATTCCTAGAAATGTTGGGAAATAATGGGATGACACAAACTCTCCTGTGTAGTGCTGTGTGTCTCTGAATAGGTGGAAGGAAGGCCATGCTCCCAAAGAGTAAAATGTAACATGTTATGTACCTTCTGTTTCTTTTGGTTTTCACCTGTTTTGGAATTTAAAATGTCAATGTCACTATGGCAATGTATATTTGCTACTACCCAGATTTCATTGACCAGAAAATTGGATTACATTTTGGATGTAAAGTTGCTGTATCTGTCAAGGTTCTATTCTAGGGGCTTAAGAATCAGAAATTCTACTTAACAGGCTCGCAGCTCTAGAATGGTGTCATATTTGAATCTGTGCTCTGTTATATTTCTGAAATTACCTTGTGTGAGTTTATGTATCTATACACTTTAAAACATGCTAACGGAAAGCTCCTGAACCTGCTTGACAATTTGTGTGACTATTCATAATGCTTTATGTGAACACTGGGAGAGCAAGATGACACCTTTTGTTTTTAAAAAAACACACAAATGTTTTCCCTTGCCAGGGCCAAATGAGATGAACATTGCCATGGGAGGGAATCCCTATGGACAGCCAGGACCATCTAACCAACCAGGATCGTGGCCTGACAACATGCTGTCCATGGAGCAAGCATCACGGGCTTCACAAAACAGGTAGAGCTGGGGAAGGTTTTAAGATAAGTTTAAATACAACTATTTGCTATTTGTCAGGAGAATTTAAGACCTGGGCAAAAAGTAATGTAGCATATACAGTGGGGAAAACAGGTTGGAGTCAGAACGTATTTCCATTTCTGCTGATGGTGTGACACTGGTATCTTTTAACCTAGCTCCACAAAAGGCATTGCTAACAAAATTAATCAGCCCTTGTGTAGGGAGGCACAGAGAAAAGAGGTGGGAAAAACTGCAGTCATGTCTCTGTGGTACATGCAGAAACCAGGAGAAAGTGGATTTTACGTGTGTTCGAGGACACATGGTCATTGCCTGGACATTTTAGGACTCAAACTTGGGGCTTAAATTCTTGCGTCTTACTTCAGTCCTCTGGATAATTACAGTACTTCATCATTTCCAAGTCAAAATATTATATGAAAACAATGTATATACCTTCATAGTCCGTAACGATTGTAATGTTTTTGTATTTATAGACAATTAGTTAGAAACTCTTTGGATGACCTCTTATGTCCAGCACCAAATATGGAAGGCCAGACTGATGAAAGGGCACTCTTGGATCAGCTGCACACCTTGCTGAGTAACACGGATGTCACAAGTCTGGAAGAAATTGACAGAGCATTAGGAATTCCTGATCTTGTAAACCAAGTAAGTAAACAGATTTTGGCCATTTATTTTCAAAAAACCTGTATTATTTTGTTACGTGTAAAGAAAGCAAAGACCCCTCCTCACTCTCTCTGTCTCCTCACTTCCTTGTCTTCATTTTCCTAAGTCTGCGTTTGGAAGCATCTACATTAAAAAATTATTCTTATTGGAGAAGCTCAGTATTGATAAAATTTCTTGTGCCTTACAAAAAACAGAAAATGGCAGGTTTTGGTCTATGTACTGTATTATTTGGTCTATGTATTGTACTATGCCTTGGTATATAGGGTTTTTTAGGGGGGTGTAAATCATTATAATTCTATAAGAGGAGAACTGTGTTGGGTTTCTCTAGTAAACTGTTGTCAGTGGAGCTTGGGTTGTGAAATACTTGTCTGGCAGTGACGTGTTAGTGAGTACGACACTTTCATCTCCTCCAGTTTCAGCTTGAATTTGCATGGCCAGCAAATAGGGAAAAGAAATTCTATGAATAATTTGGAACTTGCTAAAACCCACAAAATCACACTGTCATTTGTACAAATAACAGTTTAAAAGTGTGGAAGGGCTTGAATAATGATATTAATCTGCTTGTGTAAGCAGTGTGCATCAGAATTGATTAAGAAATTATTAATAATAACTTTTGCTATTTTATTTATCTGGAGACAAAACTAATAGTAATCCATCTATGCTGTGTTCTACCCAAGAAACTATTAGTAGTTATATGCTGTGTTAGCTTTATTGTTTCTTTCGGAATTCCTACGTTAAGAATATACTGCTAGTGAAAACACTTTTGTATCTGTTGAAGGGACAAGCTTTGGAACCCAAACAAGATTCATTTCAAGGTCAGGAATCTTCAGTTATGCTTGACCAGAAGCCTTCGTTGTATGGTCAGCCTTATCAAGGGCAAGGGGCAGCAATGCCAGGAAGTTTTAGTAACATTCAGGGACAACAGCCAACCTTTAATTCAGTGATGAATCAGATGAGCCAGCAGAGCAATTTTCCACTTCAAAGCATGCATCCTAGAGCAAATGTGATGAGACCTCGAACCAATACACCAAAGCAGCTCCGCATGCAGCTCCAGCAGAGGCTTCAGGGGCAGCAGGTAATCTTTTGCTCCTGCATTTACACTTTCTTCTTGTTTCAGAATGGAATAAGGTGCACACTGAATTGTGTTGCTTCACAAATATGAAAATTGACATTTCAGCAGATGATCGCAAGGACAGATCTTTCGTTTTGGCAATGCTTTCCAAACAGAGTGCCTAATGGCTGTAGGAGTGAAAGAATCTTTATTAGGACAAGAGTTTCTCCTTCATCAGCCTCTTTAGCTACAGATTCGATCAGTTCCTGCAGCACACGACATTATTGCTCCTTAAAACAGTACTCTTGTGTGACGTAGCTCCGGGTGATCTCATCCATGTTAGGATTTAGTATTTTTCCTGAATGTCACTGATAGCATTAAATGGGCAGCTCTATGTCTCTTCTGTAAATCAGATGTTACTTATTTTCATTGTGTTTTCTGTCTAATCATTTGGGCTTATTGAAATATGGGTTTTCTTTCTCATTCATTGATTTGATGTCATTTTAGGTATTTTCTTAGAATGAAATGTGAGAGAATAGATACAGCCACATAGATCTCAACCCTGGGTTGAAAGCAGTGCTTAAAAAATTGCCCCATAATTTCATCACTGTAAAAGTGCAGTCCTGGCATCAAACACAGTGTACAAATAGAACTTGGAATACAGAGGTAGTGCTGTGTGACATGGAGTGGCAGTGTTCAATCCTTGGGAAATACTAAGTTCTGTCCTGGTTGGTCTGTGACACTGATTCAGTCTGTATGGCTTTGGGGTTTTGTGATGGAGAAGGAAGGAGACAGAACTTTATGATTTTAAGCAAGGCAACTGGGTATGCCCTTCTGCCCAAATCATGATTTGGAACAAATAGATAGTCTGCTATATATAAATTCTTTAAAAGTGATAATTTTGAGGAAAGGAAAAAGAAATAGCAAGCCAGCTCGTTCTGCACTGTCTGGACCAGGTTTCTTTCTGTGTGTGTTTGGGCTGCTTAACCAAATAATTTGGTACTTCAGGTACATCAAATGGCACAAAATTCAACCATTGCACTTTAGGATTCGAGAGGTTTGTACAGAATGTTTGTGGAGGAGTTACCATTCTTTTGTTCAGCTACTGGTGTTTTCAAGCTAATAGTGCTAAAATGTCTTTTTCCAAGTTTATGAATCAGACTCGTCAAGCGCTTGAGATGAAAATGGAAAATCCAGTCAGTGGTAACACCTCAGTGATGAGACCAGTTATGCAGCCACAGGTGGGATCACAGGTAAGTAATTCTCAAAGAGAAGGGTTTTAGACACATCTCCTACACTTCTGTTTAGAATTTTGATGTTCTTTCATGGTGCCAAAGCATTCCTTTTTGGTTTATATTTTCCTCTGTACAATTTTAAAAAGGTGGGGTTTTTTTTACCATGAGGTTTCAGAGGGATTTGTTCCTTAGGTCATGCTATCAATACAGTGTGCCAATAGTCTTCTCCATGTAAGGTGTGACAGATAATCTACTTTATCATTTGTTTAGCACTAATGACAGTTAATTCAATGAAAACATTTGTCTGATGTTTTGATGATTTTTGTTCTGGCTGTGGGTTTTTTAACTTTCTGTTCTGGTAATGGATATGCTGGGCCTTAGGGTTAAAAAGAGTGTAAGTGGTTTGATTGACATGATTCCATTTGTAGAAATGTTTTCTAATATGATTTTTTCTTTTCTTTGGGGGATAGCAGCAAGGTTTTCTTAATGCTCAAATGGTGGCTCAACGTAACAGGGAGCTAATAAGTCATCATTTTAGACAACAGAGGATGGCAATGATGATGCAGCAGCAACAGCAACCTCAGGCCTTCAGTCCACCACCAAACGTGACTGCCTCAGGAAGCATGGACAGTGCTCTGACAGGCCCTCCAATGGCTCAAGTTCCTCAGCAATTCCCTTATCCACCTAATTATGGTACTAGTACCAACATTTTTTGGGTTTTCTGTCTGGTTTTCTTTTCCTTTTCTGCATTTATTATTAATTCAAACTACCTAAATATCAGTCATTCTGAAAAATGGAAAATACTTCTATAAAAAAGCATGACGTTTTCCCTTCTCATCACTGCAAGAAGATAAACTAAAAGTACTGGGTGATGATAACTGAAATATCTATTGTCTGTCCTTGGTCTTTTAAGCAATAAGCCAACAGCCTGATCCTGCGTTTAGCAGAGTGTCGAGCCCTCCCAACCCAATGATGGCATCAAGAATTGGAGCCTCCCAGAACCCAATGATGCAGCATCCTCAGGCAGCAGCAATGTACCAGTCCCCTGAGATGAAGGGCTGGCCCTCGGGAAGCATGGCCAGGAGCAGGTGAACTTCTCAGTTATAACCTATAGGTCAAAAATTGTCTTTCATTTTGTCAGCATGTGGAGCTACATTAAATAGCTCGTAGAGGAAAAGGACTTAGAAGAGAGGAAAATACTCTCTAGTGTCTGCATTGTCCTTAACCTTGTTCTGGTTTAGGAAACAGACTGATGAAATATATCTTATGCTGTGCTTCATTTATTCATATTGGACCTCTGCAGTCTTTGTAACTAGAAGCAACATTCAGTCTTTGACTACTCAAAAAAAAATAACTTAGGGGGGAAGCAGAGAAGTTCAGAATAGTGTTACAATGGATGGTACAGCCCTAACAGAAGCCTCCAAAAATGTTTCCATAGGAAATGCACACACATACCTCTGGGCGTAGCTAAAAATTAAAAATTCCTTTTAGGAGGGAAACGTGTTTCTGCATTAAACAGATATTTGGTAAAAGCAAGTGATGTAAAAGTAGTTTTATCTTTCATGTGTTGACAGGTGGTGCAGGGAAGGCAATATTTCAATGTGTGAATTTCTTGTAAGGTAATTTTATTTGTTCTTTTGTGCTTCAGTTCTTTCCCCCAGCAGCAGTTCAGCCATCAAGGCAACCCAGCAGTGTACAGCATGATGCACATGAACGGCAGCAGTGGCCACATTGGGCAGATGAATATTAATACCATGCCTATGTCAGGGATGCCAATGGGTCCAGACCAGGTAAGCTGTACATAAAATTTGATGAAAAGAATCGTTGAGTCTTTTTTCCATTGACTCCAGTTTGCTTTAAGCCATTACTCTGGCACAATCCTGTTCATATTTATGTCTGTGGGCCTACCATTTGTATGTACCAAGAGATACCTTATTTTTGATGATATTTAACTCAAATCCATGATAAACCCAAGCTATGTACTGTGATTAGCTGCTGACTTTGAAGTATCATAGGTGGGATCAAGACTTAAACTGCACAAAGGATGCATAAATACTTCTGAGCCTGGAGAAACCCCAGAGAGCAAAACACAGAGACTGTGAAAAGCATCTTCAGCAGATGTAGAAGATTGTATTTAATAGCTCTCATAAGTCAGACCAAGAACCCTGGTAGCACAGTATCCTCTTTCTGGCAGAAGTTGATGATGATACTTAACCTTATAATAACTTGTGATAGCTTATGCATGAATAGCAGGGAACTGAGGAAAATCCAGGCCACTTAAGGAAATAATGAGCTACTAACAGGCACTGTAAAGAAGACTGGAATCTTTTCACAGAATGCCAAGGGATGAGCAATGCAATACTGAGATGAGCTAAATTTATTCAAGTACAAAGTACCTTGTGCAGTTTTGTGTAAGGTGCCTAAGGAAGCAGCCAAAATAAGAGAACTTCTGGGGGATAAGTAAGATATTGGGGGACTTTGATATAATAAGTACCTTTTTTATAAAAGAGGGAAAAATGAAGGTGAAATGTCAGATTAGAAGTTGACAGTACTTTCCTCTTCATAATGCAGTATGTTGACCATTTTTTTCCGCAAACGTTTTTTATTTTCTCTGATGATTATTTCTTCTTTTCTTCAACAGAAATACTGCTGACACCTTAGACTTGTATCTTCAAACAGGAAGGCGCTGTGTTAATGATGCACTAGGATTAGAAGGGAAAACTCCGCATCCCTCACGGCAACTCGTACTGGCCTCACAGAAATAAGCGACTTTTCTTGTTAATCATCGTGGTGTCCTGAGTTACATCATTCAGAGGGAAAAAACAACAACCCAACAAACCCCATTTGAGTAGAAGCAGTCTCTGTATCACTGTATAGTGGTGTACAAAAAGGTCATAAATATTTCTGGCGCTCTGCCTCTAGCAATGTGAATTGGCACCGGCAGCCGTAGGTGTGATGGGCAGACGCTGGGTATTTCGGACACTCCTCATCCATTTACTGTCGCTATCCAAAGCCCTTGAACTACAGGCAGACAAAAGTGCCTGGAGAAGTCACGGTGGTAAGAATTTTCTGATTTCTCTAGTAAGAATATCTGACAGAGAATGTAGTTCCTAGCCTTGACTATTTTATATTAACTCCTGAATATAAATGCTGCTTTTGATCTCTTACCCCCAAGAGTCAGGATTTCCCAAGTAAAGTAGCAGAATGAATTGGCACATACTAGTCCAAAATCCTGGCTGTTGAAGCCAAGGGGTAAAAAGAGAGAATAATGAATTTAAATTATTTAAACACAATTAAGACTAATATTTACATATTGATGTGCAGCTGAGTGCACTTTATAAAAGACTATATAATGGATTAATGCAATATCTTTGAAAAGGACTTAATATGAAGGTAGGGTGTACTCATGTTCCTTCTCAAACACAATCGCTTAAGAATGATTTGAAAAGACTGCATAATGGAATGTTTTCTGTGTGGAAATTAGAGCAATAATCTTTCATCTTTTTTGAAAATAACTTCAGAAAACTCAAGGCAAGGCACTGCAGTCTGAATCAGGATTTTGCAGTCTTTTTGTGAATTTTGTAAATACGATCTTTAAGATAATGTATTATATGTATGACTTTTGTAGGTCACTAACTCATTTTTGCAGAGTTTGTGAAGTTAAATATTTAACAAAATTGATTTCTGTAAACTCAGTGTAGTTGAGGTCCAAATAGATTTTTTTTTTTTTTTTTTTAATTAAATTTAACGACTTTGAAGCTGGGTGACTTTGGCCCACATATTTCTCTTCTTTGGTCTTCAACACTTCATTTATTTTTACATCTTTAACATCTTTGTCTTTAAAGCATTTAACAACTGGTCTTTTATAAAAAGCTTTCTCCACCTGTGAGCACTTTGTTACATTTCTTTTTACATAAGGCAATTTGACAAAAGGCTCTGCATTGTACCCCGTTATGGCTTGTCATCACAGTCGTGTCTTTATAGAATACGTTGCCTTTTCAGTTGATGAATCTGGATTGTGTCTTTTGGGGTCAATTTTAACAAACTCTAAATGTTCTTCAAAGAAGCTTGTCTGTTGCAAAATATTTGTTGTTACATGACATCCAGAAATCTTTAAGGATATTAAGCCACACTTGAACCAAATGTCTGCACCTCCTTGGATTGTTCTAATAGTAATGAATGTATTTTCTGAGCAGGTTTCTCTCATATCAGTATTTATGTCTGGTTACAAATTTATTCATATTATTTGCTGGTAGGTGTCCCCCTCTCCCCCCGCCTCTGTTCTGGTTCCTTGAAATGAAGATCCCTTTGCAGGTTTTCCAGTTTCAGGCAGTTGCAGGAGGCAAAACTCTGAACTTCCACAAGGGATGACCCTGCAGTGTTTAAGACGTGTGGTACTTTTGTTCTGTTGTTCACTGTGTAATGGAAAACTGACTTCTCCCAAGTGAGTAAAGAAAAAAATAGTCTGTGCTCTTGATTGCTGCTTCTTGGTACTGTCAGCAAGAGGTGGTTTTATTATTCAGAATATTCAGTGATCTTCCATTTTAATAGAAATAACTTTTAACTAGAAATATTCCCCCAAAGTTCATCCTTAGCATCCAGCCAGTTGTGTTCCAAAGGGAATGTAGATTCAGTTGATCTACTTTATGCAACCCCATCTCTGCAATTAGTACTGAGTATCTAGACAAGGTGACAGTATTTATTTGAAACCCTCAGTCCAATTCGTGTGTGTTTTCTAATGCAAAACTTTTAAATGCCGAAGGAACTTTTATCTTCTTTTTTATTTCTTAGAACATACCTGTTTGTTGTGTAAGTGCTGCCTACTGAAGTTGAAAGGCAACAATTCCTTGCTTTTTATATCGAATCAGAGTAGAACAATCTTTATATTTTTGTAGTTGTTCATTATATTGATGGAAACTGCAAACCCTGGTTGCTTTCATTAGGTGAGCTCTTAGATAGATACTACTTTATACATTCTGCCCTTTTAATTTTTTAAAATGAGTGATTCTATTTATACATCTCTGTATAAGTAAGTGGTACCTGACTGACGTTATAAAAGATCATAATTTTCTCATCTGTGTTTAGAATGTTGGAGCTTTCAAGTACCTACTTTTTTGCTGAATCCAAAGATTTTTAGTTTAAACTTGATTACAGGGCGAGAGGGGGCGTTTTTAAAATGCGTGGATGACATCTCTCTTGGCAGCACTGATCCTAAATACTGCAGCTAGTTTGAACATCTTACCTGCTGCAGTAAATAAAACTGACCTTGAAATCTGTTGGCATTTAACATCTCCACCAATTCTGGTTTGGTTCTTTAGCAGCAGATTTTTCTGAGTGTTTTTTAAAAACTGCCTGCGTAACATTTCTCACCTGTGAGAGAGCAGTTAGCTCATGCAGCCACCTCTGAGCTCTGCTGCAGAACAGGCTGTGTTTTGCTACATCTCTGTTACTCCTTTGAGCATGGAAACCATGTTTTCATAAAATTAATATGTAGTATTTTTTTCCAGTCTTGGCCTAAACTACTGCTTTTTAAGTTAGAAAATCAGGACCGTTTTTCAGTCATGAGAGAAAAACTATTTGAATGTTGTACCAGTAGCACATGTTTTATTTTAGAATTTATGTGCAGATTACCAGATGACAGAATGATACAGCAAGTATGAAACCATGTAATTCTGAGAGCAATATTTTAAAAAATTCTCAGGAGAAGGCATACAGTGTTGAGAATTGCATTTAAGTTTAGTTTACATTAAGTATTGCTTGAAATACCTGTATCTTTATGTTGCAGAACAGAAAAATCACAGGGACTGATTTATAAGAGTTGGTTGTAAGGTATTACTGTTCTTCTGATTTTTGTGTTTGGATGTTAATAATAATGTAAATAAAGGTTTCTATTTAAAATCAGAACTTGGTGACAGAGTGCAGTAGCTGTCTGATACTTTAAGGCTGGTAACTGTATCCTGGAAAGGTCAGAGAAAACCCGGTGCTGTTACTGAGGTAATACGGATAGCAAACGGTTTAAGTGGTTTTTTCAGCTGGCTGTTAAAAGTGAAGGGAGCAACAACTCAGCCCTTCCACCTGGGAGAGCCATTGAGCAACTCCAGCTGCACTGACACGGTGTGGAATTTCTGTCTCTTACAACGTCAGTAGCAACAACAGTCCTCAGCAGCGCGGCAAGGAGGAGAGGCTGGAGCTTTCCCCAGAACTTGGCAGTGACCCACCTTTACTAAATAACAGCTGCTTCTTGTGTCACACACAAACCCCACAGCTCAGCACGTTGTATAAAGGGAGGTGCTGGCTTTTCGGGCCTCTGACTGATACACCACAGCAGCAGAAGCACTGGCCAGGCAGGGTTCTGATGGCCGTGCCCTCACCCTGTCAGAGACTACAGGCTGAACACAAAAACAAAGGTAAGTGCACATTTTTTAAAATCTAAGCCAATATTCTTTCTGCCTGTGCCCTGGGAAGGGTTGGCAGCTAACAAACACCCTTCTCTCGAAACCAGCAAAAATGTGTTTCTATCAGCAAGTTTAATAATTTTAGTATTTTTTTACTTACTTGTATTAATCCAGAGCTCATCATCTAGCAGGTGTTTCTTTCATAACATGTGAAATATATAATACTCTGTGGCTCAATTTAGACAGACAATCATGTAAGACTTCCATAATTTAAAAAGATTTGCAAAAAAATTTTGGGAAGTATATGTGACTTGTGACACAACTAGAAGCTCAAGCCCAGTTTTCCTGTAGAGTGTGTACAATGAAAGACCCCCTGCCCTTCCTCAATCAGTTCCTAAAGGGTAAGAAGCTGAAGTACGTTTTTGGCATATGGGGTGTGCTCCCAGAGCCCTGGATCCCTGCTGGAGTAACTCCTTCCATTTCCTCATGCGTGAAACCAGGAAGGGCATTGAAGTAAGTTCTGTGATGTATTTTCACCCTGTGTTTCTATAGAAGTGCAAGTGAAGTTGTTTTGAAAGAAGGTACCTCTTTGTTTAGAGTGAAGGCCACGGCTGGTCGAGTCTGTCACGAGCTCCCTCCTGCGTCTGCCTTAGAAACAGGGAGCAGATTAATGCGAAAACAATTATAAATACAAATGTGACTGCTAGTGCCTGTGCTACAGTGTATTTAATAATGTCTTTATGAAAATACTCACATCAGCTCTGTACACTGTGCTTCCCTAGGAAAATGATGGGGTTTTTCCCTTTAAAAGCCTTTAAACAGTAACATTTACTTTGTTGCAGACTGAACTATAACTAGATTGTTCTTTATTGACTACAATATTGAACTTCTTGGAGCTGCCTTTTTTTGAAGTAAATGTAAAAGTTACACTACTAAGCAAATACTGCTTTCTCAAAAGAACTGTTTTGGTTTTGAACATACAATATAATATTACCACATAAAAAAACTTCATACAAATCTGATTTCATTAAAATTTAAGATGTACATTTACTGAAAATTTTCAGTACTTTTAAAAATGGATAAATTGTGAAATGTACTATGCAACATTCAGTAATGTTTGGAGAAATGGTGTGTGGGCATTCCGCTCTTTTTATTAACAAAATTTGTCACAACCTGAAGGAATTTCTTTCCAAACAGTATATTGATCAATATTTACACAACCCCTCCAAAAATCTGGCATCCTGTTAGTCACGATTTTTCTCTAATTTTTCCTAGAGGTGTCAAATGGATGGACAAATAGATGTGGAACTAAATCGTATCCTCAGAGGAAATCTGAGAAATGTGATGGTGTTGAGAATATTCAACACGGCTCGCTTCAGTTCCTGAATCTCTTAAAAGTTCTTTTCCACCATTACCTTTACACCAGTTAGAAGCAAAAGTGTTCATCTTTTCTCAGTCTTGCTTTAGAGTTAGACTTGGCTTTGAGGTTTTCCTCGTGACATCTGAAGTTGCACTGAGAAATGTTTTCAGTTTCATTCCACGGTCTGTGTGCTCGCTGTGCCTGAGGCTGGGAATCCTCCTGGGGCTGCGGCTGCATTTCCTCCTCCGTCAGTTCTGGGCAGTGTTAGTGGTGTCATCTTGAAGGAAGATGCCTTTGCAGCAGGTGAGGTATAATCCAAAGCAAAAGCAGGTGTAACAGTGGATTTCAGATACCTGGATTTCTGACAGCTTTTCCCACAATTTCACTGCTTCTGTTTAACTCACTCACCAGTGCAAACATTCTACCTATTTCAGCCTCAAAGTTCAGCCCGTTCTCAAGGCTCATGTGAGATTCTTTCTGAAGTCTTTCATTTAGTTTGTACATGGATTCAAGTTCTGGCCAGTTTGTATCCTCATGGAGGTGCAGCGGTGGGGGGGGGTTACCCCTCCCATCCTTCCCACAGTTGTCCTCTTTAAAATAAAACAAACAGAATTTAATGTATAACATTCTAGTAGGAAGTAGTTAGAAATACATTTTTAATGGTTCCATGCAAGGAAAAAAACCTGAAACGCTGTGGACCACCTATAAAATATCGCAGGAGAAACAATCCAACTACGTTTGAAACTCAAACCTGCACAAAACTTGGAGCTTCTTGCCAGTCAAATATTACCATTAAATGAGCAAATAAACCCTCTGGGAGGAGTCAAGACTGCGAAACCCTGTCTGGTGAGATAGATACTTGTACATTTCTTTTTTTTACATATTTTTTCACTGCACAATTTGAGACCACTTTAGGATTTTTAATGAGCCTCAACCCCGTGTTTCAGGGGAGAGGCAGAGACAGGAACTGGCCGGCAAAGGTAACTATTTCTGAGGTCTTTAAATTTGTGTCTCACCTTTGGGCTCTGGCAAGTTGTTGAGAACTCCATATCATCTTCAAGTTTTAAAGGATAGTTACATAAGCAAAAAGCAATCTTAAATAAAACACAGTAGGCTACTTACACTACTTACACTTGTAGACTACTTACTTTTTTAACTTGCCTTTATTTTTTTGCGCCCAGCACACGAGGCTGTGGTTGGACAAATAGCAAGAAAATACATGATACCCTGGCAGAGAAATTACAGTTGGTTTTGTTGTTTCTGGGTGGTGTCAGAGAGTACCAGGGTACCTGCTACAAGTTTAAATTTAGCTAAAACCTCTATAACGGGCTCTTAACTTCTCCTGGCAGGTAACCATAACTGTTAAGCAGTCAAACATAACTGTTAACCATAACTGTTTTCTTCGCCAGCTTTGCTCAAGTTTGAAACTGCCTTGACCTTAATGCTCCTGAATTCCCAGAAACATGCACCAGCAGGTTTTGTACAGCAGGGAGTGTCTGTAATCATGGCAGCATCGTGTCTTGCATCACTTAGAGCACTTCCCAACGTAAGCATTCCATGATAATAGATGATGATGTTAAAAATGGTGCTGCATGCAAAAAGAGAAGCAAAGGAGATGAAGGTAAGTAAAAGCTTAATGCTTTTGGTGAACTGCTTCCAACTCACAGTGACTTGGCAGATGATGGTCTCTTCACATCTGGCCACTTTCGACGCTGAAACTGCCTAATTTTCAAGCAGCAAAAGGAGAAAAAAGTTAACCGTCACCAAGAAACCCACCAGCTCTACAGTCTGAAAGATGAGGAAGGAGAAGAGTTTAGCCTGAATTTTGACTAAAAGATTAGAACATGCTGTAACATTGAAACAGAAATAGCTCCAGAAATAGCTTCTGTGCCCTTTCAAAGTAAGGGCAGAGAGAGATCTCACAGATGCCCTTCCAGGCAGTGCCTGTCCATGTGGTTCCAAATCCCACGCTCCTTTGGCAGGGAGGTAGTACTTAAGAAAAATAATTTGAACTGTTTGTTAAAAATGTACCTGTACTGCTCGTAGCTCCCATCTTTAAGTCCTAGATGGGGAAAAAAGAACAATGTTACCAACTATTGTCTGCAGCAGAGTAAGGTATCAGGTAAGGCTTATTTTTAAAAAATCCTAAGAAGATCAGCAGATGAGTGTGTTTGCCACCCATGTTACCTGGAGCTGTTCTTCTTGTATTTAATCCCTTAGTCTAGATAAAACTGGTTATATGTTGGGAAAGACGTCTTTGAAACTCTTCTGTGACTGCCCTTCAGAGGTGTATTTAAACACCAGAACCTTTTGATTTCAAAACGTGCAGCTCTGTGTGGTGCAAGTATCAAGATGCAAAATAATATTTTTGATTTTGGTGGAGTCAGGCAAATAACAGTATTTCTTATGTAAACTTAATTGTACAAGAAATGCAGCTTAAAAAGAAGATACACAAGTAACTGTCCCTTTTGGTTTGCCATCAAACATTAAAAAAAAAAATTAAAAAAAAAAAATTCACAAGCAGTATAAAAATCAGATCCATTGACTAGATCCAGAGAAAAATTTAAGGGATAGGAAAGGATGAGACCAACCTAGAACAAGAGTAAAAGCCCATTTTGCTGTTTGGAATTTAACTCCCTGCTTACAGGAGCACATATTTTGGCAACGCAATGCAGCCCTTCTTGGATGTGCTTTATTTCACAAGTGCCTCGCAGTAAAACCAATCGGCTTCAGCACTACTCTCCTTCTTGAAGTCACTGTAATTTTTAAGCCAGTTGACAACAAGGCTGCACGGACCACCCTGTCTCCAAAGAAGTATTTCAAAGAACTGTGCCTTCAGCTGGAAAGCTGAAATTCAGCTGCCAGACTGGCTGCCCAGAGAGGTTGCGCCGTCTCCATCCCTGGAGGATGGGAATCGATAAAGCCCCGAGGAACCTGCTCTGAGCAGACATTTGTACCGAATAAACTCCAGAAATCCCTTCCAGACTGAGTTGCCCTATGAGCTGATGAAGGTACTAGTGGTTATTAGGGAATTCTGACCCTCTTTCCTCAGTTTTGTTCCTTCCTTATCTCCTTCCCCTGCATCTCAGCAATACTCCTCACTCTATTGTTTTAGTATCATTCTTCAGTTCAGAAACATCACATCACACAAGTGGAACAAATGCAAATATCTGAGCAATGCAGCCCCCAGCCTCAGCAAGACATCACTGGGATAAATAAATACTAAAATCCTTTTGACTGATACGTAAAGTCTCATAATGGTAAGAGCCCCATTTCCTCTGGGGAGTTTCTGAGCGCAACAGGAGTCACTTACCCAGATCCATGTTCCTGGTTCTTGGATTGCATTGTTTGTACCCTTTGCAGCTCCTGAGCTCCATGAGCTGGACGTGCAGTTGATTGAGAACGTCTCTATCCAGCGTATTCACGGCATTAATTAGCTACAATAAACAGGGGCTTTTATTAGTACCTATTGCTCTGTAGTTTGGTAACGTTCATATATGGAGTACATGTGGTTATTTGTAACAGCAAAGAAGCCGAATCATTCTATGTTCAACGATTTAGGCCTCACCTACACCCTGCACCAGTTCTGTGCTTTTTCAATTTACCATCAGTAAGGAACAATAGTGCATCTCCAGAGCTGTCCTGTGATCAGGTACCTGATACGGATCGGTATTGAGATCAAAATACTCCAAAAATCCAGTAGCAAATTCACAAAACAGGAAGTTGTGGGTCTCGTTGATTGTCCTCAAACACCAGTATGTGTTGTTGTTGGCACTGGTACAGGCACAGAACGGGCCCACTGCAAATAGAAGTTACAAAGACATAAGGTACATGCTGCTGGCTTGAGGCACCGTTCGTTACTTTGCTTCACTCATAGACAATGACTGTCCCAGAGTCCTGAGCTCTCAAACACAAGAAGCCTTCCAGCATCAGGCTCTTGTTCTATGCTTAGCTGTCTTCCCTGTGTGGCTAACTTAAGCAACAGCTTGGCTTGTGGATTTCCCTCACTTCTCTGGTTGTGAAACACTCCAGATGTGAGATACAACACATAATGGTACCACACATGGTGTCGCTAGGTTTTCAGTTGCAGTTGGTTTTAGTTTTTTTCACTTCCTTGCCTTTCGTGCAAGGACAACACCAAGGCAGAAACAGAGCTTAGTATGAGGTGGGTGGCGTAGCTTTGGCCACGTACCCAATGGTATCAGTAACGCGTAGGAGCCTGCTGTCCCTGCCCAGCCTGGCCTCTACCTGCCTGGCTGCTACTTAGTTTGAAGTGTCCTTACGTGTCCACAGGGGAGCCGTTTGCCAGTGCTGGTTGTCGTGGGTGAAGCAGGTGAGCCCGGGCATGCTGCATGTGTCGTTGTTTTTGAGTCTTTTCAGCAGTTTGCGCAGCTTCTTCTTCCGTCGTTGCTCCCGAAGCAGCCACAGCCGGTCCTTCTCCTGTAGGGCTTTCCTGCAGGCAGGAAACATTAGCATCAGGAGAGACTCTGTTATACAGGAACACCCCTACAAAACATGAAGCAGCTAATAAAATAAGGTGCTTTGAGGGAAAGAAAGAACTGGTATTTTTTAATTAAATGGCTCCACTTCCAAATGTCTCTGGACATGACTCTTTGCAATTCAATGTCACTGACCAAACAAACAAACAAACAAAAAAAAGCAGTCAGAGGGGGTCATTCAGGCTCACCTGAGGTTTGGGATGGGATGTTTCCCAAACCAGGAAACCTTCTCTTAAATTTACAAGCATTTCCATATGGGCTTGGTTCCTGGCCCAGGCACCTGTGTGTTTATTCTTTTTAATACAGGATAAACGAAATCTTACTGCTTTGGCTTAGTTTGTCACTGGTGTGCCTGGACCACGTGTTGTCTTTGCATTTCCTCTTTCAAAGGAAGAGCCTTCACTTACTTGAAAGGATGAAGACTGGATCCCTTGTGCCTCAGTTTGCTCTTGTGTTTTGAGTGGTAACTGGAAAATAAAACCAGGATTGTTGATGAACAACAGAAAGACAGTTGCTCCTGTTCACATCCCACTTTCATACTGGATTTGGAGATTTAAACCAGTGTCACTCCTCCCTTCAATTTATTCATTCAGTGTAGGTGGTGGATACAAAGCCTGAGGGACTGGCCAGTCCTTCCTTATCTCCCTCGAGCATAGTGACATCTGGTGCTCTCACACCATAACGCAGTATTGATCCCCAGAGTGTTCCAGCCACTGTTCACCATCGTGGTTGTCATTGGTTCTTGTTTCTGTACACGGGGCAGATACAATCAATAGACTTACAATCCAATTACAACATTTCTTTGACTGATTAATCACTGATTTGGTCAGATGACAAGATGAAAGCATGTACCACCTTCCTGCCGTTTCCCTTCTGAATGAAATAATTTAAATCCCTGTTGTACTTTGTAGGGTTGGAGTTTTTTCTCCATTGTTTCCATAGCTAAGAGTTCCAGGAAAACTTTAACAAGATGCATGGAGCTGCCCCAGCAATGCCAGTGTCTAATCTGTTCAGAGAGAGGGAGAGGGTGACAGGCACACATTCCAGCTGGGTGGCTCTACTGGCTTGGCTCCATCTCCAGATTATAATATTTTGCAGAAATTTCTGTGTAGTTTGCAAAGTTAACAGACAAACCCACCTTCATTAATGGCAATATTTTCTGACTGAAGTTCATTGCACCACCCACACAAATCAGCAGAGACAAAATAAGTTCAATAAATGTTATTTTCTAAACAGTACATCTGATTTCAGTCAGTGATCAGACTAAAGTTCCCTTCAAAAAAGACCCAAATCTTTTAAATTATTATATTACTGGAAGCTTTAATAAATTTAATCCTTACAGCACCTTAACAAAGTAAGATCACTAAAGAACTATTTATCTTTGATTTTTTCATCTTGCACAGACACTGGGTATTTCATTAACTAATCCTAAATGCTAAATCCTAATCCAGTGCAATTCTGCAAACACATAAATATCCGTAACTCAGATTATTAACTTCATTGATTTCAGTGGGATTATTTGGATTATTCATCTCAATAACGCTGTGCACAAATATATGTGCTTCCCCTGTTGGGCCTGAACAATTTAACATTCTTTACATTTACTATAAAATAAAAGAATAACTTCATCTTTGCAGTATGTATTAAATAAGAACAGTTGTTACCATCAGTTTTGAAAGAGGTGATTTATAAGACAATAGAAACTTTTGGGGGATTTGCCATTTAGAATGATACTGATTTCATTTTAAACACTGTTTGCTGTGGGTGCCCTGGGTGCCTGGCATGTGTCTGCTTCCCTGGGCAGGCTGACATAACCCAAGGAATTGATCTCCAGGTGTCAGTGATCTGCTGCTGAAGCTTGGGGACAGAATCCACCTGGACCACAGCAACCACGGGCCATTGGTGAGCATTTTGCCGTACTTGGCTGTATGAGAAACCAACTATGCAGAGACCTTAATACATTATCACTATTTCAGTATTACCTCTTGCACTTAAAATTCACAAATCATCCGCATGGGGAAAAAAAAAAAAAAAAGATCTGTTGCATTAAGTAAGTCAGTGGCAGTTACAAAAATGTGGTTACTGTGCACTGACTGTTCAATTCCTGCTTCTCCCTGCTAAATATTGCAGTGGCTGCATCCCAGGAGAGAATCCATCCAGCCTTGAAGAAACTGAATGGGAAGAAATTCTCTCCTCTCCCTACCCTGTTATTCCATTTGCTTTACACACTATTCCTTTTACAACAGCTTTGTGTAACACTGCACCACACGGACAGTTTGCCCTGGTGGAAAGCAAGTTCTCAGAAAGAAGCCTGCAGTTTAAAACACTAATCTCTGGTATCTAACAGCAGCGGCTGCAGTACCAGAGCACGACTGGCTGGTTATAAGCCACATTACACCTCCTGCTGCATCATCACCACTTGACACAGAGACAATTAAACTCCTGCCTGGCAGAAGATGGGCCTTGTGCATCTGCAGCAGCTCAGCTCACCCCAAAAGCACTTTACAAGAGTGTAGGAAGCAGGCAGCCACTTACAAACCCCCACACTCTGATCAGATTCTGATTCTCTCCCATGAAGACACAAACCAGCTACTTTTGCAAACTACAAATAATTGCTCTGAAGTACATAAGAAATACCTTATCCTGTTGCAATCACACTCTTCAGGTCGCTTCTTCTTCAGGTGACCTCTCACCTCCCTCAGGTTTTTTATTTTATTTTGCAAGGTTTCAATCTAAAGAAAGCAAAGATACAGCTTAAAAGAAAAATGCAGCAGGATTTAGTCGGTTTCTAACCTTCTCAAATCCATTCTGTTGTCACCACATGCTTTCTTATTACCACCTCCTGTGACTCCCACCACTAACAAGCATTTTCAGATTATCTGCCTTCCCAAAAATGGCAGGAGGAACCCTCACTTGGACCATTTGCTGGTTTTCGATACTGGTGGGAACGCGGAAGGAAGAGATTTGGTAAGAGATTACAGGAGGACCTTGCTTTATGCTTCTCTTTGGCACTTGTTCCACCATCGTCTCCAGGCTCTTCATACACACAAGCCTAAGGAAAACTAATTCAATTCCCGAGTGCAAGGGTTAAACACAAGCAAGCAAAATAAATAATTCTAGAAGCACCAAAACTAATGAAGCTCACTTCTCCTTGGGCTTGTGTTTGACAGCTGAAGGCCCCTTTTTGAGAGATATATTGTGGAGCCAGACTGATTTTTTTCCCAGGACGGGGACACTTTTAAGTCTCTTATTTATCTCTTAAGGCTTATGACAGCTGTCCCTTCAGTTGCAGTTCTCTCTTCCACTCAGCACACTGTCTTCAAAAACTTGTAATAACTTAATTTCTTGGAAATACCTACTATAAAATCAGCCAGCAAATTCAAAAGGTTCCACAGATGCCCAGAGAAGACAGACACAAATGCAAGTCAGCACCATCCTATCAGCTCACAGAAAACCATGCTAAAAACACACACTGGAAATGCCTGGCTGATAACATCACTGACCTCGTGGTCAATATGAAGTTTATGGTCCTTCCAAGCTTGCAGTGACCTATACAGATCCGTGTCACACTGAACGGTGTCATTCTCCAGGATATAGCACCTGGGCACGGGAAAGCAATCGGTGTTTGTTACAGTGAACACACACAGGCAGCAATGCAAGTAGATGGTTTTAATACCACAACTCCAGGAGGGATGAGAAGCCAGACTGGAAACAACATGCAGAGCTCAGAAACCAGCGTTCACTCAAGAGAAGAGGCACGTGTTATGAGCCAGAAAAGAAGTTTGGATTCGAGCCATGGAAATTTTTCCGTAGTAGAAAAACTGAAGGGGAATATTTCTATCAAGCAGAACCTGTTGACTGCTTAATTTCTATATGCAAATTGTGCTGCATGAAGTTCTTGCTTATTCATTAGACTGCCTACATAAATAATCTCTACTAACTAGCAAGCACAGAAAGCATTACTCAGAAGCAATTTCCCAATGCATAATTAATTGATGCAGGGGTAGGGGCAAGGATAAAGTACTTCTTTAGAAGATGAATTACTACACCATAAAGAAAAGAAAAATAGAAACGAAGAAATATTGCTGTTTTCTACAAAAGGGGTACAATTTTTCAAAGGTATCTCCTGACTTCAAAGGCAAAATACCCCCTGACAATTTTAAGTGCTTATGTTTCACTAACTTCTAATGCAATCCAGGTTTTACAATTCTTTCAAAACCAAACAAATGCACGCTCGACAGATTCATCCGAGAACTTTAATACCATGTGGCCATTTTGGAACGCTTGTTTAAGTTAAAGCCGGGTCATCTTCTCACTACTCCTTTATTTTCTTTCAACCATCTCGTGTATGTTGTCCCCTTGCCTTCATTTCTGCAGGTGTTCTTGGGGGCTCCTCATTAATTACTCACAACCTTCCTGACAGTTCCTTGCATAGATTTGAGATTCACCCAGTAAAGGCAGCAAAATTCAATCTAATTTGTTCCAGAAAAAAAGCACAGATAGTGATTTATGGGTCTTGAACATTCATGAGAGCAGGGGTAAGAGGGCACGATTCTCTGATGTCAATCTACAACCAATTCCTCCTGTTAGTGAGTCTCTAACCCTGTAAACAGGAGTCAAATGGAAACCAAAGATTTCAACAGCAGCTAACTGGCTCATGCCTGTTCACATGAGCTGGCTGTTAAACAATTTAATGCATGTAATCAATAATGATCGGTGGATTTCCTGATAATTCACAAGCGGAAATGATGACTCAGCTAATTAAGCACAGTTGAAGATACACCATCAGTCCCCAGGCTTGTGCACCGAGAAAGAGATTTTTAGCTGTTAGAGCACCCAGCCAGTTCCCTCACCTCTCCCAATACGTAACACTTCCCAATGCTCCCGGTCCATCCCACTTCATTCATAACACAGATCTCCCTTTCCTAGCACTGGCTACAGGAAGCTCTGAGACACTGCTTCCTCCCCTAGGGCTGATGTGACATGAAACTAGGTCACACTCCAGCTAGAGCCTGCTCCTCAGCCTGGTCAGGTTACCCCGGCACACAGAGATGTCCAGGGACAGAGCCCGATGTGAGACAGAAGCACACACAGCCTCCTGCAAATGGTTTCATTTGTTCTCACTGGAAACATGCACTGATCCTGTCTCTAAAGGACAGAAGCACTGCTGTAGTTCTCCAGTAGCTTCATGCCCCTCTATATGACAAAATTAAAACAAAACTGAAAGCTGTTGTACACATGAGAAAAAGAATTTTAGTGAAGCCAGACTGGGATCCAAGAGGGACACAATTCACTCACAAGTTACCACACCCATTTACGCAAAGCAGCCAATTAAGCAGCAAACGCTTTCAAAAAGATAGCACGTGCACTCACCTGTGAGTCACTTTTATCAGGTTCGGGGCTGTGTATTCTGCAATGCCACCGGTGCCGCTGTATTCCCCCATGTCTTTGTCTTCCTCCTCACGAAGAACAGCCCTCTGTATCTTGTGCCGCTTGGTGATGTTTCTCGGTAAGACAGGCTGGAAGCCATCCTCCAAACCCAAGTTAAAAACAGCCCCCTCCAGCTCAACAGACACAGAACGGATGGAGCGGTTGCGGACATAGCTGGGTTTGTATTCTGCAGGGAAAAGGAAGCGAAAGGATTAAGAGGGGGAGAAAGAGCATGTTAGAGCTGGTTATCTTTGGGGTTCTTGGGTGAAAAAAAACAGCCCACAGTGTGACATCCAGAATTAACTGGATGACAAATGGTATTTGGCCTGGCTAGATGGTTACCTTAAGGCATGAGAGAGAGGGCAGATGTAACGCAAATGCGCAGGGATGGCAGAGGGGAAAGAAGTGTACTTGTCCTGTATCACTTCAAATGCAAACAGCTCTTCAGAGACTCTGCTCCTTCCCCTCAGAGTCACCAGATGGCAGTAACACCTTAAAAAGTAACCATGACAGACCGAGACAGCAAGGTCATCCTTACGACCGGTCCTCTGCTATTTTCCACTGTCTACTGTACAATGCTCCAGCACTAGGGCTCCTGCAGCCCTTCCCCAGTGTTCAACCTCAGCCTCTTCTCAATTCTATGCTCTTTCTTCAAGGTAAGGTGCTTGATGTTTTGGGGAGGGATTAATATCTGTATCTTTACCCACATCTAATTATTTTCCTTGCAATTACTTTCCTGATGTGTACCTAAGTCACTGAGGAACACTGAGTGAAGCACCGCTCTCCCTCAGGCTTTGTACCCCAAAGGCAAAATGAAACATTTGGTAGAAATTGTCACTACACAGTAGGAGACTTCTCATTGATCTTTTCACCATTACTGCTTTCCAAACTTCTCTGCCCCAGCCCAAATCCCCAGAGGTCCTCTTCTGTTTGGTCTGGAACAGCACAAACATATGCTAGTCACAGAGTCTGAATCCACATCTAAATGTCCCTGCTGTATGCTGGGCTCCATCTCTGGTCATACTGCCTGCTCACTGCCAATGACTGCCGAGAGTCACTCATGACGCTGAGCGTAATCATCTCAATTATTGATGAAAAAACTCCAACCAAAGTACCGTGGCCTCTCTTCTCCTCCCTGCCTGGTGCCTGAGCCTTAGCTCTCTGTATGAGGCTTGGAGTTACCTAAGACACTACTGGAAACAACCGAGTCTCTTGGCTCCTCCGGTCACCTCTCCTTCACACAGAGCTGAAACACACACATAGGGCTTCCTTCTGCGATCTGATAAGGCGAGAACTCAACCAATGTGCCAACCCCAGGCTCCAGAGAACAGTCAACTTTCTTTATGGGATAATCTCCCCAGGAAAACAAACAGGGGAAAAAAAAAGGAAACCAAAATTGACAAAAGAAATACTCATGGCAACTGGCATGCTTCAGCATCAACACAGACCGAGTTTCTGCAAAGAGGCCTTACATAAATTCCAAATGGATCACAAAAGTCTAAAAAGCATTTTGCAGACTGTGGGAAGAGAAATAAACATCTCCTCCCACCTGAAACACCACACAAAGAAAGTGGAATACCAGCTGGATTGTCTGGCTTTGCACATTTTCCACCTGTGGTTCGAAGTTTATTGCTGATATTAAGCCAGGTGAGTCACCACCGAAGGAAAAAAAAAAAACACCAACCCAAAAGACCAATCCTATTTCAGGCACCCATTCAGGAATTGTTGGACTAAATGAGAAGGAAACTCCCATCTTTTCATAAGTAGGAGGAAGTTCCAAAAAGCTACAGCCTAACAATTACATTCAAAGTATAAACTCCCATTTCTTTAATTGTTCCCTCATTTCATCTTGTTAACCTCAGCCAACTAACAATTTACCTTCCTTCCCCATCCAATATGCCAATCCAGCATGCTGGACTCAGCTGATAGCTGCAGGGAACTGTCGTCTACACACGTCCCTGAAGAATTAGAAGCCAGGAGTTAGTCCTCCCTTGCAGCCAAACTAACTCGGCCTTACAATGAACAAATTGGTCTGGAGTGAGACAGCTCATGAAGAACTTGCATCACTTCATGGCAACACGCTCCCCGCAGTGCTGACTCAGCACCGTGATTGGTACCAAACTCCATTATTTCCAGAGGAAGTGGTTAAAATATTTTATGAGATCAATAGTCATCTGTGCTGTGCTCTCCCACCTGCAAAGTGCATTGCAGGCATAAATACCAATGGCTAATTACTTATTAGTCGATCCCTCAGGTTTAAGTTTTACTCTCCAATTCATTTACATGCACACACAGCCCACAAACAAAGAGGCTCTAAGGGCTGTTAAATATTTGGCCCAAAAGATCTATGCTCCCTTTTCTGAGTTATTAAACTTCGGCTTTGGTAAGTTCTATGGGCCCCGATGCCCCTCTGCCCTTGGTCCTACAGAAGCCAGCTTTCTCATAGAGAGTGAGGCTAAAAGCTGCACCCTCAGTTGGAGTCTCGAGAAGCCTAAGGAAGGTAACTGTGTTCCAGTGCAGTGCTCATCCAACAGAGCCTTCTTGGACCCCTTGACCAGCATACGCTTGTCTTCGCCGGAGCCTGAAAGGAAGGACACTGTTCTGGTCCAGGTTTCCCCAGACAGCCTAGAGACAGAAACACACGTGATTTTTTTACAACTATTTTTTGGTAGTACCTTAGGTTTCAACACAGTCTAGAGAAAGCATGAACTGCAGTATCCAAAATTATTATTCAACTGAATAAGTGAGGTAATGTCATATTATAAAACCATAAACTTTATATCTGACATAAACATGCCCAGCCTTTGGGTTGCTATTTAACTCTCCTCACATCCTCATCACCCAAGCCTTACTGCTTATTTTGCAGCTGCCAAATTCATTATTTAACACCAAGATCATTTGCAAACGATGGCTTTCTTGGGGATAACCGAGAAGACTGTAACCAACTATAACTACTGCATGGCCATTTCCACAAGGCAGGAGCATGACCGTTCTGCAGCAATGCTGCTGAAGACCCAGAACTCTTGGTCTTCCTTGTTGACCCTTGCTCTACAGAGGTATTTTGGATCTGAGGTATTTTCCAGCATCACGATAACAGAGTAAGCCAGTATGCAAGGATTCTGCTTCTGACATGTGTCACAAGGAAAATATCCACCACCAGCCTCACGGATTCCTCCTTGACATTTCTCAATAACGTCTACATATTTTCCAGAATTTTGAAGAGCAAAAGCATTTTTTTTTTTTTCCTAGAAGACTGAAGTAAAATTAAGCACTTTGAAGTCAAAGTTTTTTAAAATATCTCAAATGTCTATTAATACAGGTAAGGGTTTAGAGCTGGTTTTTCTTAGGTATGAAGTATCTAGGGATTTCTAGAAAACTTGTTTTGAATTCATGTCCTCAGATATTTCAAAGAAGGAAAAAAAAACCACCACAAAAAAAACTTCCTTACATCCAGTTTCTCACAACTTCAAATGCCTTATTGGTAGCTGATGTTCAGGTTTGGGTTTGGTTTTGTTTTTTTTGTGTTTTTTTTTTTTTTAATTATTATTTATTTTGTTTGGGTTTTTTGTGGTTGTTTTTTTGTTTGTTTGTTTGTTTTAATAACAAAGAAGGTAATTTTTCTCCAGGACTGAGACTACCTCAAAAGAAAAATGAACAACATGAAAATTGGTATAAAAATGCTCTAGCCCCTTTGTACACCCTTTTGTTTGTTGTTTACAAATCCGTGTGGCCCATCATCATTTCTCTACGTGTGGCTTAATAACTCCTTTAATCACATGCACTTGCTCATCACAGGAGGAGGAGATCAAATCCACATCAAGAAAAACATAAGAGACCACAACACAGCTGAAGATTTTAAGAGCTAACTATTACTTTAAACTTTCTTCCTACTGCAAAGCTTTGTTTAATCTTTCCTATAAAAATAAAAACATACTAAAGAAAATAAAGAGGACACAGAAGTGCAAGCATTCCTGACACCCAAACCCAGATATACCAAATATCAATTCTTTTGTGTCTCTAGCACGTAAAAGCTTTGCAGGAGAGTTGTGTGTTCGTACATGGCCCAAATAGCATGTACATGACAAGACCCTGGTTTGCCATTGGATTTACTCAATTTAGAAAACAGTTTTGCCTGCTAAATGCACTGGTACACCTGACAACAGGTCTAGACCATGCCTACATTAGAAAGTAATTATTTTATCAAAACATTTGGTGCTCCAGCCCCTCTATCAGCAATTTAATCTGCTCTTTTAGACCACATGCTCTCACCACACATGACTGGTTTTAATTTTTCTGAGACCAATTCTCATACCCCCATTAGGGTTTGCACACACTTGATGCACCTCAGAAGCAGGACGCCCAATTTAGTTTTCTGCAAATGACTGTATATTAGAATCTGTCAAAACTGCTCTCTGCTAATCCATCTCTATTGTGCATGACAGAAGAGAGTGATCAGGGTGTTTCCTTCAAAATTGCACTTCAAAACTGTGAACTAAAGCATTGACGTGGATGTGACTCTTGTCCAGTTTGAAACTCCTGTTCTCTGTTTAGCTCTGTTGTTCAATCCAATGAACAGCACTTGCTGCCATGCGAGTTGCGCAGCAGTATGAACCATGCACTCATCAAATTCTGAGTCGCAAACCGCAGACGGCTTCAGAGCCCAGCAGAGATTGCACTTTATTCCAAGTCTCATGAATAAGGTCATAAAAATCTAAATACACACCATCAGCATTCAGGTCCCACTCTTGGCATGCACAAACCAGTGAGCCACCTTTCTAGGCAAGCTGTTTAGAAACCCCTTGGTATGTTCCCTTGCCTTGCATTGCTTTGTGCTCATTTGTGCTCAGTGTGCCATTTATTAGATAAGCACATATGCAAGAACAGCCAACCCGAAATCCAGGAATCTATGTCAAAAGGTCCAAGCTAACCTCTTCCACTGAACAACACACCCTCGATGTGGGCAGAGGGAAAAACAAAGCATCTGTGGAGTCAATTATTTCACTCAAGGCACAAGCAATTGGAACATTGGCAAGATCTTACGTTGCTAAAGGTTGTGCCTTAGGGTTCAATAAGACAAGTGAGCTGAAGGTTACAGCATAGACTCTGCCTCTTTTGAGTAGAATATAGGAAAAACCCCACCACTCTGATCCCTCTGCCAAAGGTAGTAACCTTCACTCTTCTACCTCATTCTCCTTCATAAATAAACTAAAGGTAATTATACACTTAACCACCTCTCCTGGATGTTGTGAAAATTAGTTAATGTTTAGGTAGCACCACACAGATGAGAAGTACTTAAGTAAGTGTTAAGTATTATCAGATAGCATTATGTTGCCTCACTTAAATTGTTTTCCTCTTCTCATTTAAGTGCCTTCGATCTACTCCTGTTATTTGACTCCCCAGGACCGAAGTTTCTTCTGTGGGACTTCGGGGGGGGTAGGGGGAGGAGGTAACTGAACTGCAAGTTCTAGTGTTATTTAAAGATTATGTGCTGTGCCACATATTTAAACAGTAAGTATAGTTGAGTAATTTCATCCTGGAACCAATAATTTTTTTCAACTAAAAATTAGCTTAGTAGGTACTAATCAGCTTGCAAGGCAAATATAATGGGAGAAAATCAATTTAAACTCTCTATTTGAAGCTTGTGCCAGGTCATTATACAGAAAGACTAATCTGCTAAATAATTAAGGCTCTGTATTTGTGGAGTGAGACGAAAGAAACATTACAAGTGAATAATAATTCTGTACTGCTGTTTGCCTCTTTAATCTATAATTAGACTATACACTTCAAATATAGATGTTAGTCTGACTAAGGTTTAATACAGAGCCAGTGGAATGGGCTTTCTGAAAAAGCACCTGATCCGTGCCAAGGAAACTAGAAACAGAGTCATCCCCTTTGGACGTGATCTCTGCTTAAAAGTCAGCCTTGTCTCTGCTGACTGAGCACAAGGAAAGGATGTCAGAAGCAAGCAGCTTCTGTAACAAAGCACACGCACCCTTATTAAAAATAAATTATTGCAGTAATGGCTCCAAGCATTGCAGTACCTACTGAAAATTGGAGTATTTACTGTAATATACTGCTAGTGTTTCATGGCCTATGTAAAGATGTGGCAACTTGCCATTTCAGTGTGTGTACTGCATTTCCCAGCTTTTAAAAAAACTTTAATATAGGACCCCATTTTGGATCAAAACATGCTTCTTCCTACAGACAGAGGTATTTTCAAATCTAATTGTCCAATATGAGGCACACTATTTCCACATACTGTCAGAAACACAGTAAATATGCTGACAGAATTCAGCACCCACAAAAATCAGAACAATTCTGTGTGTTAGTGAACAAACTCATAAGTCTTGTAAAGGCAGAGACAGAAGATACGGTGGCTTTGCTTACTTTTCTTGGAGAAGAGTTTCTTCCTCCGTCCAACATGGCTCAGCTTGTATTCGTTCTCTTCACAATTGCAGTCTTCGCTATTCCTGTTGTAATACTTGGGCAAAATATTGGAGGTGCCTTTGCTGTTGCCTGCAGCTGCCAAGTTCACCATTCCCTTGCACTTGTGTAGCTTGAGCTTTCCACTGGCATCTTCCACACACTGCCATTTCTGGAAGAAAAATTTGGTCATTAAAACTCTGTCCCAACTGTGCTTTGTCTGATGGCCAGCTCCAGCAATCTATCAGAGGTTCCCTGCTGTAATAAGCTGGGGTTCATCTATCACCTGCTACCAAAACAGAATTTTTGTAATCCCATTTCCAGATAAAACAGGACCTCTTCAGAACACTCTTGCTTTTGTTTCTTGGAGGCAGAACAATGGGAATTTTTTAACAAAATCAGTACTAAAATTGGAGGTGACAAGTGACAACTTTCAGAAGTGTGACTACGGCATAAGTCAAGGTTCTTCAAGCCTTATCTCTAGGTTTGAAAAGAATCCTTGCCTACCAGCAAGTGTGTTTGTCAGGCTGGCAAGAATCCATGCCACTATTACACCATTAAAACAGCACCAAGCTTCAGGCCTGCACGTAATCTCAGCCCCATTCCATGCTCTCCGAGAAGGAAAAATACTTTTTGAAGGAGTCTCCTTCTCTTTCCTAGTTCAAACGCCTGATGGCGAGATGTTATCCGAATTGTGGATTCCTTTACTGTAAAGATCTGGTCTGGTTAGCTGGTTATCTAGACTTGTACAGCCAAAGAAGAGGAATAATCACTTCCAGGGTATGAGTCACTTCATCCTAAGGTCGCCATAAAGCGCAGATCAGAAAAAGGATTGCCCTGCAAAAATGCCCGTTTCTCTTCACTGACCTTTAAAAGGTTTTGTAGGACAGGATCAGCTATGCAAGTCTGCAGTTCCATGAGCTTATCTCCATCTTGAAGATGTCTTTTAATAGCTTTTCCTATTCAACACCCTTGGGCTTAGAAAGCAATGGTGAGCTGCACTGGATGCCTGTGAACTGAGAATCTCCTCCCTTTTCCACTCAAACTAGAGCAAAATTTCATCTCTGATCTCCAACTCCCGATACACAAAGCCTGAAGTAACCTGCTTATAGTGCCCCCTGTGCTGCTGGCAGCGCTGTGCCGAGGGAAAGGGAATTTTTGCTGCCTTCAACCCGGCACAAAAGTTTTACCCACTTCCCAGATGCATCATAGAATAATTTCACCTACTGCTTTATTTACCTACACGCTATTAGCTTCAGAGCAAGGCTTTGAGATATGTTAAAAACCCTCACAGTAGCAGTTGGTGCCGTTTTAAGTAGAGACTCAGAAACACTTCAGCCTTTTGCTGAGTCTGGAGAGGCGTTCCTCTTTTTCCCTATTACAAAATCCTAAGTCTGTGCCTCCAGGACTCACTGGAATATTGAGAATTTTCCAAATAAAAGAACAGAAAGAAAAACAGCAATAGCTCCCAAGCGAGACGACATTTTACAGCAGCTTGCAGCTCCATGGGGGAGTTTCAGTCACTTCCATTCCCAAGAGGTGTGCCCAGGCTAGGACAACAGAGCCCAAATTCTCCGTTGAAACTCACTACACTGTTTGTGTGACAGCAAAGTAACAAAATAGTGTCACTGTGCTTATATAACACAGAATTTAACAGGAGTAAGAAGTGAACTGGCTAGGTATGGTGGATTTATTTATGTCCATGGGAGATCCTCTCATTGAAAATGATCAGTGTTTTATGGTGTGTCCACTTATTTCCTCAGACAACTGGATGCCAAGTCTCCCGAGCTATAACTACTTCTTAGGTGCAGGTATTGTGTCCAGCCTCTAAGCCTTGCACTGATGCAGATAAACCTGGTGTAACTTTCAGCACAAGGAACCACAGAAAACCAATGAGAGATACCAACAATAAGACACTTGAATCAGGCACCTTTGCATGACTGTCTTCACCTGTAAAGCAGGACACATTTACCTAGATGAGGTATAGAACAAATTAACCTTTGAAGAATAAATTGCTGAGTCTTGGTTTTATTATTTTTTTACAAATGCCTAACATGATTGATTCACAGACTGAGGTTTGAAGTAAAAGTTATTTTAGTAGAATAAGCAAGGGTTTCTTTTGCAATAAAAAAAGATGTTAAAATAGTTGTTGCTGCTTCCCGTTTCAATTCATCTGAATCTTATTTTTGAAAATACATGAACAAACTGCATTTTATGCTCAGTAGCGCTCTATTCTGTAGGTGTCTGATACATGAAAAATGAAGATTCAACAGAGGGCAAGTTAAATGCCATGATGAAAACTACTGTAAACAAGCGCTCTGATGTGTAGCCCGAAAATATTTTTTCTCTTTTCCTTTCATCTCCTGGCAAGAAAGCGATGCTCATTTTTTCCCTCCAGGTGAACTGGGAAAAATCCTTTAATTTTTGGTGCAGTTTAAATCTTTCCAAGGCAGCTGTATGCTGCAGCGAAAACATCTTAAAGGTTTTGCTGGAAGGGCACACTGTATGCATTAACAGGCCCACTGCTGAACGACTGCAGTGCAAAAGTGTGTAGATGACTTTAGAAGCAAATGTTGAACACATGTGGGGGAAAAAAAACCAACAAAACCAAAAAAAACCCCAAAGCCCCAAAGCTTTTACTTCTTTTCTCCCAAACAGATAACAGTCATGCGTGTGGGATTCAACAAGGTACCCTTGGTCTGCTTGTAAGGACAAACACAAATTCTCTAGGTCAATATCGCAGCTATATTAGTTGCAGTCATTTCCACAGGATGCTTTCTGATTTAGAGGGACAAAGGGCAGTAACTGAAAGGCAACTGTGAAAACCCCTGTTTGACAGTCAAGAAGCTTTAAACATTGTGAATTCTGGCAATTTAAACTGGTTTCTAGCACAGAACATACCAGCGTACCATCAAGCGGAAACCTGCGTTGACCCCTGGAAGCAACTACAATATAAGAGGTAATCACTTACATAATTAAATCCCTATATGAAGAACTCCAGAGTGCCCCAGAGATACTTTGGCTCACAGATATAAACAATAACCATCCAGCAGCAAAACATAATTACATATAAATAGTGGATTGACTTAACCAGTCAAGAAAACAAAGTGCCTTTAGTTCACCACTTGCCCCCAACTTTTCAGGTCTTTTCTTCATTAGGCCAAAAGATGTGCTCCTAATGCAAGTTCTACAGTTCATAATATCTCACAAGAGCTAAGTCCTGAAAGAGACGGCAGCTTAACACAAACTAGAAATCAGTGGAAAACACAGACTCCCCCACAATCTTCCTCCCAGCTCATATCAGAACTCCAAAGGAAGAACCTTTCTTTCCTCCTGTAAAGCCTTGCAGAACAGCTACTCAAACCATCAAATAAATGGATTTTGCAATATGTCCTGAAGTCCATCAGGCTCACGTTGTGCAAAACTTTCCAGACACCTCATTTAATCATTAAAGCTGTTCCAGCTGGAAATTTCCCACCATCTTCAGGCAGGCCAAGTTAGCTGCTGCGCTTCTGCTTTCTGCCACCTACTGTGCTGGGCTTGTTCTAACACTTCTGTTCCATCCCCTGCCCTGCCTCCCACTGCACAACACATGCTTCCCAGTTACCTGTGTGCAACTGTCTGGGCTTTAGTTTAATGGAGATATTAGTGCTACTGAACAAAAATCTTGTATAATGGTACACAGCAAGGTAAAGAGAAGACAGTTTGCAACATATATTCTCCCCTCCAGACCATATATATATATATACACACACATATATCAACAAGAGTGAATTAAGACTTCAATGTTTCTGTGAAACAGGGATCTTAACAGCAGCAGTTGTAGACTGAATGAAACAGATGCCCCGTTTCCCTCTAGCAACACAATTCACCTTGAACATGCAAATGACCCCTCTGCAGAAAAAGACATGCTGTATTTTTCTGTCAAAACCCCATTATTTCCTCCACAGCACCCATCACCATCAAGTGGGTTTTGCATTATCATGCATCAATGTCTCCTTACTGTTATAGCAATCACAGATGTTAATTCAAAGTCATTACTTGAGGCCCCAATCAGAAACAACTAGCCATGACCTTCCCTGTAGGATTTTTTCCCTACAATTCACTCATTTCGCTCAGTGAATCTCTTTCAATTAACACTGTTTTCTTTAGGGGAGAAGGGCTGATCACACAAGCCTTGCTAAGAAAAGATCCCAGTTGAAACATACAGCTCTCGGAGCTGAGCCCTAAATCATCATGCTGTGTCTCATCAGCTCCTCTTTTTGTAACTCAAAAGATTCCATTCCCTTTTACAGAGAAGTGGAAAGTGAAACTGTGTGATCCCTTAGCTGCCAGCAAGGCTCCCTCCCTAACAGTTATAGGAATATAGGCTCTAGGAATCCAAATTGCTGCAGCATAATACAAGTTCTATGTTCTTGTCACCAGCCTGACAAAAACACTTCAGCAGCATCAGTCTCCTTAAGTTCATGGAGATGCTTTCTGAATCCTATCCTCACTGCCTCATTGCACGGTGAGCTACAAACAGATCGTTTTAATGACTAGAAATATTCTACTTCCAGTCCAAACAGCTGATTTATTAGTAGTCAGGATACATTTTTTTCTTATATGAAACAAGTACAGTTACAGTTTAGTTCTCTGAAACAGCTGAAGTTACAGTTTAGTTAGCTATTCTCCTTTGCTGGGGTTTGTTCCTTTCGATATTTTTTTATTGGGCTAATGAGGACAAAACAGCAAAACCCAGCCAAAAAAACGAGCCCCTTCTCCACCAAAGGTAGTTCTGCTGCTTTTGCTGGCAGCTCATCCTCCTGCTTAGATGTTACAGGTTTCAGGAAACAGTCAACCCAAAGTTTCCCACCACTTGTCTCATACATATTACTACTACTCTGTTCTTGTTAACTGAAAATCATTGGCTCATGTCTTCTGTAGAGCACCTCATAGATTCTTGCAGAAAACTTTCTCTCTCCTCAGCTTTTTTTTTTTTTGACCAAATATGCCCAGTTCGTTAGCTCTTCCTCACAGGTATTTTCTTAATCTTTTAAGTACTCCCCCTCTCACCCCATACCTTCTTCCAATTTATCCACTGGCAAAGGATGAGTCTGGTTTCCTCCATTTCATGTCCTCAGTATATAAATAGCACTGCCTGGTCTTCATTTCAAGGGGACATTATTTCATTACACCGACTCATGATTTTTTGAGATTCAGAGCTCTGGGCTCTCAGCTCAATTTCAGTTGTCACACAATATATATCACTCAAACCCTGAAATTGTAAGATGGATGAACAATTTATTGACAGAAAATTTTGAGCGCTTTTTAATGCCCCAAACTGTAGCTGAAGTGAGGCAGGTGGGACAATCAACTAGTGTGCAAATGAAAAACCAGGTATGCAGCTAAATTTAAGACTACAATTCTGTAATTCATTTATTATTAATGTAATAATTGGGTTGTGGCATCAAGTGGTCCCAACTGCTGCAGAACCTAAGGAGTGCAGCCTAGGCAGAAATTACATTGGTGGTGAAGGGAAAAACCAGCAGCAACAAAAGGGGATTTGATTTGTATGAGGTTCCACAGCAAGTCCATAGCAGTTCTGAGACTGAAGCCAGTCTCCTGACCTCCAGCTTGTTGTCTTTTAAACTAAGCTAAACTGCTAATCATGTCAGGATATTTGTAAAATCTGGGGGGGTTATTAAATGCTAGTAGTCATTTTGGCAAGATAATTGGAACATCTACAACTCTAATGAGAAGGAGTTTAAAAATCTCAGTTAACAAGAGATGCAAATTTCTTGAGTTTGTGACGCAACAACAAGAAAAAAATCCTGTAAGTAAAATAGCCTCTGGAAATCATTATAGGCTATTTCTGGCTAAAGGAGGAAAACAGTTTTCTTAATTATAATTCTTGATAAGGAATACAATCCTTGAATAACAGCCCATAATAAATCATCACGATTTTAATTTTCATGGTTTGTTGCCTTCTAATGTTATCAGTTTGAGGGCTGATAAAATTTTTAATGTATGAAGTTAGCAACAAGCCATTTCTTGTTGCAACCACAGATTAAGAACCGGATTCTGAAAGTTGCTGAGCATGTGCAACTTGCACTGGAACTCAGGAACTCCAAAGATCTGCCTAATGAGCTATTAAAATTATCTGGATTCTAGCTGGCTTGATATGCTTCACTTATCAACAGAACCAAAGTTCTTTAGTAACCTCAGGTTACTGGGTACAAAAGAACAGGACAACCACAAAAAAATAATAAAAAATCAAAAACATCCTCATCCTTCCCAGTTTTTAAAGAAATTCCTTATAAAACCTGACTTTGTTCCCTAGGTCAGGTTAATGTAAGTACCAGGAAAAGGAGAAAATCTAATTTTTTTTTACTGCTCCACTCTTGGCACTAGGCAATGGCCAATGATTACAGTGGCGGGAATATGATCTAGATGTAGATCCACTTCTGAACCGCTGCAGGAAAGCACACATTATTCAGAATAGAATTCACCACTGCTATGCCATGCTGTGTCAGAGAACTGGGGGGGGCAGTCCAGTGAGTGATATACTTTCAGTTATGGTATCTTCAGGCCAGTTACAAAAGAGAACATCCCTTCATGATCCTTGGACAGCACAAAGCAACCAGAGGGAAGACTGTGTGTCAAACCTTTCATTTGCAGAACATATGAAGGAAACAAAGTGGAAATTTTTGCATTTCTAATGTTCTTCTGGTGAAAATTGTCATATAAAATAATATTTTTAATGTTATTTAAAGGAAAATTGCACTTGTATCAGATTTGTACATAGAGCTTTGAATATAAGAAGAATTTGAAAAGGAAACAACACAAACTCAAAAAACTTTTTCTTTACAAATTAGCAATATTATTGTACTATACCAGGTGCTGCTAATGACAAAATTAATACTTTTAATATTTTTTTTGATGTGTACTGCATAGATTCCTTACAGCAATCAGCAGTGCTGCAGGTATTGCACGTTTAGCAAATGTGCACAAAGTTGGCAAATGAGTTAGGGGGAGATTTTGTACAGCTGTTGTTATGATACTGGGAATAATCTACAGCACAATGCTGATATCGTAATTGGCTTCCACAAAAGCACATTAATGCAGGCTGCCAGATGAAAGTGGGTCAGCTTCCACTTAACAGCCAGTTTAGAATGAAAGGCCGAACTACACTGAAGAGAAAAAATTTGTGTGGAAGCCGTTAGGTACTAGGATAAATGTTTTTTATTTCTTGTGGGAAGAAAGAGCTCATCTCTTTTAAATCCTTGAATATAAATGCTGAGCTTCTCTTTCATCTGAGCCTACAGTCACCCTTTGTTGGATGCAAATAACTAACACAGACCAAACCCTACTAACTGAAAAAGAAAACATGGCAACACACAGATTCTCATTGCACTCAGAAGAATTTACATATATTAGTGTTGCCAAAAAATCCTACATAATGGACTCTGAAACAAGGTTTTAAACAGCGTGAATAGCCTCATCTCCATGATCCTGGTGCGCTCTTATCAAAACGATTATAGGTCAAGGAGGGTGACAGAGATTTGCAAAGGAAGAGCATTTTGTGGCGATAGAACTGTATTCACAAACTTGCACGCTCACAAAGAATTTCAAATTCTCCATCTCACAATTCAAAGCTTTCTTTACCCCTCCTTTACTCTAAGCTCTGTCCTTGTTTCTTCTCATTCACTCCCCTTCTGAGTGTTTGTCCTCCGTTTGTCCTTCTTGTCTCCTCTCACATTTCAGATTCCCTGGCACTGCTCAGGCTTCTCTGTGCACTGAACAGCAGGTCCCCAAAACTTCTTTGAGTCAAAAGAAAGAATCCCAATGACTTTAACAGGCTTTCAGCTAAATTTTGACCCAGGCTTCTCTTCATCTTTGCATCAGGATGATGCAAAATTCACCTTTTGCACTAAACACTCCAGGTACTGTTAAAAGCACGTTAATAAAGTGTCCTGGAGGATCGGGAGACATCTGCTAAATAACCAGTGTATCCATATACCATAAACTCCCCCAAGGCAGTGGTATGCTATTCATTTGGGCTCATTCTACTTACTATGCAGAGCTGCGAACAGCACCAGCAAACAGACACCACCCATTTGTCATTTGAGAAGTTAGTCTTGTTTCACTCTGAAAAGACTTTTGGGCGCACCCATATTTAGACATAATTTATCCTCAAATAAACACATTCATCTCCCACTATTCCTGCTGTCTAGACAGACTACTAGGACATACTCTGTAGAGCAGGGGTTAGATGGATTGAGACTCCCTTGAGAGCCCTTCCCAGACTCTAATTGACTTGATTGTTAGGCAATTTTTCCTGATGTCCAACTTAAATTTCTTTTTTGCTCAATTTCATCCTATCACTTCCAATTACATCTGACTGAACTGCTCAAAACAATTCTTCTCCTCTCTGTCTCCTGACAATGAGGATGCAGCACACGTGTATCTTATTAGCACACCTTCACTTTGGAATTTATTGGCAATTCTGAACATGGAGTTGACATTTTATGCCCACTTCTTACAGATGTCAAAGATACTTTATTATCCACAGAAGAAAACATAAGCCTCTGAATGTCTGTAGACAATACAGGGCCTTCCCCCTTTCTTCCATAACTGAGACATGTGGTAATTAGAGTAAAAAAGCCTGAATGTAGCTAAGTTACCTTATGCAAAGAGACAGCTTCAGTGACAACATGGACTTAGAAAGTCTCTTTTTCCCCTCTGTTCTTACAATAACATTCAAAATAATTGGGAAGATGAAGACAAAAGGAAGAAGTTGAAACATCTCTCAAAGGGAAAATACTGATGGAAAAAGAAAAGCTGTATTTCTTACTGGATGATGTTGTAGCAGAAACAATGACTTTTCCCCCAGTTTCTCAAAGAGTGTTGCAAATTCAAAAAACAATGGCTTGCTCCCACCCATCTGAAATTTCAGCTGAAGACATCTTATAACAATAAACTACCGCAGTTCAGTATTTTTAGGAAGAAAAGGATGTTACAATCTCTCTGCATACTAAATCTGTCAACAGAGGCCACAGGATGAAAAAAGCATCTGGAAAACCCTAATACATATAAATTGGATCCTAACACCTCAGGAACAATTTTGCAGGTGCACTGAACAACATAATCAGTAGAGTCAGAAACAGGGAGTCTGGCCTCCCACAGCAGAAAATGAAGAATTTTAGCCTCAGTAGGCCACTACTATAGACTTGGTAAACCATCCTGATTGTGTCTGCAAGGTGGGTTACGTTCCACAGACTGGCTTATTCTGACAGCCCTCTGAGCTGCCAGGCTGCGGGTTAATGCCAGTCCAATAACAGACACATTAGCATCTACCTTCAACCTTTTGTCCACATGTCCACAGCCCAAATGCTTTACAGCTGTTGGAACGGGACACTCTGACCAGTATCTGGGTGAGAAAACAATGGCACAGTCAAGTTTGTCATGTTTCCAGAGGATGAGAATCCCCTCAAGAGAAGAGAAATCTCCCCAAGAGTGGAGCTGCTGGAGGTAGCTTTGCTCCACTTTGCACTGCTCTGGTAAATTTGCAAAACCTTTTGCCGTATTATTGAATATCTGACCACATATTGATAATAGCCTAAATTTTTTTCTCCTGGATTTCTTCTACATAACTTGGATCTAAAGTGAGCATGTTTTCATATCTGCCCAAAACAGTTATGTAACAACAGAATGACACGCGATCAATGAGCTTTGTGCCCATATACATAGAGACTGCCTGCAGTCATAATTACATGTGTGCTCTCACAGCATATCTTTGTTAAGAGGAGGGATATACTGCGCCCACAGAATGTTAGTTTCCCATTATTATATGTAATTCCAAATAACAACAAAATGAGTTCAATTAAGAATTCAAAGCAAAGAGAGATATATGTATTTGAAGGGGTTGATCCATTAGGTTCATTGTAGCTTCTCAATACTAATGAATCCCAACCACATTCTATTTGGGGAATAAAATGTTAAAACAGCATAGGCAGTTCTCTTAACAGTAGCCAAGAAACAATACAGAGGCACTTGAATCAGCAATTTCTTGACTGACAGTCAAGATCATAAATGCTGTAATGCAGTTTTGAGCGTTTGAGCTCACAGAATGAGCCATTTGATTTATAAGCTGGCATTGGTGAAGGACATTGTCAAAGCTAAGGTGTTAAGCTTCACCCAACTACAACCGCCTACTTTCAGTCAGGGGTACAACACCCTACCTGGCCAAGCTGTTCACAAGCCGTTTGGTACTCAGCTCTCTGACAGAGGTCTTTCACACGCTGGTATTTGGGTAGAAAGTTTTCTTCTTGGGCATCTACCTTCTCATTCTCCCTCTTATGCAGCAGTTTACTGGGGGGGAAAAAACAGCAAAACCAAACTACTTATTTTTGCATTAATTCCAAGATATACATACCACTTGCTGGAAAGGTTCAGAGGAGTAGGTTATCTGCCAAGCCCAGAGCATCACTGGTGGCCAAAACTTAATAGTCCGGTAGAAACTAGTACTTATCATCATCTTCGATAACACAGAAGTTATTCATATCACGCTCTCAGGGAGTGTAAAAAACCACATAAAAGCAGGACAGCATGTTTCAGGTCTGATTGGCAGGCAGCGACAGCAGTGGCTGTGAAGAGACCATATCCTCCTCACTCTACAGGGCTGCTCTTTGCCAACCCTTATGTCCCGTGTTAGGTATTAAAGCAGAGGCACAGAGAGAACGGCCAGCAGATGAACACGCGGAAAGGAAAGGCCTTATTCGTACTCCCATGATACACACAGGGGGGCGGGGAGGGCAGCTGCTTAAAAACAGAATGCCTTTCCATTTCTCAATCCAAGTAAAACTCCCCTTCCCCCACCCCAACAGCACATTTATGCAGGCTGTAGGCAAAGGCCATATATCCCCTCCTATCACGCAGTCCCTGCCATTAGGCACACTGCAACCCTGTCCCTGCTGGCACTGCTAAATGGCTTTAGGTCCCTGGTAGAGTGCTGCTTTGGCTTCAGTTATTCAGTATCCTTCTATTTAAAAAGACTGGGCTTTGTGATTAACACTTTCCTTACCCTCTTTCTACTAGAAATGAGTCTCTCCACACCTTCATCTTTTTCTTTAAATGGAACCTAGAAGGAAACAGGGAGAGGAAGAAGCAATTTCCACAAACCTAGTTACCAAATCATGCCCCAGTGTTCTCCCCCCCCCCTCCCCCCAGTTCAGATGAGAAACATTACATTTAACTGCACAGGGCAACATCCAGCTTTATGAAGCAGGCACATATACCTCTGCAGTGCAAATCACGAACAAACATCGGATAGATTTGTTCTCACACAGACAAAATCCACAACAGATTCACACAGTACAATATTCCAACATAAGCATGTTTAAAGCACAGGGGATTAACCGAATTGTCCTTGATCACAAAGGATCACAAATTAAATCAGGATTTCCTGACTCCAGTTTGGACTCTTAACTTGTACACTACCCCCAAAGTATACTATTCTAAAGCACCTGCTCTCTTCCCCCTCTCCCTCCACCCAACTACTTGTAAAGCAGATCTCCTCCTTTTCTGCTCATTTTCTCTAGCAAGCATCCAGTTGAATTACCTTACTCAGTCTTTTTCCAATTAAAGTATTGATGGAAGATCTCAAATAATAGTGCAATTCTGATTGCTAGCCTGTCTTTATATTACAGCCTAATACCCAACCAATCCTTTCAACCCAATTATTCTACAATTTATTCAATACAGAATCATAGAATGGTTTGTGTTGTAAGGGACCTTAGAGATCATCAAGTTCCAGCCCCCCTGCTGTGGGCAGGGACACCTCCCACAGGTTGCTCAAAGCCCCATCCAGCCTGGCCTTGAACATCTCCAGGGATATGAAATGCTTTGATACAAAGATGTCAGAGAGACATTTAAAAGTCTGTAACTCAAGTGGCCAAAGACCTGCACTTGTAGCCCCTCACTGCTACAAAGATTACATTTAGTATATCCAAATGCCATATATGCCACATAGCTAGTATATGAACCTGATAAAATGAAAATAAATAACTGAAGTCCGTCACATATTGCGAAATGGGTCTTCAGATTTTTCAGTAAATTATGTACTCATACAGATGGTAATTTTATTATATTTTCATTTAAATTTGCTGTATGTTGCTGAATGCTTGCTCAGTCTCCTGAACAAACACATACATATTTACACACACATTTCCGTTTCTTACCTATTCACTGGTCTCTCAGAATCCAGAAGCTTTAGAATTGATTTACCATCCATATCAGATGGAATATCCAACCCAGCAATATCTAGAATTGTAGGTGCGAGATCAATATTCAACACAATGTGAGGATTCCTGAAAAAAATATATATGAGAAGCTGGTTTAAAGTCTATGCAATGATAGCAAGCAACTCCAGCTCTTCCACAGAGACCAGGGATCTGAAAAAGTTTATTTCGTGACATCTGCAAAGAAGAAAAGAGGACACAATCCAATTCCTTTACATGAAGGGAATTAAAATGTAAAATATAAGGAAGTTGCATAACCTCAAGAGGGATTAATCTGAAATTTAGCACAGAGCATTTTTGAGAAAACAAAATAGTTAATAAGCAAAATTAGTTAATTATTGCAAAACAGGGTTCAAAAGTCTTTCAGAACACAAGAAAGCATTGGAAAAAACTCCTTGGGTGTCTTAAAGAATCATACTGTCTGCCAAATATGCTGATGACTTTATTAAAAAGTAGATTTGGCAGGTAGCACATGCTTTATCTGTTTCAAGATATGGTATAAAACTAAGTACATCAGCTTACATCACAGCAAGCATGTTCTGAATAGAACGTTAGGAGAAATACATTGCTAGACGCTATGGTAAATAACTAAAAGTTATATACATATGTATCCATACTGTTTATTAGTTGTGTACTATTTCTTTTCTGTATTTCTTAAAAAAAATAATTAAGGCAGGCACTCCATTTCTTAAAAGCGGGGAAAAAAAGAGAGTGAGCATACTGTCTTGTACAGCACTGAACATGAAGAATCACCATGCCATGATTTGAAGGCACAAATGAAGTATGGGACCAGATGGGTGGCTCTACACGTTAGTGCAGAATTCCAGCTCAAAATACAGGACAGAAGCAAGCTGCTAAATTCACACTAATTAATGAGACATCATTTAAAAATTACTACATTTTTGAGCAAGCGAGCAAACACGCACTGACAAGAGCATGGATGATGAATTAAATTGATGTACCTAATTTGATTTTAATTACTAATAATTGTAGTGTAGCATATTTGGTAATAGAAATAAGAGCTTAGTAATGACTTGCTACAGTGACTGCTATTAAATCTTCGTTGGTATCAAAAGGGAGTCATGACAATTACTCTGCAGGAAAAACATAAGGTTCACACAAAACATGGATGATTGAAATTCTGCCATTTAAAGAAAATCAGTCTGAAAGGGAGTGTCAATTTATTATCTGATACATCCCCCCTTCAAGATATTTTATCCTGTTCTTCCTATTTGTTGTACTGTGACGGGCTCTGTTCTGTTAGACCCTGTCAGGCTGACTCCTCTGATTCTAACAGAAATATTTTTTCATCTTCAGAAGCCACTGAAAAATGAAATTAAGTGGAAAGGTTTCACAGCTTTTACATATATCTGGGTGTAAAGATCCTTGAACTAGAGCAGACAGGAGGTGGCTGGTCTCTAGCATTGCATGTTGCAGAAAAAAATAACTCATTCTACTTGGGTCATATTAGCATTGCCTCTCCAGAAGACCAAATCCTGCAAAGGGAAAGTGCACGTTCTTAGAAGGCTAATCCAGTTCAATTGACATTCTGCGCTGCTGCAGACAAACTTCTTTCAGTACTGAGGTAGAATGTTTAGTTCCACCTGAGGAATCCCTCTTCTGCTCCTTAGAGAAGTAACATTGTTTATTTCACATGCATAACTGCTGTAAATAAACTAGACACATGGTGTAATATTTACAGAATATAATATTTTTGTGCCTACTGACAATGTGAATCAGTGAATTTAGCCAGCAAACAGGATGAGATTTTTTAATAAAAATTTGCTACCGTATTACACACTGATCTGTTCCTCTGCAGTAAAGAAAAAAATTGTGTTGAAGACTTTGCGCATGTTAATTATGCTAAAACATGCACACTGATATAAATAAAAGGCAGCAAATTATGACACTGTCCAAAATCATCACTTAAGTGCAAATATTTGCTATTGAAATAATTGCTTAGAAAGTGTATTTACATAATTTCTTAGCTGATCAAAGCTACCATTTTAATTAACAGTCATATTCTGCATGCTTGTGTGCATCCAACAAACAGCCCTAACCATGTAATCTCAAAGGATGAGCCAGAAAGAATAATTTCTGGATGTTAATACATGAACTATTACATATATTCTTCTTCGTAAACTGAAACAAGTGACTCCACTCAAATATTCAGCAACAACTATCTACTGTGGTAGTGAACATTATACACTATGTTTTTTAGCTAGAAAATATCATAGCTCTGTGTATTGTTTGCATCCCTCAAAAGGGGGATTGGACATATTTCAAAGTGGCTTTTTCAGCTCCATCCACAAAAGTGCAGTGGCTTGTGCTACACACCCACACAAGCAAAAAGGCAATGGCGTGATGATGTTATATCAGCACACTATCAGTTCTGCTTTCTGAGTAGACACGATTGTGCCAAAGGTGAGCAGGCCGTCAGGCAGGACAAGCAGAACTTTGTGCCTCTCTCTGGATCCAGGTCTATACGACTAGAAATGTGAACACACAGGATTTTCCTGGTAATTAGTCAAACACACACACAATAGCCAAGAACTTACAAGGACCCAGACTCCACATTTGGACCTCGGACATAGAAAGGAACTCTGATATCAAACTCATATGGCATGGACTTCCCTTTCACCAGCCCAAACTGCCCAATATGATATCCATGGTCTGCTGTGTATATTATATATGTATTGTCCAGTTCACCTGTCTCAACCAATGTATTGTAAATCTGAAAAAAAGCAAAACAAAATATGAAATTAATTCCATTGACTAGTACTATATGTAGAATATTAGACACAATTTTCTGCCAAACATACAAATAAATAACAACAATTCAGCATGGCACTGAAATATCACGATTCTGAATAATCTATAATTACATAATAATTTTATGAACTGAATATTGTGGCTATTACAAGGCAAACTTCTGTTTTCTGTTTTAAGGTAAACACATCAGCATGACATATTTTCAGAAGTGTTTGTGTATTGTGCATGAGAGCTGTCAAGCTAGTACTAAATACATATGGTAACAGAGAGAAAAGTTTCAAGGTGATAACCATTTTCGAAATTTTCTCTCCACCTTTATCTTTTTCCTGCAGCAAAAAATTCTAATAAAATGACAGCATTTCGAATCTCACACTTACTTAAGCAATACACAATGATCTTGCCTTCAGACAAATGAGTCCCCATTATGCAGAATATTTGCAAAATCTCTTCCAGACAAATATCGCTCAGTCATACTCTCACTAGCTGGGGAACTAACACTGAAAATTAAGAGGAGCTTTAACTCCGTGGTTGCTTCATGCTTGTGTATGGATTTACATAAGAATCTTTATGAGAAATGTACCAATTTGAGCATTGAAGATCACTTTTTATGTGCCATTTTCATTTGCAAAGGTATGAAGATGGTGGGGCACCACTTCAGTGCCTCATAAATTCAGAACACATCAGCACAGAAGAAAAAAAAGCTCTTTTGTTGTTTTGTTTTGGGGTTTTTTTTGGTTCTTCTTTGGGTTGTCTTGTTTGTTTTTCTGGTTTTAATTTTTGAAAGACTGCTAGATGTATATAATTTACTAAACTTCATGATTACAACAAAAACCCAACCCAACTGACTTTTGCCTGCAGTGAATCACTCAAAGTGAAACCATTTTACTAAATAGAAAACCAAAATAGTGTAGTAAAACAGCCAATCTCCCCTAATGCTGGTATCTGATCCATCTAAACAGGTTCGTTAACATGAAGTAGAGCTCATACTTGCCTCAATCAGTAATTATAAGACATTACTAGCAAGTTGATGCAATGCCAGTCAGATAATCTCATCTTTGCCTTACAGGACTTCTCTTATTTTATGTTCTACCTTTTTTGAATAAGAATGCCAAGAGATAAGCAGTAAATTGCAACATCTTTAAATCTGCCTTCTTACAACGGGAAACCATTCTTTTTCAGAGTAGCTTTTAGCTATTTCAAATGATTCTGTTCAAGACACTCAACTTGCATCAAGGAATGTCATTATTACATAATGCAGACTTAATTAAAAAAAAAATATCGGCACACTTTTAGCCAAAAAAGTGACGACTAATCTTACCATCTCCATGGAGTCATCCACAGACATAAGTGTTTGAAGGCGCTTTCTCTGCAGCATGTTAGTGAACTCCATGTGTATCGGTTTCATGGGACCTGTGTACCTCATTATCCAGTGCTTGTCTGGGTTTGGAGCATAGTTATAACTGGGAGTGCTAAGGAAGAGGGAGAAAACCAGAACTTCTTAGTAGTGTAGGAAAAAGTTATAGTGATGCCTACCAATAATTTCTATTTGATCAACACTGTAGGACTGACTGTCTGAGGTATACAAGAAAATACTAGATTTTCTTTGTGAAAACCCTATACATTTATGTTCTATATGAAACATGGGAGAATGAAAAGAACTCTGTGGGGAATAAAATCTATTACAAGAGTAAATATATGTTGTTTTTGCAGACTAACATGGATACATTTCAAGGAAAAGAGACTAAACTCAGAGGTCTAACTCCACATGTATGATCTGGATGAAACATGTATTATAGAGCTCCTACTTGTGCAATTGCTTTGCTACGACTCTGCCCACATTAGCACCAAGTATTATGGCTTGTGAGAGCTGTTTAATAATAACTATAAAACTTGCTGCAGAGATTCTGCTACATTCTTCAATGGCTTTTTTGAATCCAGCACAACTGGGTACTTGAATACGTTCACACTCACACCTGGAGGAGCACAGGCACCCTACCTATGAAGGCTATTGAATAGGCTGTGAACATGAACATGAGCTCCCAGGCTATCAAACTGCCTGTGAGCTCATGGCAAGCAGAAGTGGATACACAGCTGGATCTTAAAGGCCTGCCAAGAAAAGTAAGGGTGATGGGAAACAGGCCTGTATTTTGCAGACACTTTCTAGCCTCCAAAACCTTTGTGATAACAAGAAACTTTAATTAAAGTCCCTGCAAAATCCCAAGAGCCAGATTCAATGGCCTCCTAGAATCTCACTGCCCCTCCAAGTTCTCATGGACACCATTAAAGCAGTAAGGAGAAATATCAAAATATCACTTATTATCCATAATTTCATGTTTTTGGCAGATCTAGAAGTTGCTTTTCTGTACCTGATTATATTGCTCTAGGTTAGCTGGATCTAAAGAAAGGATTTATTTTGATATATCATAATCATTATGTTGAGTCTTTGCATCACGCAATCACAGAATTGTCACAGGTCAAAGGACCTTTGAGATCACCAAGTCCAACCACACACAAAAATACAACCCACACCCTGCAATCTCAGCCACTGGAGTGCCACTTATACACGTGTCTGGCTCACTAGAAATCTGTATCATAGCTTATATTTGCAAAAAAAAAAATATTTTTTTTTAACCTACTATATCTATTCCTAAAGTTGCTATTACTTAAGATTGAGAACCATGATTGCCAATTTCTTCATACCGTGGCTCAAACACATTACCTGCAGAGTCTAAAATATTAAAAATTACTTTTCCCAAGTGATTTACTGAGGCTTCCCTTTTTCATTCAAGGCAATAAAGTCAGTCTATGCAAGTGTACAGGCCAAAAGGGTGGCACAGTAACACAGGAGAAAATAGCAGATATCCAGTTATTTTCTTCTTTCCAACTTACAGTTTCCTAATAAATGCAGCTCCTATTTGGCAGATACCTACTGTTGTCTTTGTATATGCAGCAGCACAAGTTATTAAGATAAACAATAGTAACATAAGTAGAAACTCCTCAAAATACTGTGTATCTAAGGTCTCTTTGAATATGACAGGTAGTCTTAAGAGTTTTAATATAAACATGACATTAATAATCTGACAGTGAAATGTTCAATGCCGAAAGCCTCTGTTAGATGCTATCTGAAAAATGTGTGTAGGCGGCAAATGGAGGCTTCTTCGTATAGGGAGGAAAGGGCTGGTGTTTATTCTCTCTGTATTGTTAATAGCCTCTTGAATTTCAGAATGTTATTGTGGCTGAAATAATGACATTGCTCCTTTGAAAATGCTGACAGTTATGGAAACTGTTGCTATGTGATGCCCAGAATGAATAAAAAATGCTTGGCAAACTCCTTTTCAGCTTATTTTGTGATTTCCTGGCTGATTTGAAACCTCCCGCTGTTTAATCCAACCAAAGCCTGTGATTTTCTTTGATTACTACAAATGTAACCCTCTTACACTTAACAGATTTGTCTGTCTTGTGGGAAAAATACACAAATATAACATTCCTAGAAGTTGGTTAAGATAACTCTCTTCAAATGCACTTAGAAGATAAGTCCTAGTCTGATTGCATTTGACCTTGGAAAAGATGGGTGGTAAAATGTACCCTCTACAGAAATACCATTTCTGATGACTGTTAAACTGTCCAGCTGTTGCATTCTCTGCAGCTATCTGTATGGGCGGTAAAAAAGGAAAACCAACCATGTGGCCGAGGGATTTCCTATGTTAATAGTGGCTGATGTGAATAATTTTCAAACAAGGAAAGACTACAGATGCACACAATAAGGAGCTCTACAGAATGAGATGAAGAGAGACTGCAGCATAGGGTGGAATGGTCTTACCAGTGAGTACATGTAGTAATAGAAGCAAGAGAACAGCAGAATAAATCAGCAGCACAAATACCTACCAGAGATCCCAAGCAAATAAGTACTCTGAGTGTCAGCCTGTGCTCAAATCTACTACTAACTTTCAGCTACCATTAGCAGCACTACGCAATGCTGTGTGTATGTCAGCCCATGCAAGTATTATACCTTCACTTTGCCATGTGGATATAGCTCTAGAACTCACTTGCAGACTTCGCCAGCACTGCCACAAGAAGAAGTGCAGAGACATGGCACGTGGTTTCTGCCCTCTGACTCCGGGGCTCGGCAAAGACTTTGTTCAGGGTATTGCTTACTGCCTTCAGGCAATTCACAGAAGTGTTCTACCTGCCTTCTGATCCTTCTCTGCCACATCCACATGAAGTGGCACACAAACCAGTGAGACCTGCCGACATCCCTTCATCACAGACAAATTGATCTGTTACTGAAGGATGCCCTTAAATGTAGGAACAAGGGAAAAAAATGGAAAGTAGAGAACTAATTTGTACACACAGTGAGGGAATGATGCATGTTCTGCACTTTTACATTTAAACTTCAACCCAGACCAATTAAAACCCTTCCAGATTATTACTACATTTTTCTGGGAAAATGGTTTACAATAAGACTGACAGTTTCTTCGCACAAAATATACTTAAAACCCTATTTTATGCTCATCTCCGGAAGAAAAACACAATTTCTGTAATCTGCCAAGATAATTTACTTCTTTACAAACAGAACACGTTCCCCATGAAATGAGACATTTCCTGTATAAATGTTACCATTATAAAAAAACTCACCTACAATTTAAAACAGTTTTGTTTAACTACTTTATAATCAAGGAAGATAAACCTAGCTTGTGCAGGGAAAAAAAAAATAATCAAACTATGAGCAAATGAAAAAGTAGAGATAGTTTATATTTTCACTGCTGGCCTTTCCTTAAATCCTTCTACTCCTTTTAATTCAAAGGCTGAGAGAGCTGGTCTCTTGAGCCTGGAAAACAGAAGGCTGAGGGGAGACCTTATTAATGCTCACAAGTATCTGAAGGGTGGGTTGAAGGAGGATGGAACCAGACTCTTTTCAGTGGTTCCCTGTGACAGGACGAGGGGCAATGGGCACAAGATGGAACATAGGAAGTTCCATTCAAATATGAGAAAAAACTTCTTTACAGTGAGGGTGCCAGAGCCCTGGAACAGGCTGCCCAGGGAGGGTGTGGAGTCCCCATTCTCTGGAGCCCTTCGAGGTGTGCCTGGATGCACTTCTGAGTTATGGGCTCTGAGCAACTGTGCTTTAGCAGAGGAGCTGGACTAGGTGATTTCTAAAGGTCCCTTCCAACTCTGACAATTCTGTGATTTGACCAGTGTAGTTAAATTGCTACAGAATGCTGCCTGATAAATGATTTTAATCTCTGAGCTACAAATGCCTTCCAAAGGAACTTCTAATAAGACTGAGGTCAATCCTGGGTATAAGCTATAAGAAGTTGCTCATTTGGCACTTCTGTGATTTTCATTTCAAAGAAAATAAATGAGCATAAGAATGCAAACAAACACAAAATGCTGCATTGCTGTAGATCTAGGACACAGATTCTCTCTGGTAGCACAGCACAAAGTAATGAAATATAGAATTCTAAGTTACACAAGACCAAGACAATAGAACAAAGAAAGCTTTTTCTCTCAGACTCTATTTTAAATAAAGTGAAAAAACTCAAATGGATTTCACTGGACAAGTCCTGAGCAGCTTCAGCTACCAGTTCCTTCACAAATCCAAAAATAAAACAGAATTCTCCTTAAAAAAAGGTTGGGGGGAGAAAGCAAAGAAAGTTACAAATATTGAACATCAATGAAGGCATGAAGCCAATAATTAGAAAAATATTGGAAAGTACCATTTATTCTATCAGCATTTGAGATGCCTGTAACAGAGCACTGCAGACCTGTACCTGTAAAATGTCTCTGTGCTATAAACAAGAACCATCTCATGGAGCTTATGAACATGTTAACTCAGGTACTGGGTGATACTGCTTTTGGGACCTGTTCAAAACATTGTACTCAGTCATGTACAGACATACCGGCTCATTCAGAAATAGCTTGTCTAATTTGGTGCTGCAGGCTTGTATTTCCTCTCTTTCTATATATGAAACAGGAGTAATAAGTATTGCATACTATGTGATTTTTGGTAACACCAATTAAATAAAATAGTATATACGTAAGGACAGGGAGATAGAGTTTCTTCCCCTGAAGAGATTACAGTCCAAGAATCCCTGCTCAAAGTAAAACAGTACTTTACTCACAAACACGTTGTAACAAAGTCCAATGAATTCAACATGAATCTTTCCATTTATCTCAGTGAGCTACAGTTCTGAGTTCTAGATGCAGTAGCCATTCTCAAGATACTTGCACTAGTGTGAAGAGGTAAAGTAAGTAAATAAATCTTGAAACTCTCATATATTTGTGGACAAACATGCCAAGAGTATTAAAAAGCAAACATTGTTCCCCCAGAGGTCCCCAGGACTTCTATATTCCTGCACCTGGAAGTGAAAGGGTTTTATCTTTCCTTACATGTGCTGGGAGGCATTAGGAAAGAGATGTGAGTACTGAGGGGCTGAATCTTCAGGGCCGTGAGGAGCAGCATGGCTTATAACCATCAGCACAGGCCTGTGAGGATACATCTTCTTTGAGATTCTGAAGAAGGTAATACTGTCATTGGTAATCAGATCAGTTAGATAATCCTGCAAGTAGAAGTAAAAGTATAATGAGATACTTGAAAAATAATTTCAAGTTGGGCGGGGGGGGGGAGGGAGTGTGTGAGATGGGAAGGGGAGGTCTGAGGTATCAAACGAAACAGGAAAAAAGAAGCTACTTCACTCAGAATGGAAGGAGGGAGAAAGTTATAGATGATAAAATTTCAAAAACTAAAACCAAGTAATTATTTCTTCACTGCCTAGAAATACGAAAAGCAACAGTTTCCTCTCAGAAATAAATGACATTAAAGAAGATCAAATAGGACGCTTTCTTCCCAGGGTGTGTAATCACATTCTGAACATCACAATACTAAATACAATGACCATTTGTATCAATACAAAACCCAGAAAACTACAGGTCAGTTTCTTCACTTTCTTGTGTAATATCTTCAAGGTGCTTGCATCATAAAAGCACTTTGAAAATCCAGAAGGCTTGATGTTCATTTTTCTTCATCTCCCTCTGAACCAGAAGTCACTAAAGCTAGAAGATGCTGGGATAATTGGACCAAAAATTTCATTCAGTATTACAGACACAGTAACAATCTGATAGAGATACAGCTCTATCAAACTAATTGCTGAGAATTTAGACAACTTTGGAAGTTATGCACTATCTTTACTTTTTCTAAGAAGTATCATTATCATTCTTCTGATATCTACCGGAGTTATATGTATTGAAGACACTATTTTTAATGACAAGCCATGTTCTCTCCTGGCTGCATCACAGGAAATGCTGCAAATATGAATAACCTTCAAACATGAGCAGGATAGGAAACTGCACCATTAAAAAACAAAATAACAACTGTTATGTCACAGCTGAATGTAAAAATCAGACATAACATATGCCTCTGGTCAAGCGAACAAGTACAAAGTGTGGTACATACTGGATTGCACCTCCTTTGAAGCACAGCTTTCCGTCCCTGGTTCAGACACTTGCTCTTCTTTACTGCTGCCAATGTGAGTGCGAGCAGTGTTCATTGTGCAACGTGAGTTACTGCTTGGTGTGAGAAGTCACCTTATAGTTCAAAGGAAACCTTTTACATTGAATGCATTTACTATCCCCAAGGACCTTCTTGTGTATCCCAGAAGAAGGCTGGCAGAGTCTCTGTTTATAACTTTACACATTGATCCCAACATGAGGTCTGTATGTTATGAAGCTGCCACGATTACGATATGATACTTTCAATCATGAAAGCAGGTGTAAACAGGCATAATTCCATCAAAGTCAACTGAGGGGCCTTCATTCACAAGCTTAAGCAGGGGAAGGGAGAAGGTACAATAACCCAGACAAAAGCAAAACTGACTTCTGAACATCCTTCCAACACCTGAGACCATACTCATGGCTGAGAGAGAATACGGAGCATTCACAGAAATGCACTGGCATTTATCTAAAATGTCCCTGTTCTTTAAGCTGGTTGGACACTTTCTTAAGGGAGTAACTCATTATTGCTTTGGCCATTACAAGAATGTAGTTTCATTTTCAAGATGAAGGCTTTCACCTGGTCAAAGTGACAATCAGTCAAATTCAATGTTGTAAAACCAGTGTTTACCAGACCAACAGACCAAATAGAAATACTTCCCTTAACTGATTTCTTTTTTTTTAAAAAAAAGCTTGAGATTATAGAAGTTGCAGGAGCCTGTGCAAGTGCATACAAAACTAAAAATTCATCTTAAAAGTTGTGAGGAACTGAAAAATAAAAATCAAAGTAGAATATATCCTGTTAGAAGATCCGAAAGAATTTGCAAATATTTGATTTTCAGAAGGTAAGTGCTGAGCAGACACTTTGAGGACAGTATCAGTAATGTTTTTTTCTAGTTTTCACTGAACATAATCAACATTAACTACATCAAGTAGATAGGGCTAAAAATTAATCTGATTATACTGTTAATTGCTGGAAAATTAAGTTCCCAGTAACAAAAATGGCAGGAAAGAAGAGAAGAAATCTTGTATTTTAGCTTCTGTTTGTTCATTTGAACAGTGTTAGTATCAACAAGTGCTGTTGCTCTGCACACCATCATCTGTTTATTACCATAGCTGTGTTATTATGCAAGAATATGAAGATTATAAAAACATTTATATTTTCATCAGACTTTTTGTATTTATTACCAAACTCAGTACGAAAAAGTAAATCAAATGAAAGCCTAAACATACACAAAAGAGAGCTGAGGATACTGGAACATAAAGTTCCCTGTTGGCTCTTTGGTACAATAGGGGAAAGTCCCCTATGAATCACTGACATCAGTCCACAGATATATTTCTATCATAACATTTTTGGTACATGGCTGTAAAGATTAGCTCTCATTCTTCATGGATCAGAAGGGAAATAAAAGACAAATAATTCTGTACATCAGTTGCCCCTTCCCCTTAGCAGCTGGTGACAGAAAAGAAAACCCTGTTAGGTTTTATCTTTCAACACAAAGTACATTTAATTAAAAATGGCAAATAGGGAAAGGGAAGGGGGAAATCACACAGACATTAACCTTTTAAAGCAAAAGCTGCCTATGAACTCACTGTTAATGAAACACAAATATGGAAGCAGGGTTTGGAATCAATGAGAGAATGACAAGCAAATCCCTGTTAGGCAAATATACCTCACAAATTAGTATTGCTCCAGACTGAGTCAACTTTGTAAGTTTTACGCTACCTAAAACTACAGCATTTTGTGGATGAATTTATTTATCTTCATGCTTCGGAGACAATTCAGGCCATTTTAAGAATTTGCAAAAGCTGGTTCCTTTGGAAAGATAACAGTTTTGGCTGCAATGAATATACTCCTGATCGGAAACAGGTAATGGATTGAGCTGCAACATGTGCTAGATGAAGAAAAACATGCTACTGCATTTGACAATGATTACCAAGTATTTTAGTAAGCTTGGCCGGGTTAGAACATCCTTGCAAGGATATTGGGAAACAGACCAGCTGTAACAGTGCACGGAGATATAAATTTAAGAGTTAAATTCTCCACTCATTCAGAACGATCATAAGATACACCAAGATATTATGAATCCTCCATCATATTATGGCTGTGAAACAAGTTCCTTTAACATAAAAAGATGGGTCTAGCTGGAGGGAACTGGATTCTTATCTCATTTACGCTTGTGTAATTCCACTGGAGTCAGTTCTATACCAGAGGAATAGATGACAATCAGACTAGGCACACAATAATTAAAGTACAAAGCATAGAAATAGTTACCATGCAACATTTAAATCCATTTTAACAGCTTCAACTCATAACATATAACACAGTCTCAGGACATTTTGTTTGCTTCCATTGCTGCTAGTTATGTCTCCAGTAACATGACCCTCCTGCATCGGAAGATAAGGAGAAGTCCAAACGCTATGCCTATCGGGTTTTAGCTAATGTTACATGTAGCAGCTTTCAAGTACAAAAATAATTCTTTAGTTAGACTGAAACCATAAAGCACAGCTGTCTTGCAGTCATCTCCACATATTAAAAAAATAGAAATAAATTAATCAGACATACCCTGGAGTAGTCATATCCATGCTTCTCCTTCACTCCATTTCTACAGAGTGTGTAGTTGTAAAATCGAGAGTTTTTAAGTAATCCAACCCATTCCTTCCAACCAGGAGGCACATAGGAGCCGTTGTATTCATTAAGGTACTTTCCAAAGAAAGCTAGGGGCAGACAAACAAAAGCATAGTAAGATGGCATAACATAAACTCTTCAAAGGCAGCATATTTAACCATATTCTTTCCTTTCTGTCTCTTCCAAGACGGGCTTGGTTTTCTTCCTTCTGATACATTTAGGCTAACAGATAAATTCTAAGTTCGCTTGTGTTTCTTTATTCCAGAGCTCCATAATGCATATCTTTTGATTTACAACCTGACCACGTATTAGAGAAACTGGACCACAATTACCACTAGATTTTCTTTAATGTCTATAATACATCCAGACAAACAGAGAATTCTTAAAATAGTGCCAGTTGCCACATTATCTCATCCTACTCTGAATCACCAGTTCAGCTACATGCTTCATTTTGGTTACACCCATTTAAGCCATTTCCACCTAAGGAACTGGCAGAAGCAGTGAAGTCACTAATAGGAGGTTGGCTTGGGAAAAATTATGGCAAATGAACACTGTAAATATGATAAGATTTTAAAATTGCTGCACAGAAGAAGTGAAGCAGCAGCCTGTTTGGCAGAACAAGTACAGAATGAGCAAAGGATTCTTATGGAACACAGGGCAGGCCTTTGAGCCACGCTCCCAGAAGAGCTATGGATATACTAGCCTTGCTTTGTAAGCCGCAACTGTACAGACACAAATTATTTGCCAGAAAACAGTTAAGGAAAATGAAAAGCATTAGATTTCTATGAGGAGAACACAAATTTTCTAAAGGACATGATGTACCCAAGAATGCTTTAACGGTATCCCAGTAAAAAAAATATAAATAATTTAAAGGAACTTATTTTTCAGTATTGGTCTATATGTTGTATCTTCACTACGCAATTACAGAATAAATTATATTGGAAGACTCCATTCATCTAGCTCAAGCTTTTAAAGCTTAAAAGCAAAATTCTGCTCTTAGGTTTGCAGACTGCACCATGATTCAGCATCTTCTTTTAGGAACAAGTTCTTTACTCTGAGAGTGGTGGAACACTGGAGCAGGTTGCCCAGGGAATTCATGAAATCCTTAAAATTACACTGTGCTTTCCTAATATTTTGCAAAAGCAGGTAATGTCCTATGCTGTTTTACAGATGAGCTGCTTACAAAAGGGTTGCAGAAAAGTATTTGTTTCACTGGCCTAAACTATCTCATGACACCTTCTTTAACCAAGCACAGTAAACTGGCAGCAATGAACAAAGCAAAATATACTCCACTGTAGATAGAACTATCACATTGCTCAGGAACAGTATTTATACAGTACATACACTTTTGCAAATTATTTTGCTTTATGAACAGCTTCTAATTTTTAAAGAATGAAAGGCTGTTCACAGCAGTTATAGCCAATAAAACAATACCAGCACATATTTTTTCTTGTCCTAGTAACAAAGGACACAGGGAGTGAAACATTGGCCAGTGTCTACAGTAGCAGGTATGCACAAGGCAGTTCAAAGCCTTTTGTCCCCCATTCAACATACTCTATCCAAACAGAGATATATTTGGCATTTCTGCTCACGGGAACCAATCCATTCCTAAACCCTTTGGCTGAGCCAGCTGAAGAACTCAGGAAAGGGGCATTCTGTAAAGAATTACTTCATTGTTATTCTGCAGAGGCATTAAAGGAAAGCCTGGCGGAAGTTCCTTCCAGCACCTTTTGCATACCCCCCCATTGTACATTCAGGATGTCTTTATAATCTTTCATGGATGTCAAAGTGCTTGAAATAATTTTCTCTGCTGTTTCAAATCTTCCATTTCACATCTTTTTCTTTTTGCTCTCCTTCTCAGCTGTTTAAATGTCTGTTGCTCAAAGAACTTTGAATGTTACTCCTCTGCAGTACGAAATGTTAGGTCACAATTAAGCTCTCTTGATGTTGGTGAAAGATTTTGATTTGGATTATAAAGATTCTCTCTAACACACAATTTTTCCCCTCATCAGATTGGTTTACCTCCAGAGACAGCTGCTCACTAGAGTACACATGCCTTTGGTACATCCAATGTCAAACTGCTCCAGTATTTCATTAATAAACATTCAGGGAGGCTGCTGTTTGATATGCTCAGCCATGTTCCTATATCCAGTCTATGTAATGATCATTAAAAAACATCCAAGTGCCTGTTCTGAATAAATGCATTAAGAATGTGATTTTCCTTTGCTTTAAATACCATAAAATGTAGTTTCTCCTAAGACTAGAGAAAACAGGATATGCAAGAATGGAGTCCTTTGTACACTGTTACCACTTCCGTAGGGGTTCATAACCTTATAAAGTTCTTCTCTCAGAGTGTTGCCCTTCAGCGATAAGCACCTGGAAAATTCTTTGGTATAGAGCGGAATTTTTACAAGAGGTTTTGCTTTTTAAATTCTTCCTGTGAGGAAAAAGAAAAAAAAATTGCACACAAAAGAATCTTCCCTTTGCTATCAATTAACATGAAGGTTGCTCTGAACGTAACACAACCGCAGATACATCAAGGCCACAGCTCATTGCTTAAAAAGCAGGTCCAGCGTATTGTCAAATCACAGTCAAAGAAATGGACATCAAGACATCAACTACCACCATGGGAAACATTCAAGCTTGTTCTCTCATCTAGCTATATGATCTACCAAACTCTACAAGTCTGTTGGGGTTTCCCCGCTCCCTGTCCTTTTTTAAACACTAACTCTTTCCCAACACCTACCTAGAAATACTTAAAACAGCTAAAACGCATCTACAAAGGATATTCACAAAATTTACATTAAATTTAAGACTGTGCATCAATAAAATGATACAGGGGATCATTCATCCCTTTTTATTCCATATAGAACATTGGGAGTTGAATATAAAAGACTTTTTTTAGTTCTCAAACTAGAAACAGGAAAGCAGCGGAAGTCAACAGAGATTCTTCAGTTTAAAGTTGCCAGTAAATCAGATTTAGACACAGAATTTCAGCCTTTGATTCTTTTCATTCAGTTTCCTTGATTGGGTAGCTCTGATTCTGACCATAGCCACCTGTTCAGACACAGTTCTGTTAACTACTGGCCAAGATCACTTACCCATTCCACTAAAAGCCAGTTTAATTAATGATCGTAGCATTTATGCTCATTTTAAATAAAGTAAGGAGAGGAAATCAAGAAAGGAATGCATGAGAGAAGTACTGGTAATAATTTCCTGACAGTGATACATTCCATTCTGTCAGGAAGCAGTAAAAGATAAAGCTCTTGCCATGTGTAAAGCCAAGTCAGGCTACACACTAGAAAAATATACTCCATGGAATAACATCAGCCTGGCTTCAGGGGGACCTAATAACCTTTTCACCAGCAAGGAGATTATTGAGAAAACAAAGCCAGGCTCTTCATGGTGGTGCATGGTGGGAGGACAAGAAAGAACCAGAACAGATTGAATTAAGTGAGGTTCAGTCTGGATATAAAGAAAAGCTTTTTCACAGAGAGATGAGTCAAAGTGTGAAACAGGTTGCTCAGAAAGACTGCACAATTCCAGTCCTGAGTGTTTTGCAAGACTAGACCGGCCAAAGCCCTCCGCAACATGGCCTGAGGCAGCTAGTGATCACGGGACAGACTAGGTGACTAGGTGAGGCCCATCTTCAGTTGAATATACACAATTCCAGGATTTTAGAATTTAGAAATAATGACTAGATTTTGCAAATAAATACTGAAGCTGAGAAAAAGTAGAATTCTGCTTTTTATTACTCCTGGACAGTAAGCTCAGTATTCGTACCACACAGCCCTCCTCCTGGAGTCTTCTCTTCATACCCTTCAAGCTACTTAGCTGTATCCACCTATTAGCACCCCATTAAATTGTACTTAACACCATGACTGTGAAGTCATGTTTGAACTTAAAACTTATGTTTTAAGCTATTAGCCCTCTACATTTAAACATGAATGCTGTACATTAAGTACGCTAAAGACATGTTTAAAGCACTGTTTTTCTGTCATATTTCAGCAGCCAACTTTCCAGGTATTAACCTAGGTTCTGAGTTGCAAAACTTAGTTACTTACAGGGATGTGTTTACCCCTCTAAAATCTTTTACTTCTGTATCTGACACTAATTTTCCCAGCTCAAAGTTGAACAATTACACATCTGAGCAATCTCTCAGTTTTGGATTGAGGTGGGGGGGACATTTCTGATCTTATTTCTGCTGTATATTTAGCAAAACCTACTTTCAGTACTTTTTGTCCTGTAAGAGGCAATCAGAGGAAAGCAGACAAGAAAGCACTCTCAGCATGGCTAAGTACACATGTAACAAGCAGTAAGCCCAAAGGTCAAGTCAGCTTTGCTCTCACATCATGGCCAAATACTGATGGCCAGTACTAAAACTGACAATGTATAATGGAGTAAACCCAGTGAAATTAGTGGATTTACAGTAGAAGTATGGGGGGTTCTGAGATAAAATCATCATTTAGTATTAAATTTGGTTCCACAAGAAAGATTTTTCAAGAGACATCAGTTCTCATCAGGTATCAAAATAACTGACCTGATTTTCCAAAAATCACAAAGTGCTGAAGTCACTTGAATAAAACAACCCCAGTTGGCACCTTTAGTGACAACAGGAAATACAACACTACCGCAAAGACCAGAAGATACGGCATTAGCATTCACATCTCAGTAACTGCAGTAAACCTAACAAGTTGCACAAAATATACAGTGAGTTCCCAAACATCAGAGTATTTATAAGGAGCAAAAGCAGCTTAAGACCACCTTTTGTTCTCAGATCCCTGTAGTTCCATCAGTTTCAGGACACTAAGGAAGACTGGGCTCCGAGTACTTTTTTTTGCTCTTTCTTTTCTCTTGTGCATCTGCAACAGTCCTTAGAATGATGAATTCCTTCAAGTACTTAATCAGTTAGACTAAGGACACGAATATACACACATGCACTTTATTTTAGTTTATTGCACTTGGTAGCTCAGTTTTTCTCTAACCTACAGTACGGTGAGATTACAAGATTTTCTTAAAGATCAAATACTCCATCCACCATCACAGGGACATAAAAAAAGAGTAGTACAAAAGGCAAGAGCCTTTACATGCACAGCTCCTCTCTGTCACTGGAATAAAAATTATTGCTACAATTCATGAAACATAATAGTTGTAAAACCCATGTTGTACAGCGACTGGTAACCCATGCAATAAGAATAGCCTCCAGGCTGTCTTATTATGCCACATAACTAGTCTGATATCTAGCAGGAGAAAGGCAATGCGCGGTAATCTTTATGACACCTTTATTCCTCTTCCTGAATTTGCATTGCACATTCCTCAGTTGTGGCCAAGGATCAGTGCCAAGATCTATTAAATGAATCAGGGGAATTGGCTGAAGGGGAACAGACAAAGCCAAATAAAACAAAAGGGCTCAAACCAAATATTTTGAAATGGTCAACAAGGAATAAAAAGAAGAATGCTGATGGTGAGCCAAGTCTTGCTTGTCTTTCTCAGGTGAGCAAATCCCTAATGGAATCGGGGCCAAACCCCACTTTCACTAATGCCTATGGCACAGATTACAAAAGTTCAGACAGACCTAGAATTGTAAGGTATAAATATCTTTCTGAACATCCCTCTCACAAATACTCTCTGAAAGTTTAAGGAAAAAAAAATCTAGAAATGGTAAACTTCATATCATTGACCTTTATTACAATTCAGGACAAGATAACTTCATGTATCACAACAGCATCATTTCCTATTCAGGCAGCAGCACTGCCTGGCAACAGCACAGCTCACTAGGGCTCATCAGTCTGCTTGTATTCTTTGGTGGCCAGTTCTGGCCATTCAGATTTTCCACAAAACCCTTCCCAATGCCAGACACACCACACCACTGAGACATTTTATTAGAAGTTTAACATGGGTATCGCTCCCTCCTTTTATGCATCGTGAGCACAGAAGAGTCTTAACCTTTAGATTTATCCTGCTCTCATCACATGCAACAACATTTCCTCCTCTGCACACAAAAATCAAAAACCTCCCAAGCAGTGGATAGTCAGATCTTTTTCAATAATAAACAGTCTAAGCAAAAGTTTATCTAGCTTAACGCCGAATCTTTACTAAAATACCAAAATCTGCATCATGCTATTTGAGCCAACTCCAAAAGAATTTCATTTAGAGACATTTTGTCTATATGATTTGAAGAAAATGCAAGTGCCAACTTTCAGGGAGCTGCTGATACGCTGTGCAAGAAGAAATATTTGTTGTACTTGAACAAACTGTTTTTTTCCACCTAGCAATAAACTTGGAAGAACACTACTAAAAGCATTAGTTCATAAATAAAACCAATGAAGTTCTACTGAATCCAGCTGGGAGAAAAGTCCAACCCTGGTTCAATATAATCACAGAATTCCTTTCGACAAGACATTCATTCAAAGAGAAGAAATTTAGGTTCTACAGTAGTTTATTGTATGTACATTTACCTCTTACTTTTGACCACTTTATGTATTTGACACTTTTGTGTTTTTTTTTTTTTTAAATTTTATTTTTTTTAAATAACTAATCACCTCTTACAATCCTGAAATGCAACCATCTCAAAAACATATATAGTCCTTCCACGCATAATATATACACAAGGATGGGAAGTGCTATTATCTTTAAACTGGCAGACAAGACACAGCTCTCAGGGCCATACTCATGCCATTAAAACATACAAGAAGACATGAGATTCAGAGAAATTAGAATTTGACTTCCAGAAATGGGAATTAGAATCTCTCTGCAAAGTTTTTACTGTATGCACTGGTGAGTCTTTGAAATCAGCACTGTTCTCCCACGCACTTTATTAAAGCTGGCACACAGATCATTATTTTATCTCTGAACTTCTACATCACTAAGCTTTTCCAGTGGCCACTAAATTGAACATCGCTGCTATACAGGGCAAGTATGTGGCCACATGTAACACTCACACCTCTGGGCAAACAGGAAAGACAGCTTAGGAGAAGTGTGTTCAATAAATTACATTACTAAATTACATTTGATGATTTTGAAAGACTTCTGCAAAAAAACCCCAGCATTCTAGAAAAGAGAAGAATAAAGAATGGAAGATACTACAAGGACTTAAATTGCTAGCTGGATAAAACAAAAGATCTTAAATTGGAATGAGGAGGAGGGAATCTATTTCTTATTTTTGGCTGATAAGCTATCTAATATTGAACAGAATCAGCACTGGAAGATTCAAAACTTAATAAGCCAATAGGTTCTTTTACTTTGTAACTACTGCCATCGTTGAAGACCCAGGCTAAAAAAGATTTAAAAAATATTTTCACAATATGCAAATATTCTATTTAACTTCTAGCTATTTTGAATGCTATGAATTGATAATCCTATTTCTGAGGAAATCTCAAGATACAAATTACTTCTTGCTTGAAATGACAAATCAGTGTAACAAAGCCATTGCACTTTAGATGCAAAAACTGGCGTCGTATCAGAAGGGTGCATTACAGTTGGGGGAAGGAAAAGATGAGGTGTTTCTCATAACCTACAACATTTTACGTTGAAAACAAATAGATTTAGGGGAAAGAATATGAGAGAGTGTTAAGAAAAAACAAAATATGACTGGAAATAGGGGAGCCACAGACATTGTCTTATTTCTGTAGCTGTGGATGCCTTCCCCTCAGACTCCTGGAATGGTCTGATTGGATTGCAGGCTATTCATAGGATTTCACTCAGCGAGTTAATTCACAGAAATGTACATAGTCCTCTCTTCAGGATAGTTAAAATATGCATTAAATAACGTAAAGCTACATGCAGAAGACAGGTGATGAAATAGTAGTTGCGCAGGTAATTGTCACTTTTATAACCTCTGCATAGTCCTCAGGAGACCACAGCTCTACTTAATGTCTTCTCATTTTAAGTCAGCATACATTATAATATGTTTAAAGTGAATTACTGATGCTTAGAACTCATTTCATAGAAACAGAGGGAAAAGATACATACATATTTGATCTGAAACTAACTGATAGTATAGAAGTGAAGTTAGAACTGGGAAAGGAAAAAAAAAAGTTTTTAACACACATGAGGAAGGAAATCCAGAACTGTCTTTTATTTGAAAATGTCATTGTCCAGAGTATTTGCAGGATATTCCAGTACAGTAATTCACTGCCATGAATCAATCCTGCCAGAAGCAGTCACATGGAGTCAGGGGATCTGGGTTATATATCCCATAATCCTCTTCTTACATACTTTCCAGCATAGATCCTTGGTATCCCTTTCCAATAACAGCTATCATGACATAGCCACTATGCTGAATCTTTCTTTCACATCTTTTTCAAGCCTAATGGTCTCAAAACATCTAACAGAGATAATTTGACAGACCTTGCAAAGATAACATTTCTGTATAGAGAGCAAAAGACCTAAGAAAACCAATTTATCTTCAAGATAAATAATTCAGAAACCTGATATCCAGTTTTGAAAAGTCACCTAGGTGTCTTGGAGGTGAACACCATAACACTTCAGTTCTTAATTGTGCAAATCACTTCTGAAAATCAAGTCTGACTCAAATCACTTCATTATTATTTTTTAAAATGGCCTTCAGTTCTTCATCAGCTGCAAAAGCTATCTGTCCTATGATCTTCCTCTGACTTGGATAATGTTTTCTTTATAGGTACGTAACATGACAGAGAAGTGCAGCATGGCATATTGGCTTGGGTACCAGTGTGTAAATCAAAACTTGCATCTCTTCTTAATGCTGTTTCTCACTGCGTGGGACTCTGTAGAAAGTACTTTGCTATTGTGTCTCCTCTTTGGCTCTTTAAGTCACCAATTATTCCCTACCAAGCAATTATACACAGAGGTCTACTTCAGTCAGGCTTTTAAGTATTTCTGTAATAAAAAATAGCACTCAGCAACTACTGTGGACATAAATTCACAGAATCCTAGAATCATAGAATGGTTAGAGTTGGAAGGGACCTTAAAGATCATCAAGTTCCAACCCCCCTGCCATGGGCAGGGACACCTCTCCCTAGAGCAGGTTGCTCAAAGCCCCTACAGCAGGAAACTAACAACCTAAAAACTTTTCTCCTGTCATGTATGTAGATATTAAAATCTGGTCACATTTTTCCAGTTCATTCATCCTTTAACAAAGATTTACCAATAGCCTTTCCCCTCTTTCCTACAATTTAATGTTAAAATCACTTTAAAATGTCAAAGACTCAGACAGTGAAGTGGAAAAATAATTATTTGAATGCAGTCAGCCACTGTATCTTCTTAGTCTAATGGGAGGAAATGGAAGATTGTCACTGAATTTTAATGAATTCATTAGTTAATTATTGTAAAGCCCTGTGAAAGTGCTAAGAATGATTATTTCTTTTATTCCCGAGAAATTTATTATAATGGCAGAGATGGACCTCCCACAATGACTTTTCTCTAGCTTCAAAATACATGACTGGTGCAAAACGCATTTATTAATTCTCTGCATAATTCAAGTATGGACATCATCAGAGTGAGATACTGACACATCACCACACCAGCAGCAGCTTTTTCCTCTGTTAATAGACTTACTTAATAGAATAGGGTTAGCTGTACTACAGGGTACTGCTCAACAGGAGCAAGGATGGTAAGTCAGCCAAAACGTGTGCAGTCTTTGCTGCATACTGAGCCACACTAAGCCCTAACATAAATTAACAGAATTCTCTCAGAAGATTCATTGAAGCAAAAGTATCCTTCTGCCAGGCTGAATTTGGCCCACCATACCTAATTCTGTTGAATTTAATAAGATAAACATGTCTTTTCATTTCCTGACTGCAGATAAGGCTGACAAAATATTCTGGAATCAGTCACCAATTTTAAGACCTAATCATTCAGCCAGCCAGGCAAATGGAAGAGAGAAGCTTTTCTCATTAAGTAATGTCTAAGGGAAAGTTTAAGTCTGTATTCCAATAAAACATCTTGGTATTTGTTGCTACAGGACCCAAGCATGCAAGCATTTTAAAAGCTGTCTCACAGAAAGAGAGGTGTAAGTTCACAGAAAACACAACCTTTTCTCTGTAAATGTTTACACAGGAACCTTTGGCAGAGAAATTTCATCACATTCAGAAATGTTTGTCACAGGATCTCTTTGTTTCTTTTCCATTCTAATTATCTCCTGCTCCAAGTTGAAAGTACTACCGTCCGTTAGTGATGATTCAAATGGCTCTTACACTGACTTTTCTAAGGATTAATTCATCTATTGACTTGGTTTGTTCACGTAAATTGTCCTTCTTTCCCAATTTCCCACAATCTCTAACAGGACAAGGGTGTCAGAAGCTCTTCAGAACTGGACCACTTACTTAATATACTGAGATTGGGAATTGTCTGTATGTAGCAGCTGTGTAATGAGAACAGGGCCTTTCAGTCGCTACTCATGACACTGGCTTTTTTCGATTGTGAGACAAGTCAATGCAGAGGAAGACACACCTGTAACACCTGCCTCAATGGCTTCCAGTGTAGAAGGAAAGCCCATCCTTTGCATTGTCATGATATTTATTTTAATTGAGCCACATAAAGTGAGTGATCCCCGGTGGCCAAAATCCTGCCTGTTAAAGCCAAAGACAAAACTTCCTTTCAGCTCAGCCTCTTCCTTCATCTCTATTCTGCCAAGTCTGCCTAACAAAGTTGGTCAAACTTTTTAAAGTGCAACAACTGAAAAATGTCAAACTGACAACCAAGGCTCAAATGAGAAACAACTACAGGAAAGTCACACCTTTTCCACCTCTATTTTTCACTTCCAACTTGTGCAGGAGAAACCTGCATCATGCTGCCCCCTCCGGCTCCCACACCACCAGCACATTGCCCAGTGGTGCCAGCAGCAGCTCAAATCTGTATAGATCCAAACCACAAATGCCACTGCCACAGGAAAAATCCTACAACACAGAAAGAACGGCCCCCAGCAGAATCATCTTTTGTAACATAACAAAACACAGGGAGTAGAGAAAAGGGCAAGGAGATGCAAAATGACTGGCAGAAAAGAAAAACAGAGGGAAGGTTAAGTGGAGTAGGAGAGTACAGTTTCTTCCTTCGAGTTTAAACAAAAGAGAAAAGAGAAACAGGGGGAGAAGATCTGGCTTATGAATTAAGAAAAAAAACAAACTCCCTTCCACAATGTGCCCCTTTCTCTCTACAATGATGTGGACTTAAATATAAAAGCAACCCCTTAAAGGCTTTATTCCTCATAGCTTCTTTTTCTTATCCTTCTTCTTAAAAAAAAAAAAAAAGTACTAGTTTTGAAAGGCCAACCAGTACTACCATGGATCTAAAAAGAAATAATTAAAAAAATCCTGCAAATGAACAACAGTGCTTTCCATCTCTTCCTTTGTTCAAGGAGGATTCCCCATTTCAGAGAAATATAATGTCCAAAATGCTCTCCTTAGCGGGTCACATGTGAAACTTGGGAAACTGAGTTCTAAAGTACAATTTCCTGCTCCCTCTGAAGTAGGTAAATCTGATCAGATCTTGGAAGCTGAGGGTGGGGGAAGGTAAAAAAATACTTCTTACTCCAATACCTTCTTATCCTTCATAGTGGGTAATAAGTCTTTAACTGGAGATCAGAAATGAACACCAGCCTCCAATAACAGAAATTTCCATTTAAATTTGTATAATAACGTACCCCATTTAACTATATGAATGTAGGTCTCATTTACACCTGAAGATTGCTTTGTACTTGCAAAAGTACTATTTCTGTGGGTTCCAATAAATTTAGTTGGCAAATTGAGAGGTAGGCTGAAAATGTGATATAGATTCACTAAGTTCTTTGGTCTAAATTTAAACATTAACTTAGTGTGAAATTATAAGATATGTGAGTATGAGGACACTTGCAATAGCTGTGCAAGTTAGTAGAAATAGCAGGTGCTTTAAAGTTTAGTCACTAAATATAAAAAGTATTACAATAGACAAACATCAGTAAATAAAAAACAAATAATCTGTGAAGAATAAAACATTAGCCTTGGGGTGGTATTCATACGATCATTGGTTTTAGTGCCAGGAATGATAAATGGAGGGAAACAACAACCAATCAATAAGGTATGTGTACTTCCCCTGATTTATTTCTTTCCAGGTTAATTCAGGTCTTTATTTTAGAAAACAAAACAAAACAAAACAAGGAAATTACCTATTTGTTTTAAGACATAGACTTTGCAGCAATGACATGTAAAACTCACATGAATAGTTCGAAGGAAAATAATGACTTTGCTACAATTATTATTCAAGATTTACACTAGTTCCTGGAAGCCCCAAATACTATAAATTCAAAGTACAAATGTATACTATCAATAACAACTAAACCACAATACTATAGTATATATACTACAAACAACACAAATAGAAACAGGTTTATGCCTGTTTTTCATCATGACAAAAGGCATCAGCAAGAAACGTGACAAAACCACTGTAACAGGCAAGTACCTAAATCTCATGTCTGGAGAATTCGAGAAGAAAATAGGTGTGAAACATGTGCTACGCATTTTCTGAAATCCTTTCTAATGGATTGTTGTTCCTAAGAACATGCATGCAAAGAGGACACGCAAATCTTCTCAGGAGTGCACTTGATCTTGCTGATTATTCCTCACTCGTTATTTATCCTAAACTACCTTTCTAGGAATGGATTGTGTGGAGAAGGAGAAACCAATCCAGTTGATGTCCCTGCCCCAAAGGGAGAAGTCCCTTCTTGTGTCTTCTTCTGATTAATATAACTGTTTTATTAAAAATTCAAATAACTAATTCCTTTCCATAGCATCTTTCTTGCCTGTTCTATGCACTTCATTGGGCACCCAGCTGAAGNAGGGAAGTTGTTGATGCCCCATCCCTGGAAGTGTTTAAGGCCAGGCTGGATGGGGCTTTGAGCAACCTGCTCTAGGGAGAGGTGTCCCTGCACATGGCAGGGGAGTTGGAACTTGATGATCTTTAAGGTCCCTTCCAACTCTAACCATTCTACGGTTTTACGATTCAGGTATTTCCAGGGCACGTTCTACATGTGCTATGCCTTTGGTTCAAGTATGCACATTATTTTATCCTTCCCATCTTCTAAAAAAATATTATTTTCTTTTTTTAAATTTCCTCAAGTGCAAGGAAGTTAAACCTACATGCACAAGTGAAGCTCTGACATTCTGCACTGCTTTAGTCCATTATGAAAAAAAAATCCAATATTATATACATTAACCTCTGTGCTAGTAAGTCTAAGGAAGCTTTCGGATAGAGCCAGTCTTGGTCTTACCTGTCCTGTAGCCTGTGTTGTTGAGGTACACTGCAAACGTACGGATTTCGTGTTGCGCCTGCCAGGATGGGGAAGAGCAGTTCTCATTGTTAGTGTAAGTGTTGTGGTTGTGGACGTACTTCCCCGTAAGAATAGAGGAGCGAGATGGGCAGCACATAGGTGTTGTCACAAAGGCATTGATGAAATGAGCACCTCCGTGTTCCATGATCCGCCTTGTTTTATTCATCACTTGCATAGAACCTGTAAGAGAAAAGCCATCTCACAATTATTTCGGTGTTTCAGTCACAAGAGCTAATGAAGAGCTCACATGCTACATCAGAGACCAGAATGAAGCACAGGTAGTAAGGGCACTGCAATCTCATAGTCAACCCAAATCCAAAGAGATTATTCTCTCCCCTCTACCAAAATCTCCTATTGTTTTAAGAAGGATCAAATATTGAAGTTTTAAGTTAAGATTTGACTCAAACCTGCTGACATAGGTCATAACGTTTTTTAAACTTTTCTCTCTCTAAACTCAAGATTTACCACCAAAACTACCCGTATAGCCTTTTTGGAACCACTAGTACTGTTCCAGTAGCTGAAGGCAAAAACCAGCATGAAGTAGGCTGAGACAACGGTCTGAGTGTGAAAGTCACTCTGCGCAGCAGTCCTGACCAAAATTTGCATACTCCTTGAGCATTATTTAATCCTTGTTTTCAGAAGTTACCTGATTCACTGCCCTTTGTGCCAACCTGAAAAGGGCTGAGGGCTGTAATCACAGAATCACAAAACCACTGAGGTTGAAGGGACAGCTGGAGATTATTCAGTACAACCCTCTGCTCAAGCAGGGTCTGCTTTTCCCTAACGTGAGCTATTAGCAGGTGTTGATTTCTGTAACTTTCACTGCAGCAAAGACAAAGCAAAGCCCTCATAATAATTTCTGTGACTAACCCACTGAGTTCTATCTATCCATCCATCCAACCACTTGATTAACTTTTATAATAGCATTACCTAAATACTCTCTAAATTTTTGTAGGCTTACTTCTGCAGACCCTTTTTAGAAGACTACTTGGGACATGTAACACCATGCAGATTATAACCATCATCTAAAACCAAACACACGAGTTTAACTGGCAAGGACTTGGATGAATTAAGGTAACGGGAGTAAAAGTCTTGCCAACAATTCTAAAAGCCACAAACTGCCAAATGATTGTTCTGTTTCCTATTGAAGAGAAGACTTTGGACGTGGACTGGATCTTTACCACAGACATCCACCTAGCTAAACCTGGATCCATATCACAGTTCTTCGTACATGCGGAAACACCAAGGATCAGAAGAAAAAAGACATTTGAATTCCCTCACCCATCAGTGCCTGATAGTTAAAAAGGCATCAGTGAGTTATACTTGATCCAGGAAGAATTTCCATTTTTCAAAGAACTTGTAACGACACCCGTCATTAGCATGACCTTGCAAAGGAGAGCAAACCTTTCCATCACCAACCCTCCCTTCTTGTTATGAGCAGGGAAAGCCAATAGAGAACATGGAGATGAAGGTATGGGCTCACGCTGGAGCAGGGCTGGGGCTGATTTAACCAAAGCTGAGTTGGATTAATAGTTCAGCTTTAATCAATGCATCCTGCAACCATCTGGCACAATCTGTATGTTGTTTCTATCAATAATGGGTTTAAGTTTCTTCTAAGCTCTTTAGGCAGAGATTTCATTATGAAATTGCAACAGTAAGTTGGTTTGATACAGGACACATTGATATAACCAGGAGTCAAAACCTAGATGGAAAATGGTCATAAGCCACATACAAAATGTGACTCTCTGGCACCATAAAGGAAGGTCAATTGCTACTGTAGGTCATTTCACCTAAAAATTGCCATGGTATTAGTTCTTGTGAAATCATTTTGTTGGAGGGAATATTTAAAAAAAATAAAATTAAAAATATGATTGTGCATTTCTCAGGTCAGAGTACATCTCTGTCCCATCTCTTTGTGACAGGAAACAGGGCAGGTTATTGCACTCTCTCTTCAGAACTTGCTACAGTTCACAAATTTATAAAGTAGTTTCTGAAGAAATCACGACTTTCTGTTTCTATAACTGCGAGATAAGTGTTAGCACTCAAAGGCACTAACATCACAGTTAACAATTATAGCAGTCAATTATATATTGTGTGAGCCTGAGAACTGCAGACGTTTCCTCTCTGCTGTCTTATGAGCTAGCCCAAGCATAAACAGGCAAACTGAAAGAAATGTTTTGTCATCCCAATATTAAAATACAATTTAACAACCCCTTTAAGTGACAGAGGCATCTGTGCATAGATAACAGTACATGTTAAGACTCCCCTTGGGGACAGTAACCTCCTTCAATAAAACTGCTGTAATGACAAGGTCCTATATATCAACAGTCTTTAATACAAAAACATATGATCTAATCTGCTTCCCCGGCTTGAGAACTAATACAGAGTGACAGATCAGTGGAAGGTAAAAATCCAGCATACTTTTCTGTACAATCTTAAATAGGCCAGCTTTAAATATTTTAAACAGCATTAAACCAGCCAACCAAAACTTATTTTCTTCAGCTTGCCTCCAATACAAACACAGAATTGTGAGGAAAAAGTAGAACCTGATCTTTCTGTGGCAGAAGATTAGTTATGTGTTAATCAGCAACTGGAACCTCACCAAATCACTTTTGGAGTTGGAAAACCTTGTGGGATTTCATGAGTGGATGTACAAAGGATAGCAATGCTTTGAAGTGTCAATATTTAATTCAGAAAATGTTTTGTTACCTAAAACAAGTGATAATAAATAAAAATTATTTAGCCTAAGCTATTTAAAAAAAATAATATACCATTGGACTACTGTGAAAATATGAAAATTTAATCAATTTGATGCATTCAAGCTCCTCACTGAAAAAAATGAAGCAAAACGTAGGTTGAAATTTGTGTAGTATCCATAACTTTGCATAGTGTGTCTTCACAGTCTACTTCAGGGACAAAGCTGATATTTTAACTAATATTAATGGAAAAAATGTACTAGTTGTTTATAAAATAATATTGACTTTCTCATTAGTTGTGTTTTGTTGTCAGAAGTCACAATTTACACAAGGTTTTGGGAGTTTCAGCTGTTGAAGAAGCTGTAAGGCTCAAGTGGCTTAGTCTACTCTGAAGCACAATTTAAGAAGTAGTATCCATACCTGGAATGTTAATTAACTGTACCCTAAAGCCTTCTATTTTTATCCTATTTGAAATTCATTAGACATCCTTTTCACATCTTAATTTCCTTTCCTCCTCCCCATATTTAATTTTAACAAAGCTCTAAGTCCCTAATCTCCATGTATGGTAACTAAGAAAAATTATCTTCTATGCCACTTCTGCAGTTTTCCAGAGGAAGATGTAGGAACATACAAATCACCTCTCACTCAGGTTTCTCTAACGTGGCTGGAATGTCTTCTAGATAATCAGATCTTTCTCCAACTATGAGATAATGAAATAAGCTGGTTTGTTAAACCACAGCAATATGGTAGGAAAACCTAATTAAACTGGAGATGCTGAGTCCACCACACAGGGGACATCAGCATTATACTAACTTGGACTTAAATGGCTCTAATGAGGAAAAAAAAAAGGTCTTTGTTTCTAATGAACTCTTTCTTCTCATCAATATCTTCCTGTTCTTTATATTCTGCTTGTCAGTACAACTCTTGATTAGACAGTCAACTGAGTGTGTATGTTTCACTAGTTCTTGGTGTTCTCATTTGTCTTCTCCCATTTGTATCCATTACAATTTACACTCATTCTCCTTTGACCTGGATATTCTGCATCCTTTTTATCAGCCCCTCATCAGTCTTTCCTTTTTTCAATACAAGGGCAAGGTTGGTTTTTCAAGCAAAACTCATGATTAAAAGTAGGGCAAATTAAAAAAAAAAAAAAAAAAA
>VXBW01001635.1:331230-341296 GCA_013400375.1 Thinocorus orbignyianus | reverse complement strand
AAAAAAAAAAAAGGAAAAAAACCCCTGAACTTTCTGAAAGGACAATATTCTCTTTCTGATAAACTCCACCTGCTACTGGTACATTGTCCAATCTATCTGAAACTAAATAAAGGAAAGGCTCTTAAGAGCACTTGAGATGGTGTTGTCTTCCCTTCTGCAGCAGAAGTAGCCACAAAAACCCCAAAGCTACAATACCCATCAGTTAAAAATATTCTTAGAAACAGATGAAATCTTAGTTATGCAAAGCTTTCTCTACACTTTCATAGTTTCCAAATTTTCCTTAGCTTTTATTTGTAATTCACATCTTGTTTTCATCTTTCTTAAATGCATTAACCACAATCCTCACAAATGGCAATTTTGATTAACTTGGACAGCTCACCAGACAATAGACAAGAATAAAAATTAATTCAAACAAATATTTGGTCTCACAGAGCCATTAGAAGCAAATGATGAATATCAAATCTCAGCTTCATCAAATGGATTTTCCTTAGTTAGATCCTAATTTGTGTGGACACATGCCCATTATGCTTGAAATTGGAAAGCATCAGATTATCAGAGAAGAGAAATATACTGCCCAAAGGACTTAGACAACTGCATCAGAAACAAGCAGTCTGGCATAAAATAGATGACAAAATTTTTAGGATCACCTTATGAGCCTGCAAGATAACGTACTTAGGTTCTTTTGGACATACATTATCGAAACTGCTTTATTTGTGATCCAAATAACCATTTAAAAAAGAAAAAAAGTGACAACAGCAACAACTCTTCTGATCCTACTAATTTGAAATACATTTCTATTAAGTGGGGTTACTGCCACAGAAGGTTTTCCTTCCACATCTGAGAAGGACATCCATGATAGTGCAGACATGCAGTAATGCTGATAAAAAGGAAGTATCTCTAACAATACGGCCGCATTGCTGCATTTGACTTCTCAGCTAAATGAGTGTACAAGCAATACAGGTTTATTAACTTCACTATCGTGTGTGAGGTCTGTTTTCCAATTTCCCCCATCCATTCTGAGAAATTTCACACAGTAACTGTCAAAAAACCCCACCAGACCACACATAGACAAGCTCTCATCTTTCAGATGATCCAGGCTTTATTCTCACTTAAAAGCATATTTCTAATGCAAAATTATTAATGTAAACTGGTTTATGTTAATCACTTCTTACTACAGACAACATTTGGTAAATATAAGTTTGTGCAGGTAATGGAACAAAACCCAAACTCGGTCAGTTAATTCATTATTCCAAATCATTAGGCAAAGCGTGTGTTTAATCTTCATCTCCTTTCTTCAACAACTAACATAGCATTGAATAACACAGTAGAACCTTTCCACATTAAGTGATTTTGGTCAGTAATTAACTGCACATCTAAATGGACAACATCAAGAATAGCATGACTATGTTAGGTAACATTTAAGTAATTAAAATTGTACATGTAATGAATGTTTGCAATTACACACAAAAAAAATTTGGGTAATTACACGGTGCAATAATCAGTTACGAATTTAAACCTTCTGCTTTGGCATGCAGCTTCCCAGGTTACACTTGCAATTGCCAGAAGCATAGTTAAGGGATATAGATGAAGACAGATAGGCAGGAATCTCGTATTTCCACAGAAACAGGAAGCTTGATATTTTAAGTTGTGATTAACTTTTGCTGTCCTCAAATTGCATGCAGACAGAAGGTATTTTCTACATAAAGGCAGGTTTATACTTTTGCTACTTATTCTTCCTATCATTTTTCACACTGGAAAAAAAAAGATAATTATTTGGAAAGCAAGAATCAAGCTTCAAGGAAAAACAGGGCCATACCCGTTAGCTGAAATTCTCTTTATGTTGGGCTCTTACCAAGTTCTACATCCTGATCATCGGTAAGAACAAGGATGATGTTTGGGCGGATGTTTCTACGGTCCCTTTGAAATCTTCCCTTCAGACGCTGATTTAACAGGAAAGCTGAACTTCCATCCAACAGTGATAAAACAGTCATCATGAATAATCCAAGGACAACACTATGCTGTGCCATATTGTGCTGATTTAATGTTGTCTCTGACCAAGGTGGGTTAATGGCTTCTATTTTATTTTTTTGTTTGCAGGTATCCTGTAAGGGAGAGGAAAACAAGTATTTATTTATACCTCAACCCCCCTGCCCCACCAACATTCTCTCCAAAGGAGTAAATAGCAATAGACTTGAAATAATCTAACTCCTAAGGAAAAAAAAAAAACAAACAAACCAACAACAAATAATAAAAAAACACAACTGAATGTTTTTCTAGTGTTATTTCTAGAAGTAGAAACGTGAAAAATGCACAGTTCATAAGCCATTACCAATGCAGGCAATGAAGTTTCACCCCATGCTCAAATTTGGCAGCAAGTTCAAGGATCTAGCAGGGTATTAAACTCTAATATTTGCTTGGATACATGTAAAAAGCAATCTTCTTCCTTAAGGCTCTGGAGTGTTTTGAGATGGCATTGTTTACTGCATCAAAAATGCAGATGTTAAAGAAAACCCCTCCATGTCTATTCATATTTTTGAACAGGACTGTGGTAGAATTTACTGACTTAATAACACATTTTCAAAGTTGTAGAGGGTTCTCAGATAGAAGATTTGTTATACGTTGATTTACAATTTCATCAGAGAGCAGAGTTGCCCTGATCTTGGAACTATGGCATGATACTGTTTGACGTCTACTACAGCTTTGATGTTAGTGTGATATCCCTTCAGCATTTCTGTTGGGCTCCAAGATTTTATTTTTCTAAAATATATCATTATTATTAATGAACACATTTGAAGGCCCACTACTGCCAAAGTTTGGTAAAGGATGCACAAAATTATTTGCCCTGCACATGACTTCTCTCCACCATAAATTCCCAAATTAACTTGTTTGCAAAACAGAGCACATTTACTAGTCCTGCTCCTGATAATCAACCAATAAAATATTCTCATCAATTCTTACAAGGAAATGCCCCAAAATGGGTAAGCATGCAGGAATAATTTTTAAATAATAGTTTCGCTCAGTGATCTTCTGGTATAATGGGATTTTCTCTTGCTTTCAGAAGTCAAAATAACAGTATGAAACTGTATTGGAAATATCAAGTACTAACTATTTCATCAGATCCAGTGATCAATGAGTCAGTTCTTGATTAATTCTCTACTTGCTGCCTGCCTCTTCCTGGACTGGTGCCAATGATCTCTTGTAATGCAGTGAAAAATCAATTAAAAATGACACAAGGGAGACTATCTGCTTTTTGTAAAGACCAGAAATGCCTGAGTAGAAAGAATCCAGCACAATGTGTTTTACCCGAAGAAATACATTGGCTATTCTGTCCCTAAAGCCACTTGGGAAAACACTTTTTCCTCCAGCAGATTATTTCATAGCCACATTATTACTTCATCTCTGTCCGCGTCTGTTCTTTGAGATAAACTTTGATTAAGAAAGTTCTCATGTAATAGCAAAACCACTGGTCTGAAAAATTATACTCAGCTCCTATGCTTATTTAAGAAATGCATATTGAATTTTCATATAAGTCAACAGATACATAGCTATAGTATGATGCAATGTTTATTAAGGCTGCTTTCCAAAAATGTACACTAATAGGGTCCTGAGGAACTGAAAAATCCTTCTTCCTCATAGTCTCTCCAGTGAGTTTCACAGGCAGGTGAGATTAACTTCTTTTGTAGAAACTAAAAACTTATTTTAAATATCCTAGCATTTGTTCTAATGGGGATGGAAAGAGAAAAGTCCAACTTCCTAAGTTTACAGATACAGCCTTAGTACCTCAGCTGCTGCTCAGAGATTTACTGGACTATAAAGAACACTACCAAGTCCTATCAATTTTCATTCCTTGGACTTGGAATTCCATCTGCAGTAGTACAACTGGGAAGAATCATGTCAAATTCAATGTGTTGCTACTGTCCAGAGTAGCCAAAAGCAGCCTGAGAGGCAAACCCAGATCCGTTTCAAAACGGGAAAAAAAAACCAAATCAATTTAGTTTAGAAGGCAGAGATTCCTGGGCATCAGCTTTTCGGGGAAAGGGAACAGAGGAATGACTTCTGCTCTTCAGAAATAACTCTGTATGTCCTTCTGTTTAAAAAAAAAAACCAACAAAAAACAAACAAGCCAAGCCGACAACATAGGTGTTTTCATTACACACAAACATTTTTCTGAAGGTCTAAAAGGTTTTGGTTTTTTCTTCGCTTGCTCTATACTAGCCAATAGCTTCTCGGAATAATTGCTGACTTCTACAGCAGCATTTAGAAGTCTGTCATTTCTTGTTATATCTGCTCCTAAGTCCATTCACTGTACAGTATTGTCCATGTAACAGTCTTCCTTGCATTTTTCTAACTTTTTTTTTTTTTTTAAATAAATGCATGGAAGTAACCTCATGACTTCACGGTCTCTCTCATCTTTTCCTCTTCACTTTGTCCTTCACTCACTCCATTGTATCTAAAAATAGAAGTTGTCCCCCAGCTCAGAAAGCTCTTTATCTACCTATAAAATACCTAACGCATTTGGGGATGTATATAAACTGGTAACGCACAGCTGTTTTATCCACACTGGTATATTTATTATTGATTAAAAGAATGAGTTATCTTTGAGAGGATACTACAGGTAGAGGAGAGAATTTCATGTCAAATACAACAGGCATCTTCTACCAAACCTGTTACCTCTTTCTCAGCCCCCGCCTCGATGAAGATTTTTTCAACTGTTCTGGTGTGTTACATTCCTGTTATTATCAGGATAAGTACTGCTGGGAACCAACTCAAAGTGTGTAATTATGTGCAAAACTCATACCAATAACTAGGTAAGAAAATTAAAGCAATTTTAGAAAATAACCTATTTCTTGAAGTATGTATTCATAAAAGACAGACATGCCACAACTAACAGCATATATGCAATAAAATCTAAAAGCCAGCTTTAAACAGTTCTTAAAATAGCACAGGAGAGTCTCTCACATGGATTGCCAGTGGTCAAATATAGAATGATTTTTTTTTTTAAACGCCTAGTCTTCAGTGAACATGAAACATGACAAAGTCTCTATTAACAGTTCTTTCCCCATTTCTGTCAACAAGTTTAATCTGCAACTCATAGATAAAGCCAGAAGAGTTCCACAGCAGTGCCCCAATCTGCCTTCACTTTTAATATAGCACCCTCTCCAACGATGCATTTTGATCTGAGTGGTACAGATGGCCCACTGCTTTATGTGCCTCTGCAGGCCATCCTCCAATATTAAAGATGCTTAATCTGTAGTGGCTCTCATGAGAATTAGGTGTGCCTTTTATTATCTCCCAGATTACACATATGAACTTGCCAAGCCTGGTCACTCCTGGTTTATATTTAGGAAAGTGCCATCAGAAATTTATGAAATGTTCTTCAGCTGGAGCACCTAGCCAAGCTTTATTAAGCCTGCGAAACCTCCTCACAGGCTGCTTTTAAGAAAGTCTGGTCGTCTTATTTTCTAGGGTTTATGGTCAAGTATAACAAGTCCCTGACTGCCTTCACAGCCTGAATTAGATACAGCTGCCTCTTTTTGTTCTTAACTCCTGTTAGTATGGGGAATGAGTACAAAGCCAAACTTAATTCTCCTGTGTAGCAACATAGAACATTACATTATCTCTTGAACATTTATGATGTGACTTAAAGCCAGACTTCAGTACGTTTATTCTATTTATAAAAGAATGGAGCCAAGTTCTGTTCCCAAGTAGCATTGACCCCAAAGACTTTATAATACTGCCCTCAGTAATTAATGTCAGTTCTACCACAGCACAGGTGGGATGCACAGGGATGACCAGTGTCAATTCTACTCCCAGATGGTATTTTTAACATGCTATTGATTAGTATTGCTTGGCACAGATGTAACAGGCTCTGTGTTCAAAACTACTGACAGTGGCTTGCACAGAGTCACCCTCACTAACGCGAGTCCTAGCACCCCTGTCCCACGCATAAGCCCAGTGCAACATCACTGAAGTCAAATAATTAAGTTATTCCAGTATAATCAAGAGTAGTATCTGACTCTTTCTGTAACAGAAAAGGCACAAACATGTACCAAATTAATTCTTGTATCAAATACGTAAATTAATCCTGCTTTGAGCTCACTTCTAGAAAGCTGTTTCTTCTCAGGTTTACACTAACTGATTTTTTTCCCCCAATAATCAAAACACTACATACAGAATTCGTGTGGCAAGTTCAACTCGCCCAGCAGCCAGCACAGAACAGGGTGACAGCATGTAAGCCACACAGTGGAACTGCACAATAAGGGAAAACTAGTTAGCAAGAAACAATGCACACCTGCTCTAAATACTGCTGGAGCCAATACCAGGTGTATTATTTAAGCAGACTTAGGTGTGCCATTTGTCCAATGTTTAAATTCATTGAAATACATGGTGCTGGAGCCATGCCCTAGCAACCAGCCCAATTAAAACCACTTTGCCAGTTAAATGGCTTCAGCAGTGCTTTTAACTCTTGAGTCACTCCTATGTACCCAGGTTTGGTTGCGATAACTCCTTTTTCACTGAAGCTGTCAAATATAATTCGAAACCTCTATATTTTTTTGCAAGAGATAAATACAGTTTTGTACGTGGATTGGAAAGAATCTTGTTTGCAATCAAACAAGGCTCTCAGGGGAACACTGGTACCAACATTACTGCCGTAATCTAACAACATGCTGTGTTTCCTTATAGTTTTATACTTTTTTCTTTTCCCCAAGGTAACTAAAATTTTAAGAAAAAGTACAAAATCAAATGCCCAGTGTGAAACGTGACTTTCGAAGATGACAGTCGTGCTGATTCACCTACACAAACTACACGAAAGTATTTTTCTTTGCAAGTATCTGCCATTTCTTCAGAAGTCGTGAACAGAGCTCCCAGACTTATCAGAACACTGAATTACTATTCAGAATCGTTTTCCTTATGCTGGTAAACTACACAAAAGCTATGTTTTTATCACAGGGAAGCTTATTTACATTACAGAACCTCTTCCCTATTTCTGTAACCTTTTTAAATAAAACTGAATTATAAATTAGTTATAGTTTTCCCTAGGCCTTGATATTTTAAGAAGTATTTTAAACAGCACAATATACTTCCCACGAATCCATACTATTTTTGCTGTTCACTGCTTGTGTGTTGTTAGAGCTTCCTAGCAACACCCACAAAATTCATTAGTCCTCAGGTCAAATTGCTGTCTGGATCCCCCAAATCCACAATAATAAACACACTTTTCTGCACCACACGCAATGATAACTCAATAATAACTTGAAACAGATTAAGAATTATTTCCCTATTATACTTACTATCCCCATATATTTATAAATAATAAAGATATGTGGTCTTTGGCTTTAAAGATAACTATATTAACTTGTATTAAGTAGAGTAATAACCACAGATTTTCACTTCTGGAAGCATCAGAAGGGAATGAACACAAGTGATTTAGGACAGAAAAAGTAAGCAAACACAGTTACCATTACACAGACGCATTCTATCAAGTAAACAGAATTTTTTGTAGCCGAATACAGAAGAAAAATCATGCTGCGTATATACATAAGCACACACACATATAGACACTGAGATACACACATTACCCGGATGCGCAGGGTAATTTGTTCAATGAGCAGCTAAGGGCTGTGCCATCAGTTGTCTTGGCAAACTCCCGCACAGCCCCAGTCCGGCGCGGCTGCCTCTCACGGACCAGCGGACACCTCCGGCGAGGGGGTGGCACACACGAGGTCCCCTCCAGCGCCTACCCCCCTCCCCCGGGAGCGTACCCTCTCCTCCCCGGCGTAGCGAGGCGGGGTGGGAGGCACGATGGCTCCCCAGCAGGGTTAACAGCCACCGGGCTGGCAGCAAGCGCCCACCCAGCCAGGCTGGCAGCAGCCTCAAGGCTGGCAGGACCGAAGGGCGGTGGCGCTCCGGGGGCGCTCCCGCCGAACCAGACGAGGCTGGCAGCGGGAGCTCGGTCATCCCGACGGCGGGACCGCACCGCATCGCCTTTCCTCCAGCCTCCACTCGCCCTCCCAGCCCTAAACCCCCTGTTTCTCGTAAGACCTCACTCAACTTCCAGCCCCTCCCGTTACCTATGCAGCGGGAGCGCGGCCAGACCTGCCGCATCAGACCCTCCGCCCAGGCTCCCCGGTATGGCAGCCTGNGAGGATCCTCCTCCCAGGACTGACGCAACGCCCCGGCGGCGCGCTGCAAGGAAACCTGTTCCACCAGCCCCGGGTTCGTTCAAAGTCCGGCGGCGGCAGCACCGCGGGCTGCGGCTCTGCCCGCCCGGCGGGACGCGGCGGGGGCCCCGCTCCGCACCCCGGCGTGCACGGGAGAAGCGGGATGGCCGCGGAGGGGAAGGGGCCGAGGCAGAGCCGCCGCCGGGTGCACAAAGCCTTTATAAACGAAGGGGACAGTCCATGGAGGGGTGGGGAGAGGGAATTAATTGCCCCTCATATTTTATGCTCTTCTTGTCTCCTCTGGCTCGGCCGGGCCGGCCCCTCGCAGCTGAGCCCCGCCTCGGCGCGGCTGGGCCGAGGAGGGAGCGGGCGGACGCCAGAGAGGCTGGGGGCTGCTTGGGGCCCTGCACACTTGTGGAGGAAGAGCCTGCTGACTTCTTCATGTGCTGGGAACACAGACCCCAGTCCACCAGTGCATTTGAAATTAAAGGAGCCAATATTCATTAGCTATTAAGAAAAGCTTAATCAAGCTCGTGGAGCTTGTATTTATAGCAGGTGGCATCTATGCTATGTTACATTCTACTACTGGAACTCAATAGTGTTTGGATAAATATTTAAATATGTAGTATCTTCAGTAGGTTCTTTAAAGACCTCTTAAATAGATATCTTTCAAAGACACTTGTACATTAATATGTTAAAAAAATACAAGAGTGTAACTTTCACTTCTAGCATCCCTATGCCAATAATGTCACACACGCACCACTGGTTACCTCAAAACTTCCTGCCACTACATCTAATACTGAATTATCTGTGGGGGAGGCCATAGATCAAATGCCAGTGTGTCTGTAAGTTTTTATTTTGAATCTGTACCTTTAAAATACGCATTAGAAAATGTACATCTGAAAAAAAGAACCTTATGCCACTATTTTTATCATTAAATGATGCCACAGTGAAAGTGGTTTATGTGGTTGAAAATGGACAGGATATAGTTCTCTGCAAGAACAACAATCAATAGAAGAGGAAGAGTAAGAAACAAAATAGAAAAAGAAGATTCTATCGTTTCCCTACTCATGTCAAAATACACACTTACACAGCTGCCGAACCAGCAAGGAAATATGATGGTTCCTGAAAATACTATAGGAAAGTGACTGTAGCTGTAGTTTTAAGGAAAAAAGCCAGAGCAGAAGAGACTCAGAGAAAGAACTGCAGAGTCCTGGAAGTATTTTGAAAAGCAATACAAGATATATATATATATATATATATATAGAGAGAGAGAGACAAGATAAATATGTATATATATATTAAAATATTTCTTTAACATCTATGATTTATTTAGGTTTTTGCTTTAAAACAAGCATTGCCTCCAATGACCTAATTCAGACTTTGCTGGAGAAGGCTAATCGTCTTGAACCTTTTTTCACTGCTGGCTGCACACAGACTGTNCCCTCCGCCCAGGCCCCCCGTTATGGCAGCCTGGCTCGGCCTCCGGGAGAGTCTCCAGAGGCGAGGGCACCGCCGCCCAGCCGCTCCCAGGCTGCGCGCTGTCCCCAGCCGGGAGGCAGGGCTGCAGACACCCCTTCATCCAGCAGCGCCACCGCACACTCACCCGCGGAGCTGGCGCTCAGCCGCGGCGCTCCAGGGCCGGTGCTCTCAGTAACCGCCGGCGGAGCCCGGCGCTCGGCGGGGCGGAGAAGCGCATCCTCCGGCCGTGGCGCCAGGCAGCGGCCGGAGCCCGGTTCCCGCACAAGCGTTTAGAGGAAGCTGCTCAGGAGAGCGCTGCTCTCCCTCCCCGCCCCCGCGCGCTTCTTCCTCCTCTCCCTTCTTCTCCTTTTCCCATTTAAAAAAAGTTCATTTACCTCGAGGATCCTCCTCCCAGGACTGACGCAACGCCCCGGCGGCGCGCT
>VXBW01001635.1:275636-330509 GCA_013400375.1 Thinocorus orbignyianus | reverse complement strand
AGAGAGAGAGAGACAAGATAAATATGTATATATATATTAAAATATTTCTTTAACATCTATGATTTATTTAGGTTTTTGCTTTAAAACAAGCATTGCCTCCAATGACCTAATTCAGACTTTGCTGGAGAAGGCTAATCGTCTTGAACCTTTTTTCACTGCTGGCTGCACACAGACTGTCCCTACATCAGCAATAAATGACATGGTACACTTCCTCCAAACACAGGTGTGTCACTACTGAGGTACCAAGTGTGCTCCCGTAAGTTCAGGAATAAACAATACAAGTGAAACCCTTCACGTCAGTACAACTGCGTCCACACTAGGGGCTGCAACAGTATAACTGTATGGGTATAAATAAACCGCTCCCTAACAGGGCATTGCACTAAGACAAAAGCCGTGTGTAAAACAGGAGCTACATCTTGCTAACATTTTGATAAAATTGTTATATTGCTTTCTGAGATAACGTTTGACCTTTTGCTAGCTACTTCCATCTCACAATAAAACAGTTTACAGACAATTAATTTTTACAACACACTTGTGAACTATGACGTCCTGATTCTGTGCATTTTAGACGTGAATTAGTGTCAGGTGAGGCAGCTGAGTCACCCAGAGCCAAAGAGCCTTTCAGCAGCAAGATCAGGAGGAGAACCAGGAACCCAGCGTTCCTCTGGCCTAACCACAGGCCAGGGGTTTGCCATTTGCAATACATGACCTTGACAAATCACTTGTAAAGTGGCTGCAAACACTAACTACTGAGCCAAAAGAAAATATAAGATTTGCTACACAGTGGTCCATGTTTTATACTAGAGAAAGAAATGGACAAGCTGTTTAAGAAGTAATTTTTCTAGAGCACTGTAAATGGGATTTTCAATTATAAGAAACACATCACCACTGTGAATTTTCATTAATATAAACTACAAGCAACAAAGATACTAAAAGTAGTATTAGTGACATTAGTAGAGCATTCTAAATTTGATTTAACATCACTGGAAAATCTGTTGCAATAGATCACTCATTTCAACAAAAGGGTATATTCACCTCACAGGGAGTGCATGTAATTTCCATTAATGTTAATGGGAGTTATGCAAGTGCATTAAGAGGATAATATACCCCCTGGTCTGAGACAACCCTGCAAAGTGAAAGGTGCTTCCTCTTGAAGAGAATGGGGTTTCCATCTCATGCATTTCAAAGGCACTGGTTCTGACACTGTTACAAACAGGATGGATATCAACTATTATGCATACTTGGGAAGTAGTTTCCAAAGTTAAAGCAGTTTAGTGATTTCAGCTAGCTTTCCTATTGCCAAAAATTCAAGGGATATAGATGTATTTAAAACACTGTGGTTTATTTGAAGTCTAGAGCAACAAAACCGTGTGAAATTACTGGTAAAACACAAAGGTCTGAAAGGCTACTGGTGCAACAGAGAAGGAACTGTTTTATTTAGAGAATTATATAACTAAAGAAACTCTTAATTCACTGCCTGGAAAAAGATTCCATTGGTGTATATGGATCATCACAACTGATCAGGAGTTCAAAAGATCAAATGAAGAAGCAAGATTGTTCCCTGTCACTCCCACACTGGAGCTTTTTCACCGTGCATCACCAATTAGTTTTCAGATCTCCCCCTCCAGCGCCTAAGAACAGCTTGGAGTTATTTTACTGTACCTCAAATAACAAATGCTGCTTATTATCTAAATAGTTTAACTAAAAAAAAAAATAAAATCCCAAGATATATCTATTAAAATTAGGAGAAAACAGACGTGCAAGCATTTCTTTAAATATCATCACATATCTATCTGTATTTTTAGGCCCATAAATCCCTCCAATAATGTAACCTACAGTTGCTCTGTCCACCTTACTTTCATGAAACAGGGCACAGAAATATATTGAACAACACATGTCAGGCTGTCAACTAAATTATGGATTTGCACGTAAAGGGGAGCTACTTTGATCCAGTTGGCAGATAGCAGCCATCCACACTGTTACCTTTTCATCAGCTCTGAGACAACTGCTGAAACCCAAGGGTGTAACAAGTGCTCAGGGGGAACTGTCCCCCCCACAACACAGCTCAATAGGAAGAGCAGCATGTCAGCAATACGGAGAAGCAACTTCTGGGAAATGAAAGGACAGTCAGGGATAGTCCAAAAGTCATTAAAAAAAAAAAAAAACAACACACCCCAAAAGTAGAAATAGACACCATGCTGTGTAAGGCATGTCTTTCACTCTTGCCAAATATATTGTGCTTTCAGAGCTCAAATATTGTTCTTTTCTCACGTTACATGAAATAGAAAAGAAAGGCTGGCTTTTGCATTTTTATATACTTCAGTCAATGCCTTCCTTCTCTTCTTCAGAGTGGCTAATCTTTATAACCACTTGTCACATGTAAACCTCTCAAACCATTAGTCATTTTGATTTCTCCTCTCTGCTTTCATATTTTTGATGCTCTGAGCCATCTTTACCTATCTAGAAGTAAAAGCACCAGGACAATAAGAGTTTGATCTCTCTTGCTTTTCCTCAATGTGATTCATTACAGTAATCAGTCCAGAGTTATACTAATTACACTGGTCTGAGACCTTATAGCAGTATAAAGTTTTTGACTTCTTTAAACAACTGTATTTCAGTTGCATAAAATTTGTAAATGCTGCTTCACCAGCAAATCAGAATGCTGTTGGGAAAGCACAAACAGTACAACATGCTCTACTCCTTGATCTCTCACATTGCATGCGTTTTATATCACAGACTCCAGCTCAATATGACTTTGTGAGCAATTGCTCCAGTCTTACAGCTACTATAAGTCAAGTTGCACTTTCTATAAATATGCAACCACATTATGGGGGAAAATGGTTTATATATTTTGAGGTATTATGAAAATGGAAAAGGGGGACACAGCCAAGAAAAGCAAATGAGAAGGCAAAAATTCACCTCACTTGATTGATCCAAATGCTAAGCAAAAGAAATGCATTACACTATTCAGTGTGAAAATAAAAGATTAAGAACAGTATACTGTATATATTTAGTTACAGCTAAGAGTTTACAATGTGCCAATACAATATAATTCTAGTTTAATCAAATGAAATTTGATTGTAACTGACAACAGTGGGTGCAAGTTACTTAGAGAAATATTGAAACAGCAAAGATGATGGGGAAATTGTAAGAGTAACACCCCAGCCCATGAGGGATGTGATGGCTTACCTATGTAGACAACAAACTCAAAGGAAATCTTTCTTGGAAAGCCAAACAGAAATTCATATGAAAACACTATTAGAATGACTCTGAAATTTCCATACAGAATTAATATATGTGTTCTGAGCATTAATATTATTAATAAGGCTCTGAAGATCTATGCAGAGGATGCAAATTTAATGAATCATTTTTCGTCACACAGCCCATATAAAGAGACAGGAACAGTAGTGAAAAAAAGCAGGCCTTCTTTTTCCCCCATTTATAAATTACCCTTAGAACAGCTGCTTGTAAGCCAGCAATGATTTACTGAAGAATTTTTCTTTTCATAAACAATTCAGATTTTTTTTTTTTTACATCCTAATCTAATTTTCCTTTGTAGATTTTCAGCACATCTTAGTGTTTGATGCTAATACTCAGACTGCCTCCTGTTCTGATGTCTGAATGTTGAAAATGTATGGGACAATAATCAACTGAACATGTTCTTCAACTAATGATTAGCTGCAATCTCAGCACACGTTAAGTATGTGAAGAAAAACATGAAAGAGTATTATATTCACTTCTAATAAAACTTTTCTTTTCTTAGAGAAGCCAATGGACATTGCCCTTATCTAAATAACATTTCCTGAGAAAGTATTAAAGTATATGATGATAAAATACTCTCTGCCTATCTGAAAACATCTATGCTCTGATTTTAAAGTATTGGAACAGAAAAAGGTATAATCAACTGACGATGGATAGACCAGGAGGCCTCACCTTAATATAACACTACAATGTCCACTCTTTTCTGTGGCCCACTGTGCATTTATTGTTAGTCAAGGATCTATCTGCACAACCACACTATCTCCATTTATCTCCAGTAAAGCTCCCCTGGCATCCTGAGTGGTCCTGCTTCTGAGTAGCTCCCAAATAGAGCAGGTACCCAGTGTACGTTATTGTTCTGGTTTCAGTTGGGACAGGGTTCATTTTCTTCCTAGGAGCTGCTGTGTTTTGGATTTAGTATGGCAATAATGTTGATAACATATTGTTTCAGTTGTTGCTAAGTAGTAAGTCATCGACTTTTTCAGCTTCCCATAGAAGCTGAGAGGGAGCACAGACAGGACAAGCTGACCAAAGGAGTACTCCAGACCATGGACTTCAAACGCACAATTTAAAGAAACACTAGCAGAGTAAATCACACAATTTCCAGCATTTCACACACACAACAAAGGCAAAGTCTTTTTTTTCTTTTTTTTTTTTCCAGTTGCCTCAGTAGCACAAGTGAGGCAAAGCTTATGGTGGGATGAGATATTTGTTATTAGATCAGCTGCTACACACAGAATCATAGAATGGTTAGAGTTAGAAGGGACCTTAAAGATCATCAAGTTCCAACCCCCCTGCCCCGGGCAGGGACACCTGCTACCAGACCAGGTTGCTCCAAGCCCCATCCAGCCTGGTCTTGAATACTTACAGGGATGTCACAACCACAACTTCTCTGGGCAACCTCTTCCAGTGCCTCACCACCCTCCCAGGAAAGAGTTTCTTTCTAGTGTCTCATCTAAATCTCCCCTCTTCCAATTTAAACTGTTACCCCTTGTCCTATCACTAGACTTTCTGACAAAGAGTCCCTCTCCAGCTCTCCTGTAGGCTCCCTTCAGATACTGGAAAAGAACAGATGCCCTTGGGCATATCAAGCACTTCTTCAGGTCAGAATTAGAAACAGCAATCTTCAAAGTTAAACTGCTCAGAGTTTAACTAACCTGTTAATCAAGGCACCTGAAAGAAAAGTAGCTCGTATCTGTGATACAGGAAGGCTTGCTAACAAAGAAAGAGAAGACACAGCTTGATCTGTTAAAACAAAGAAGTAGCTCACCTCCTGAAAAACAGACTTATTACTGAGGTGGGGATACAGAAAAAATCAGAAGAGAGGTTAAGAAAATTATAACACTATAAATCCAGTATCTCTAAGAAGTCTATCATTTTTACCTTTTAACAGAGTCAAGAATTTGAATATTGAGGCTTATCATTTGAAGGTGCTTTGTAGATGTTCCTTGAAGGTCAGGACTGAGCAGTTACTTTCTTTATGAGAAATCTTCACCTATCAGTCATTGGCATCTCTCACTTATTGATCATCTGCAAGGACCTTGGGGCTTTCTTACCTCTCTTTCTGGAAGGTCATTTGGTTATAAAGGTTATTTACTCTGGGGACTACAGAGATGTATCAGAAATTAGCTGTGCAGTTTTGGAGAGTGTTATGGTATCTCAGTATAGGTAAAGTGCAGTCACTTGAAAGATTTTATATATACATTATGTATTCTTAAAATGTAAATTATTATATTGTGAAAAACTTGTTTTTTAATTAGAAATTAAATGATTAAATGAACAACCTGCTCTAGTGGGAGGTGTCCCTGCCCACAGCAGGGGGGTTAGAACTTGATCTTTAAGGTCCTGTCCAACTCTAACCATTCTATGAAATCAGCAATTTTGATTTCTTTCCCTAGGTCCCAAGGACAGAGCTTATTTATATAACGTCTAAAGGACACTAAAGCCATCCAAGTGCTTTCTACTTCATTCAAGACAACGAGAAAAATACTGAAACAGAAACATGTCCCACCCTTGCTAAAGAATGCTTTATTTTCATTTCCAGACAGTTAGAAATACAGTTGAATCTACATGTGAGCTTCAGCATCACTTCCCTACCTTCGGAGTTTACAATCTCCTATCAGGAAATGACGAGATTCTTGCACACAAGAAAACCTAGATCATGACTACAAATATCACACTATTAACAGCCACTGACTCAGTGATACCCGACATGTACCCTGCAACCCTGTTTCTTCCTCTTCTCATCTTTGATGTTAAAATTTTTTAATACATTTGTATAAATAGATCTGATTTTTGTTCATCTTTCAAAGACTTCAGGCTGATTATAGAGTTGTCTGAAGTGCTAAAAATAAGTCTTCAGCTACTGTCTCTGTTCAGTCCTGTGCAATTAGCTTTTTTCATACTTCTAACAAGATAAGAGATTCCAATTCTGTAACCTGACTAGCATCCTCATCTTCTACCTAATTATCTCAGTTTCAACCTTTTATTTTCTATCACTTAAGTACCCTTTTCAGGTGATTTATATCTAGGTTTTCTATGTGTACAGCATATTACAAGATCCAACTGAGGCCCCTTTGCTATTCAACACCATTACTTTGAATTATTATTTGTAATCATAATTTCTCTTTTTATTTGAGAAAAATACTTAGCTCTATGTCATTTTCTCTAGATTCACAAGCAGCATCCTCTCTATTTGCCATTTTAAAACCCCCAAACTCATCATAGTTGTAGGAGCAAAGCTGGCTGTAGCTACTTTTGGCAAAGAACAAATCAAGTCTGATTGGTCCCTCTAAACATCAGTTTGATTTTTTATTTTTTTATTTTTAAACATCACAGCTGCCCTTTTTGGCTTCATATACATATTATTTCTGATCCAAATCGTTCCTTGAAAATTATGTCTGATCCTGAATTCAGAGAGAATTATCACTGCAAAGCTTCTGCAACACCAGTGAGCAAGAAATTACAGGTCAGATATGTTACACATAGTAAGTCTCATTTATGCACCTAAAATTAAGTGAATTATTTTTCAGAAGTGGTTAGTACCCACAGGAAAGAGTTCAGAAAAATTATGTAGCTTTCCTTATGTCTTGAAACTGTAGCTGAAAACTCTCAATGTTTGGCAATGCAACCTTTTTAGTTGTACTTTAGTTAGCTTTATGTTATTTGAATGTCTCATCATGCTCCTGGTTGATTACAGTAATGATTCTCGTGAAACTTGCTAGTCCCAAAGTATAACAGAGATTAACTACCTCCCCTGCCGAAGAGCATTGTCTGATGTGAGAATATCTGAGTGTATTTCTTTAGAAATTGAAGAGTCTATCTTTCAAGACAAGACTGGATGCTTAGTTGGAAAAAGTTCTTACCATACACTGAAAAGTTGACAAGTAAAGCAGTTAAAATGAGATTTTAAACTCAAAATCTGTTCTTGCAGATTTGGATCGTAGGTTTTTCTGAATAAAACCATGCACTGTCAGCAAAAAGCTCCTGGAGATGCCTATGAAATCATCACAGAGATTTCTAATAATAACAGTGGTAAAACAAAAAAACCCCTACTATCCTTCAAGCATGAATAACAGTAAAGCACAAATCAATATGTACAACTCAGTATTGAAATTATTTGAATTTTGTTTACTAGTGATGGAATAGGTCAGAACAAAATTTAGACTTCATAATTTCCAGCTGAATGGATTTAAAAAAGGCTGAATTCTTTTGCGAAATAAAGTGGAATATTTTATCTGAAGAATTCTGGCTGTAGTAGTATGTAATTCTGAGGCAGATCTCCTATTCACCAGCAGATTTTTGCCCTGCATACTTCTAAACACACACACGATCACATAGCAAGTTTTGCTTTGACTTGCATCAGTTTAATAGAAAGTAACTGAAATAGCCTAGTATATTTTACCAAGAAGAAAGTATTTTAAATGAAAAAAAAAAAAAAATACTTCACCAAAGGCACCGTGCCACACTTGCTAAACGAGAATCTATTCAACACTCCCAGTTCTATGATTAAAACCTCTAGAATGCCTAGGGCAATTTTAATTTTTAAAGAAAACTATCTTGGCATAAAAATTCTTGCAAAACATGGTGGCTCCAATATCCAAGATACGGAAAAAAGAGAAATATATGCAAATAATATCCTACTCTCAGGCTCATCAAGTCAAAATCAAAATGAGTTATATCACATAGTACCTGTTTAGAACGTTGGCTTTAAAATGCTGCATGAATTAGTAGATATTTGAAACTTAAAGCAGTGTGCCATCTCCAGAAAGAAGCTGATAACACTTCAAATGCTAACAACAGTGGAATTTTTTTTATGGACAGAGATATCTCTTAGAATAAAAGTCCCTTAATATCTCTTAAAACCCATCTTTATTTGAATCATATTAAAACTGAATGATAAGAAGGTAGAAGTAATATTTTATCTCCTTGTCCGGATCTTTCCAGATATTGTTTATACCCTACAAAGAGACTATGAAAGACTTTTCACTAACAAATAGGATAAAGAGTTGTCTCAAAAAAATAATGTGTTTAGCTTCACTTATTTTTTAATGTAGATAGATATCTAGCTAATAAAATTCAAAACAGTCAGATGGAACAGCACCCAAATCATCTTTCAAAATATGGAAATATTTACGTTTTAAAATAATATGTTTAAAGAAAAAAGGTAGCATTTTGAATGTGTTCTTAGATCAGTCAGCAATTTGTCAAAACCAGTCTGAAGACCACAGAGATGAATGATGTATATATATTCATTTGACATATCCAGCTGCAATTTTTAAAGACAAAAACGTTAAGGTTGGAACCTTCTCCTCCCAACTAACTCCTCCTCCTGCTCCTCCCCTCATCTGATAATTCCCATTCATAATCCCACTGCTATACATATGCCTAAAATAAACCCTTGGATCTGAGCTCCAGACAGACAAGGACCAGAATTTGTAGCTTGCAGCTCTTCCTAAAATCCATACCTGCCCCTCCTTAGCACCCCCCCCCCCGCCCCACCTTGTCTCACCACCCCATCTTACCACCCTGAAAAAAGGTTCCCATTTGGAATTCAAATCACTAAGGTTTGTGCTGGTCTAGAGCTGTTTTGGCTTAGTGGTAGATTTTATTTTTTTTCTACTATAAGGCACAAGGTCTTGATCACAGATTTTAGTTTAGAACAGTATTTTTGTGCTGAGCAGCTTCCTTTGCTGCTCAGGGTAAGTTCAGCCTCTATCTGTATATGACCTGCGCACAGCAGTCATCCACAACAAGCCCATGCAGAATTGTCTGGGTGAATGTAGGCGCTTTAAAGGAAATTCTCCAGAAAGAAACAACAGGAAAGTCATTCCAGAGTTAGTATTACAGACTGCCAGGTCTCAATATAAGGTGGGAATGGCCAGTCACTTCTTGCTGTATTTGATCTTTTGCAGCCCCTAAGCCTGCTCTTTGGTAGGCGCTGCAGAACAGGAAGACATCTGCATCAGGTTCTTATACGATCATACGGAAATGCAGTTCAGATCTGAGACCATTTTACAGTTCAAATAACTTGACCATCTTTTTTTTTTTTTTTTAGGTGAAAATATCAAGGTTATGATTCTGTTAGATTTTTAGCTTGTTTTGCATATCTTACATTCTCTAAGAGTAACTTTACTTCTTACCTACTGCTTTTCATAATTAGATATCAAAGGGGTTTACAAATTGAATATGGAATATTTGTTACATTGATTGAGCAGCAGAGCCATTAGGAAGGAAAAATGACATACTCAAGGTCAATTCAACAGGTCAGTGATCCATCCAGGAACAGACATCCTGGGCTGCAAAGCACTATTCTATTTGCTAGGCTAGCAGTTTCCTACTTGAAACCCATAGACCCCTGGGGCTCCACAGATTAAACCTCTAAGGCTACATAATATGTTATCATTTGCTTTGCTAATGACAGTTTCTATTTATGCCTCAGAACATATCAACCACCCTGTGCCAACAGCTCTCCTCGATACTCCAGCATATGGAAGGTCTTCCAGATTGGCATTGCCAGCCAAGGTCTCAGACAATTATGCTCTGAATTGTCACCCACTTCAACAACTGGAGCAATAATGTAGGGCTACAGGCAACACACACTCGATGCTACTGAGGAGCAAGCACGTGAGAACTGCCCTGCACTCTGGAGATGCCCATGGAGCAAACAAGGTACCTATGTGCATGCACATGCATCTAGTGAGCCTCAATCACAGAATGCTCCAGCACTAACCGCAGTGGGACACATGCACGTTTGTGTCTGGAGGGCAGGTGAGGCAGAAGGAGAAGGCAGCGAATGGTGGCATACAGCATCCGAGGCAGAAACTACCTTTCCATGCAAGACACAGACCTATATGCAGACTAGTGTTAAAATTAAACGAGAAACTCCTTAATATAATGTTATTAAAGTAGTTCATACGTTCCATATCTGGTATTCTGGGCTGTCTAAAGACTCAGGTAAACACGTCTATATTGATAATGCAGTGCTCAGGTGCTTAATTGCTCAAGAGCCATGAAGTAAACAGAACAGGAAGTTTCATAGAATAAGTAAATAACTAGGGTTCTGATATAATCACATAACTTCAAGTACTTATAATTTATGCAAGTCCTGTCCAGTTTGTGAGAAAAAAAAATAAACCAATGTATTTGATGGAACGCCACAATTCAGGATTTTGCTAGAATAGTTAAGAGGCATTCTGGTTACTTTGATCCCCTGAGGATCTCTACTAATTTTGGCTGGAACAGAGTTAATTTTCTTCATAGTTGCTAATGTGGTGCTATGTTTTAGATTTCTGATGAAAACAAGCGTTGACAACACACTGATGTTTCAGTTATTGCTGAGCAGTGCTTACACACCATCAAGGCCTTTTCTGCTCCTCACAACACTCTGCCAGCAAGTAGGCTGGGGGAGCACAAGGAGCTGCAGGAAGGACACAGCCAGGAATGGCTGACCCCAACCAACCAGAAGGATATTCCATACCATATGTTGTCACACTCAGCATTAAAAAGCTGGGGCAAGAAGGAAGAGAGAGGACATTCGGAGTTATGGCACTTCTCAAGTAATTGTAATGTGTGATGGAGCCCAGCTTTCCTGGAAATGGCTAAACACCCACCTGCCAATGGGAAGTAGTGAATGAATTCCTCATTTTGCTTTGCTGATGCATGCAACTTTGCTTTACCTATCAAACTGTCTTTATCTCAATCCACGAGTTTTTGCACTTTTACCGTTGCCGTTCTCTCCTCCGTCCCACTGCCAGGAGTGCGCAAGCGGCTCTGTGGGGCTTAGCTGCCTGCTGGGACTAACCCACAGCAGGGTCACAGGCACCGAGCCCAAGAACAAAAAAGAAGGGAAAAAAATTGCAAATGAGAACTCAAGATCCAGAACAAAATACTATGTTCCAAGTGAGTCCCTTTCATCAGTCCTTAACTAATGCCTCCACTACAAGCGATCTTGAGACGAAAATGTTTATTAAAGTTTAAACATAATGCAGATTTGCCTGTTGCAGAGCTGATAATAAGCAACAGTAATAACTTACAGCATTTGCGTAGCTTCACTAGTTAGAACTTAACCAGCAGCTGCCTTGAGGATGCTGATACATATGCATCCTGCACACTTTTCAAATCATTGAGAGACTCTGCTGCTGGTAACAGCATCTGAAGTTCGAAAGCACTACTCATCGGTTTTTACTCTGTGATCAAATTCGAACATCAGAAAAACCTCAAGGCCTTGTTTTGATTTTGGAAAACACTTCTTTCTTAGACCAGTCCTTTTACTTCAAGTAGTACATCTTTTCTTTCATTCCCTCCTCAACAATCTCTGCAAGTTCTAATTTTCTGTGTACATTCCCAGTTGTGAGCATGTCACTGACAAATCTAGAGGCACAAAGCACAAGTTGAGTTACAGAAAACTTTTTGCTGCCGGAGCCAAATAAAAAAAAAAAAATTCTAGTGAATTTTAGGATGGCCTAGATGGATCAAACCAATAAGAAAAGGGCTGAGTTTAAGTTATTCTGCTAGTTCAGACATGTTTAAAAGTGTGGTTGGGTTAACTTCATCCCAACAGACTTTGGGCTAGATCTGCTGTCACTTTACCTCCCATAGTTAACCATGAACTTCATTCAATCTGGCAAAAAGACAGGTCTAAAGCTAGTTTATAATTCCAGATAATCCAGTGGTGCACAGATCTAATCTTAATGATCACAAATGAAATCTGCAAATGTTATTCTTCTTTAAAACAGAGCTAGGGAATGGGAGTGCTAACATTTGCTTATCAGACCTAAACACAAGGCAAATCTATTTAATAGGCTGTGTCACAAAGCAGGAGCTCCTTAGACTTTTTACAACAGCAATCTCATAGCAAGCCTTCTCAAAAAGTTTATAGAGGATATTTCTCGTCCTTCAGTTTGCAATGTGATCTTATCCTCTCACTGCTCAGTCTGACAAAAGTGAATTCAAGAAAAGGTTCACAGGACCTGTCCCAGTGCCTGTAACAGTGAGGAACAAGGTAAATTAGAAGCTTGATCAATTTAATGGAAAGGAACAATTAAATACTATGGTAAACAGTGACAGCACAGGTATAGATGCTATTAACTGAAGTTGGATTTTTAATCCTTATGTTGTCTAGCTGCTTTTGATTTTACGTAAGATACACATCAGTCCCTGATTGTCCCTGTTTCATGTCAGCTCTGTGGCATAAACAATCCGTAACCTCAGTGCTCTTCCTCACACCACTTCCACTAAAATACAGAACATCAGACAAATGGTCCAACCACAGTGGGCTGAGGCAGTACACATGAAATTGTAAATTACGTTTAGCAGCACTATTATGTAAGATTAGAATAATCAACTTATTTTTTTATCAACATATTGCATTTAAAAACAGTCTTACAGGTCATTCTACATCTGTGTTTACATGCTGACGAATCCTTCTGCATTTTAAGTATTGAAATATTTTGTCCCTATTCTGCCATATTATCGTAAAGTTTAAGGACTACAGTAAGGATGCCTATTCCTAGGGGCATTTTATTAGCTGCATATGAGATTGATGTCAGTAGCTACAATGAAGCATAATACCACTATCTCTGATATAACAGAACATTAGAAGATCTCTTGCTGACCTACAACTCCAAACATAAATGCTGAGTGACTTGAATAGCTTTGCAGCAGTTCCTAAGTTAAAAAGGCAGAACTACAACAGCAAATGAAATACAGCATTGTGGATTCTTCAAGTACAATTAAAATGGGTATAATTTGAAGTTTGCATTGTCACGTGCTTTTACACATACCAATACTCAGACAATGCTGTAATTTAATACTAAATGCACATATGAAACTACATAACAACAAGAAGTAAGACTCAGGTCTCATACTATCTTGACCTCAATGAAGAAATGGTTTTCAAAAATACGGATGACACTCCCATGCATTTAGTTACTATTAAATTTTAATAACCCCATAAATCAATAGTAATGCACCCTCAAAAGCTTGTAAATACTTTCCAGCAACTTTTATATTTACAACTTTATTAACACTTCTTTTTACCTTCTCTGATTTAGTAATACACATGGGAACTGTCTTACCACAAAGGTCAAGCAGATTATTAAGTAACTAATTCTGGGACACTAGATGAAGCCTGAGTGGCTGTCTCAGGGAGCATCTTCATGTAGGAAAATATGCGCTTGTTTGTTTATTATGATTTTAAATCATTGCTTCAGATGCTTGTGACAACAAAAGACACCTACTTCTTCCAGTATTTCTTGAACTTGCTTAGGATACAGCCAAAAGTAGCAGAAAGCAACCAACAAGTCTGAGAAACGTAACGGCAACACAAAGTAATTTTCAAAGTTGAGAGCCGCTAATAATACACAGAATGGATAAAAATCAAACTGTTTTCATCCTCCTGTCTGAAAGCTTCCTTAAAAATTAGACTTGGGCATGTAAGATATTTCATACCACTATAATGCACACTGCCACTCAGCTCACCCTTTATCTCCTTGTCACGCCTACTTTCCCATAATTCAGAAACTCTTCAGGACACAGTCTGACTATCTGGTACTGGACCCATTCCCTCAGTTGGTTGCAATTGCAATAGGAAAACCAGGCCATAAAAAGAAATAAATATTCCTAGACAGGAGTCAACTAGACCTAGATAAGTAGATAAAGTAGTTAGTAGCCTGAGTTTCCTCCTTCCAGATAGTAATCTTCCTTAATTCAGTCAATTGAAATAATATGTGTGATTAAAGATATTCTGTGATAGGAAGATGTTAGGAAAATAGACATTATCAAATACACACTCAATGTTTTTAGAGTACATAGAATGGACTTAAAAGAAAACGAATGGAATATTAAAGTGCCATCTTAGTTTATATCTGCCTATGTTGCTGCCTGCATTCCTTCATAAACTTCATGCACAGCAGAAAACACTCCTAAAAATCTCTCCACCCACCTGGTATGATCTTACCAATACAACAGCATAGGGGCATCTAAATAGAGACTTATCATGTTCATCTATCAGCAAAGTTGTTAAAGCAGCACTACTGTCGATCAGAAGTTCAGAAGTAAGATTCAGTATCTTTATCAATAACAAACACGGGGAAAAAATAATGAAGAAAAAATTTGGAATCTCAAAATTTTAAAGCTCTAGTCCCCAACAAACTAGCTTAAGGATATAAAGAAACACAAGCAGTGTAATACTAACCTGAGGCTTTCAAGTTCGACAATTTCAAACTCATTCTCAGAAATTATAGTTCTGCTCATTTACCAGTTAACTAAGAAATCTAATTATCAGTCCTGGCATTCTTGTGATTGACCGTTCTTACCTTCATTTTTTTCATTGGGAGCCAGTGCAAGAAGGTGGTCATCTGTTCAAAATTAGTGTGATCCATTAGAAAGCAGCTGTACTCTCAGTAGCTAATTAATAAGATGCAAAACATTTGCGTGCAATGCTATCCATCTCATTTTACACAGGTACCAACATACACAGTCATACACATGCAGAGCAACAGGGAACAAGGTTCAAGAATAGCTACTTCCTCTTGCTTTTCTGACAAAACTTCTCTGGTGAAAATAATTCCAACCTCATTGCATTAAGAGCAAAGGGCATATCAAACTTGGGTTTTATAGTAAAAATCTCATCCAATGTATCTTTAAATCAGAAAAACAAATCTACTGAAACCAAGGATTGCATTGCACACCCACTTCTCTATCTAAACTGAGAATGAACAAGACAATTAACCCAAAGGACAACTGTTACTTACGTGACAGCACACTGCAAGATGCTAAGACATTATCCTGATCTGGATGGTGTAAGTATTGAACTAGAACAGAACGGCTGCAAATCTCCAAAATAGCCATTCCAAAATTCGAGTTGCCTAAGGTCAGCAAACCCAATGGCTACCAGGCTTGCTGCATTTTGGCATATGACAAATGATTTCATCTTTCCAACACACTTGCTCCAGACTTCTAGTCATAAATTTACAGTGCACCCAAAATTGGTGCACTGTGTGAAAGTACCTAACTAAATATGGATAAATGCTTGTCAAGGCATTGTGATATGGCCTTGGCTTTGACAGATATGGATGAGAGAACATCAGGGGAAGTAGAGTTGATACGAGCTTTGTGCTGCAAACACATTTTCCCCTCTATTCTTATTACCCAGTTCTGTTCTTTTATTGTTCTCCAGCGTACCTGGTACACTGAAATAACTCAGAGCACACTGAATCCATGAACTTTCACCTTAAAAAAAAAAAAAAGAAAAGATTCTTCACAGAGTCCACATTGTGTAAGTCATATTCTTCCAGTCAGACCTTATTAGTTCAAATGACAGCATTTTAGGAAACACTAGTGAATTAGGGAATAAGATTGAAGTATGGTTTGAAGGTTTGCTTGACATAATTAGGCTGCTCTCACCATGAGTTAGCAAATGTTGTAAGTTTTTGTAACTTTGTTGACAACAAACAGGGGCCTACCCCACTGCAGGGGTATGATAAGTAGCAGGACAGCTGTTTTAGACGTGTGCTTGTAATCTTGGAGAAGGAACTTATCTCTGAAGAGCAAGGGGGTTCCGAGGGGGTGGTAGGGTATGATAATGAGTTCTACATGCATATATATTGTTAAACTAACTTTACCTGGTACGCACATTTGGAGGAGTGATCCCCTGTGCGTCCAGCGCTGCAATAAAGAATACCTGCTTAATAGTCACCCCGACTATTGAGTCCTGATTTCGTCTTTCACGGCAACACTAGCTTACAGTTTCTGAATAGTTGATTGTCCCTCATATAATATGAAAAACTGCGTGCCATCCTAAGTACCTTTGACCATTAAAAAATACTTTTCTTTATATTTATACATCAACGTGAAACATTTTTTAAATGAACCACATACCTAATACCTAGAACACAATATGTCCTCCACACTCGTGTGCATTACACTTCAAAACTAAGCAAATTTCAAGCCTGTGATACTGCTTGCGCTATTGCTGGCTGGGGGGGGTGGTGGGGTGGTGGGGGGAGGTCCAACCACTTAATTTCTAAACTAAGGAGCACCTGAAAAGTAGAAAACATAATAGAAGACACTTTTAACATATAATAGAACTCAATCAGTAAGGCTGCACTTAGTGTTTTATACTGTGCTCTGTAGAGCTTTGCAAAGTTCCATCACATGCAGCGGTCTGCTCACCCAAAGTTTGCCAATAGAGAGGTGTTCAAATGAAAGCCATCCCAGCACTTCTGGCAGCAGCAGGTTGATCACAGCAATGCATTCTCCTTAGCGTGACTTTAGAAAGGCCAATAATGGTTACTGACACTTCCGACAGTGAAAACTTTGAAGTTCTATTTCTGTTTGTATATTTTTCCACTTATACACTCAATACAGTAGAGTTTACCCAACTAAGCTCCTTGGGCAAACCTAACTGAACAGCATGACCAACTAGACAGGGATTTACTACTATTTTAAATTGTAGGAAAAACACCTGGGTTATATATGGTAAGCAACATGCTGTTGTGTCTTTTCGTTAACGATTCTCAGCTGGATAAGATGCCAGGCATACAGTTTTCTGCTGTAACACTAGGAAGCATATCCATTATACATCTGTAGCATTTTTTTTCTCCTGTTTCTGTTACTATTGCTGTTCATTTGGGTCACAAGGCATAACATTGTGCTTTCAGAGACCAAGGTTGTTTCCTTAGGTTGGTGGATGGCTAGGTGTAAGACTAGGTTGTGAATGTATTTTTTACTTCAGAAGTACCTTCACACGAGTACATATGGGCGCATGTGCCTGAACTAAAGCAAAGCCAGGAATTTAAAAATCCTCTTGAAATCCTGTAAACTTCTTGTGAAATTAAAAAAATAAATAAAGACAAGAAAAAGCAAAAGAAGTGAATCATAGCTTGTCCTTTGAACCTCTCCAGGAACAAATATAATAAAATACTTACTATCTGAGAGAAAAATATGGCATCTACCAGATTGTTTTGAGCTTTCAATACACCCTCGACAAGCTCAATAAATGAGCCAAAACCTATATGCAAGCTATTGCATGAAACTTTAGCTTGAAAAATTCCAGCATGGAAGAAATTAAAAGAGTTAGAAAAACTGTTCATTTCTAAAACAGATAAATAGAAAAAAGGACAAGATGGACAAATCACAAAAAAGACAGGTTTCTGTATCTAAGAAATAGACATTAAAAAAAAGAAGAAAAACAAAAGAGAAATTTTGGGAGTCATGTTTTTCTTAAACAGAAGCTTTCATCCTTAAGCTGTTTCAAAGAAGCATAGAGTAAGTGCCAATGTTTCTTTAAAGAAGTGAGCCTGATATTGCATATTTATCAGGCACTTTAGGGATTTGTGCAGTGAACACATGCCAGGTATTTTAGAGAAAAGACACTAATCTGTTTGTCCTCCTGTAAACCATACTGCTGTAAGCAGGCACAACAGCAGGCATAGTACATACACTGGCCTCATGAGGCAACTATGAAGCCCTACATATTGTCCATACTTTGACTTAGTCAGTATATAAAATAAATTTATTTCCTTATTTTCTTGGTATATCTATAATCGGGAGCCTTGTTAACTTAAAAGAAAAAGGAAAACACAGTAGAAGGCTTGTTAAGAGGCTGGTTTACATGAAAAGCCACTTAGAAAGCAGATAATTCAACCTATACTGTTTGTCCTCCAGCCTCCCACTTATTGTTTGATATTAAATTAGATGAGAGCAAAGGCTGCATCTTTTTATGCCTTTCTGTGGAACTTAGCATCCTGAAGCCTTCATTAAAATACAGTCTCTTTTGGCTCTTCTGACACACAAATTTATCATTTAGAAGATAAAATACCACAAGGAATCTTAACAGCTGTAAGTTGTAATGCACCTGCAAAGCAAGTAACCCATTTTAAATGCCCTTTGAAATGCACTGGTATTTGTCAGAGTGGAGTTCGATATGCCAGCCTTGCGTTTTTGCATATACCTGTCATTTCCAACAGCATCCACTGCTCCCTTAACAGAATCAACTCCTTCATTCCTCACCAATGCACTTTTGTCTGTGAAGTATCAGGCTGTTTTCATGATTTATTTATTTCAAGTCATTTGATAGTAGATAGAAAGTCAATAGGTGCATGTTAAAATGATTTTTCTTAATTATTTAAAGCTTCAGAAGATTAAAAAAAAATCTTAACATGAATTGAGCATTCACTAAATAATGCTCAAAGAATAAGAACCCCTTGCAGTCTTTTAAAAAATAAATAAGGGACCTGACAAGCTAACTTTGAGAATAACCACCAGAATAACTAAGACTCCTAAGAACAGTCTGCCCCTCCTGGTACAGGTTCCTACTGTTGCATATTGAGTAAACCCCATTGATGTTGGTGCACTGACACTGACAGAGAAGCATCAATGAAGATGTATGGCCACCCTCTTACAGCCTTTGGTGTTGAAATAACATCCATTGCGTGATTAATGGATACTGCATTTGGGAAAAGGTGTTGTCATCATTAAGGATTTCTGAAACAATGTCTGTTCCAACATGTCTTTAATACAGCTGAGGTCAGCACTGAAAGACATCAGTTGAACACTTGGAATTCCCAAAGCAGCTCCTGGGAGATGAACAGAAATGAAGATGCTGTTGACATCGAGCAGCAAAAAGCATCCATCTGGACTGCAACTCTCTTCTTGGTTTTGAAGGTGTGTGCAAATCAGTAAAACAATATAATGAATGAAATTAAGTTGGTTCATAAGGACAAATCAAGAATTTTCTAGTAAGATAAGATAAATAGTTGCTGAGTAAATCAAGTGTTATTGCTCAGGAGGACAGAATAGCATAAACTGTTCATTCTACTCTATGGTGAAGTACATTAATACAAAACTTTTGTCAAGCAGAAATTCCAGAAGTTTTATTCCAGATGAGCTGATCAACAATGTTTAAAGAATGAGAAATTTCTTATCCAACAAATTTTCTTAGAACTTCTTGTGTATAGCACTACCCTTCATATGAACCACAAGTTTAGCCTACTTAGAACAATGCCAGAACTGATTCAGAAGCAACTTCCCCCACAAAAAAACGCTAGCACAGACAAATTTTAACTTACTTTCCAAATCATCACATACATATCATGTTTCTCCCCCCCGCCCCCTGGAATGTCAGCAGGGGAGTTCGAGGAAGGAAATTTGTTTCATACTTTGTAAGAAGTTTCCAGGATGTCCTGCATGTCAACTGCTGACTGATTTTAATGTCTTGCTTGCAGCAATTTTGAGACCATAAATCATTTTGAGAAAAGGAAGATGAACAGGATATGATTGGCATGGTTACCACATTGTTTGAGATCCCATGAAGCCAAGCCTTCCAAACAAGCAGTGAGGGTTCTAACATGGAGAAACTATTTCCCAGTATGCACAGAAAGAACGTGCCTTGAAGAGACAGGAAGTTACTATCAAGCAACCTTTGCTGCAGACAAAAGACACAATATGCTTTATGTGTACAGAGGAAAGAATAAAATTCAACTTCCAAAAGTAATGATAATTACAATGTTTGGTATAGTTTATCTAGTAGGATGACTTACCAACACCTGAGACTTAATCCTATGTGTGTTTGCCCAAGAAACACAAGGGAAAACTATGCCCGTGTTTTTAAGATGCTTAATTGTAGGTCTGCAAATATTCATGACAGAAAAGGTTAATAGACCCAGTTCTTCCTGCTGCTATTTCCCATAGCTGCTCGATATCCAAGGTTGACCTCCCTGTGACATGGTGGTCTCATCCCAATGCTCCTTAGTGTGAGGAGACACATGCTTATGGTGCTGCCTTTGACCGGGAAGGCTGAGCTCTGCCTGTATTTTTAGCTAAGATGTCCCTGAACTTCCCTGTGCCCCTCTGAATTCAGATACATAAAAAGAGGTGGAAGCAGCCTCAGGATCAAGGTGAAAAGAGTGTCTTTCCTTTCCAGTCCATTATATAGAATAGAATCACGCTCCTACAATATGGAGCTGCTGGCAGAGGTTAGCACACTGTCCTTTCTGGAATGTCTCAGCCTATCCGCAGCTCCCCACACCTGACATTCAGAGTCAGAGGGTTAAAGACAACCCATGGTCCTGTACTAAAACCACAGAAATACCAGCAGAGCAGGAATGAGAGCTGGAGGATCGAAGTCCTGTAACCTGCTCTCTTCCTCTGTGTCAACTCTGTAAAGTGGTGATTCTTATTCAGTGCCTGTGTGAAAGGGAGTACAGAACCACTATGTGACCTCAGAAAAAAAAAAATCATATTTTTCCTGTTTATCAAGTAAAAGATAACATTTTTTTAATAAAAGGTTTGGTGGTTTTTTTTTTTGTTCGTTTGGGTTTTTTTGTTTTTAAATCATAAATTTTCATTCACCTACTGTGAGGTCTTCAAGTGCAGGCTGAATAAGAAACCCCTTTTCTATAATGCTTGAGGGAAAATAGTCTACATTTTAAGGAAATCCTCGCAGGGCACTGACAGCCTTTCCAGAAAGAGCTGGGCAGGGGTGTATCTCCTTGTGGCAGCGTGTAGGATTCTCCCTGGCTAGTTTCAGACAGTATGCTATTCCCCCAAGCTCCCATAAATCAGATTGACTTTAAAACATAAGAGATGTTTTCCTATTTATGTCTAACCCCCTGATGATTCAGCTGCACAGGGAAGGAAGAGTTCATATGCCTTTCATTTGGTCACAGATTGCCTGAAGCAGTCTTTAACACAGAGCAAGCCCATTGAGAGGAAAGACAGAAACATTCCTTTTGCTTGGGCAGACTCTGTGTCCTCAAAGCGAGGGTCTGTGGAGCGCAAGTCAGACGGTTCTGTTAGAGCTCAATATTAGTTTTCACAAGTGGTCCAAGCATTTGTGAGAAGTGAGATTTGTGGCAGAGCCTAACGGAGAGTACTGAAAGAGCTGCTGTATGAAGAAATTAACAAAATGAAACAAAAAAATCCAACAACTCTCCTCACAATAGGAAGATATAATGTGTTGTCCAACTTTTATGTCACTTGTCAGCCCAGGTCTGTCTTACAAGGTCACCAGACTTATCCCTGCTTTAGGGAAGTCTTCCTGTGAAAATCTTCACATCCAGGTTAAGCCTCACAGAATGGAGCTGCACCTCTAAGGAGACTTGTGGAATTCCACATGTGCCCAGCTTAGAAGCTCCGTATCTTAACAGTGCTCATAGACTTCTGACTTGGCTCCATGATTTCCCATCGTCTCCGCTACTGCAGTGAGACACAAAGGTGATGGACCAAATGGAACAGGAGAAAGAGTTCTCTAGTCACTACTTACCTCAGAAGAAAATTGGTGGAAGCTCACAAGAGAAGTCACTACTCACTAAAATGAATAAAGGTAAAGAGATGAAATGGTGGAGAGAAGTTCAGCTGGCAATTTGTCTCGCTGCTGAAGGCAGAAAATATGATGGCCTGAGCTGAAGTATGGACCACAATCCCAGAGCCTCTAGCAAGAACACTGGTCCACCTCCAAACTCCACACCTATGAGAGAAGAGCAATGAGATATGCAGGATCTGTATGCTATGTGCAGCAGGATATGTATGCTTTTTTTCTGAAATTAGATTAGGGTTCAATTATTTATTTTTTTAAAATAATCCTATATCAAAAACATCCCTGGTGGTAGTTCACTAACCGAGAAACGGTCAACCCAAGAATGTGTCTGCCAGAACATATTTGTCCCAACTACATTCCAAACTGGCAAAGAGACAGCAATACTTACGATGGATCAAATAAATCTAAACTGTCCATAGAGAGAGTAAATAAATCCATGTGTTTAGATCCCTTTCCCCAAAATAGCTCCAGAAGGCAGAAAAGCTAGAAAAGATGAGAAAGAGAGAAAGAATCAGGCAGAGAATTAAAGCCAGTAAGAAACAACAGACTGCACATGATAAAATTTAATACAGTCTAGTTCCCATTCAAATGAACCTCAGAGTTTAATGATGCAGCCTGACTGATCATATCAAACACAAATGAACTGCCCAGGAACATAGATAACACCCTACTCAGTAGGATTAGGAAGCAAGTCAGTCACAGCCTTTGTTTGCGCTTGTCTTCCTTCTTTTTACTGGTAGAATACTGTTTCTGACAGCGCTTTTGCAAGCTCTTCAGAAAGCTTCTTTTTATGTCTTGCACTGCAGTTCAGTCAAGAATATTAAAGACAAAGGGGTGGATTAACTACTTGACAGTAATTGGGAAACACCTCAGGATAGAAGTTCTGTTCTTCCAAGGAAAAAGGGTTAAAATTAAAATAACTGATTTTAATGGGACTGAAAGATCAATATCAGACCCCACGGCAAATTAATAATATGTGTAATAAATGAAAAGAGGTTGCTGCCAGACTGCTGAAAAGTGTCACTGGGCAAGGGAACTGGGGATCCAAGATGGCTGCAGGCTATTCTGTGCCAGCTTCCTGACCTCACTGTGAGAGTGAAATAAATACCAGAACCAGAAGATGAAATTAAATGTACAGCATCTCTGGAGTTCCACAGAGAAGTCATGAATCCTCCTTCAAGAGATCTGCATAAGCTAAGTGGATTCCATATATTATGGAAGAAATACATGTGTAAGGAGGTCATGTGCAACATAAGGAGTGAAGAGATCTCAAAGTTAAAGGATTTTTTTAGTAGGGCAGAAGCAAGGAAGCATACACAAGAGACACGATGGTGATAATGAAACCCTGAACAGTGATGATGCATCCCATTAAAAACCACAGGATTTATTTAAGCATCTAGAATATAGCTGTATGAGAAATGGTACTGAAAACTAAGATAATGATGAGTTTTTGAATTCAAAATAGTGGAAGCTATAGAGACGCTGCTCGGTGCCACATCACACAGCCCTCAGGGACTTCTGCTGTTCTGTCTGCCCCACAAAAGATTTCTGTGCTTCTCTGAGCTTGTTTGCACCCACACTTTTAGCAATTCAGACATACTTCAGCATGTAGGGATGACTTGAAGATACCTTAGCCATTATTCTTTGTCAGGCTGCAAGTTTAAAACTCTTCAAATACAGGATTTCAATCAAATTCCATAGCAATGTTTCCTGCAGGAGCTGGGCTGTCCTGAAAGGTTTTCTTCTCTAGTATGACTCCTAAGTCCAAGGCTACAGCTACAAACAGCCAACAAACCTTTTCTAATAATCCAATACTGACACACTCTCCATTTTTGTTTATTTTCATCTTCTTTGGTGAGCAAGGTAAGGAAAATTGTTCTGTCTCTAGTTAGTCTTCTCCTTCGTCAATAGCCAAGCAAAGAATTAACTTAGAAACACCAGGCTTTGTTAAGCATCTATCATTAAATTACTCCCATCATTCTGTAGAAGCTTTAAGTTTCAAATTAGCATCTTTACCTTATGTCCTTGAAAAGTTTCTCTTTTCACTCTTTAAGCAACTTTCCATTTGTCTCCCACCTCATTTCAGTAAGTATAATTACCATCTCAGTCCCATCTTACTCAACTAATCAGTGTTTGTCATCTGGTACCATATAAACATTTGAATATTGGAATCCTTGTGCACACATTCATAGTAATTGATATTGGCTATTTTTTTTTTTCTCTGCCAAATAGTGTTAACACCTTAAACTGTGCAAGAAGCACCCAATTTTAACTACAAAGTTTACATACATGCAGCAGTATTCAATATTACAGAATAACTGTACCACAACAGACAATGATGAGGAGGCAAGATTTCTTTCAATGCATCTTAAACTGGCTGCAGCGGATGCCTTTTTTTAGTCCTTGGAAGATTGATGATTCCATTATTTGTAGTACTCAGCAATAAATCTCAGAGTTTACGTTAAAGTGAGCACTTTTCCCTACTTTGCGTCTTCCATTACGCTGTTATTCATCATGTTTAATCATTCATTTACCTCTGACTGCTACTGCACTTGGGGAGGACTGGCACATTATTGATTTTTGACTTTTACCCTTTAGAAGATGGGTAAAGGGCTTTGTAACTGCTTAATCAAAAGTGACATGACCAGGGCAGGAGAGATACAGACCTTGGGAAATGGCAGCTAAACAATGTGCCAAGTTATGATGAAATGAAATTACAAGTCAACAAAGACAGAAAATTATAATGAACTGAAAATTAAAGTGGATACCCCCAGGAAACCACAGAGTACAAAGCACCCGTCTGCCTAGCAAAACACATTTTGGGAAAGGGGAGACTAAGATTAAGCAGGAAGATTTACAACTTCAAATCCCCACAATAAGAAAAATGCAAAGCCATATGCTGTTACAGAAGTGTCTGCTAATATAATTCAGTTGGAAGTATATTCTCAGTTGCTTATAAACCTTTTCCCTCAAATAGAGCATCACTTCAGTACCCAAGTAGCAAGCACACAGGAATAACACACAACGCAATATTTTGATAGCTGGCTTATTTTGTGCTTACCAGAAAACAGATTTTAAGGAAGAGAACTCCATTCATACATTGAAAATAATGTGCAGATAAGCCCTTACTTCTATGATGATATACAGCAAATTATGCAGTAATAATAAAGTAAGAGCAGAGAAGGAAATGGCTAAAGCCATCCTAAACATCCAGCAGAAAAATACTTGGCTGGAATGAACATTATCACGGTGATGTGATTTAAACAAAGTTATGGTCAAAACCACCTGAAAAACAGACACATAGCGAAAAAGTAATCTCAGTGCCCAGCAACGGTGAAGAAGACAACAGAAAATATTAACAGGAATGGACTACAGGACAAAACAGAAGGTGAAACTATGTCAGTATATTGATCCTTAATTTGCCCACATCCTGAATAGCATATACAGTTCTGTTCTCCTCTTATCTCAAAGCATTGTATCACTAGAAAGAGTATAGAGAACAACAACAAGAATTTTTCACCCACTTATAAGAACCAGAGGAAATGGAATGAAATTATCAAGCAATATGTTTAAGACATTTTTTCCCCATATTTTGCATTATTAAAATGCGTAACACTAACAACAGTTATTCTTGAGACCAAAACACATGGTCAGTAAAAATCCCCTTTTTGTTGAGCACCCCACTAGTTCAGATCTCACACCTTTTATACCTAATTGCCATAAATCAAGATGGAGGGGTAAGGGAACAGTAACCAGCTACTATGTAAAAATATATTAAAGAGTACCTATTGTTACAGGCAAGAAGTGGAAGTCATTACTTTGCACTTGAAGGGTCAGTCTTGCACTCTCCATCCACACCAATCACCTGTCAGCAACTGCTTAAGCTGTGGTTGGTCTGCAGGAGATATTTCAGGTTACACGCCAGTGACCACTCCAGTATCTCCAACTGGGGATGACAATAATACATTTTGGCAATGACCACTGCAAACTTTCTAGTATAACTTATTTTGTCATCCACAGCATGACTTAGATCTAGCCCAAATAATTCAGGAAAAGTAGTTGTGCTATGAAAGATGGCAGAACTATTGTTTCCTGGTTATGTTAATTGAATGGACATCATAAACTGCCTGTGAAAGCGAAGTTGATCTTTTAAAATGTGATAAATGACAAAAGACTCTCAAGAAAGGAAAATCAATAACGATGAATCTTTAAACATTGTACACATAAGCCTGCATATGTGCAAACAGTGTGGGGTAACTTGCCTGGCCAGGTTTTCATGTATTTGGCAATAGATACTCTCAAGAAGAAAGGGTCCTTTAAAAGAAATTTTAAATTGAGTATTTCAACATGATACCATAGACACAAATTACTAGTAGATTTTCAAAGCTTGCCCAGTTATGCCTACAGGTTCTCTGCATTGCCAGTTTCTCACAAATCTGCCCTATTAATGAGTAACTTTATAACATAAGAAAATAAAATTACAGTGTTACTAACCCAGGAGCATCAATAAAATTTACAAGCTCTTCTATTAAAACCCTTTCAGAAAGGAAAGCAAAGCAAAAATATGGAGTGAAAGCAATTAAATTTAGGAAATACTATTGTTATAAAGTTAGGAAACAGACAGGGTTTCTTTCCTCTCCAAGAGAGCTGCCAGACATGCAAATGAAGCCACTGACCATATAATTGTTTTTGTTAGTTTTCATGATTTAAACAATACTATCACATCAGAAGGACTGTTCCCACAGCCTTCTCAAGCCAACCCAGTCTCATGAAAAGAGTTTTTAACAGACTAAATAAGGAAAAAAGGAAAAGACAATTTTCTTTTAACTCCTCCCTTAAAATTCAACAGTGTCAAACTGACAGAGAAAGTCCAGAGACTTTACCATATTGCAAAGCTCTTACAAGCTTAGAGTGAGGCATGTAGTTATAGGAGATTACCTGTTCTTGTAGCGAGAATGTGTGTTCCATTTCCTGCGGTCTGTCATCGAGAACTGTAAGACAGTGTCCTGTAATTGCTATCAGAATCCTGCTTTCAAAGAACTTTAAAAAGGTATGTTTTGTTTATAGAACAATGACTATCTGATACCTTTTTCTTCTTAAGTATTATTATTATTATTTACAGCGATTCGACGCAGTAGGGCCTCCTGTTTACTCAAATGGGAACATATGGTCTACCTATTTGTGATAAGCAGCCATTCTGACAGGTATCACAGAAGTTCGGCATCACGTTCCTACCTGACTTCAATCAAGTCATTTCATGAGCTTTCTTAATTGGGCTGGACAGTCAGATCAGCTCACAATGATGCTGTGGCCAACCCCAATGCAGCAGTTTTGAGCAAATGGCAGGGGAGTAATAGTTGCCTCCACAGCTGTCTGCAACCTGAGTAAAAAGATACTGTTCACCAAATACTGCCTAAGAAAAAATAGAGTTCTCTATATTTTTTTCATTACTCCTCCCCCGCCCTCAGTCAAAAACAAGAATATAAGGAATATAAATGTTTCTCACTAATCGCTACAGCATACTTGTAACATTTATGTATTTAACTTTTGTTTTAAAAGTGTCTTCATCTTAAAAAACCTAGCAATTCATATTCTGCATGATTTTCAGTTGCCCATTAACAAACTGAGCCAATGCTTACAGTAACTATTTTTCTGATACTATGTGGCAAATTACGCTATTTAATTGTGGTCAGACCTTATGGAATATACTATACTGCAATAACAGAGCACAATTATTTCCCTATGATACTTAATTTGAGGAAGTCAAAACAAAATGCTCAGTGCTCGCATCAATCATCATCAGTAAATCTCAGTAAAATCAGTTTAAGATGGACTGTGATTTTGTATTAAAAATGTTATTTTTGAATACATATAACTTGGTAAAGCCTTTTGGTTGGCTGGATTTTGTGCAATTAATTTAATTTTCTGTTGCACTGCAGAAATTTTGAGCTGTAGGAACCAAGTGGAACATAGCTGTGACTGTGGACACGCATTGCCTTTTTGAGTGGACAACTTTATTTTTTATGGTAAGACTAGACCACAGCTATCCCAGTGACAGACAGGACAGACACATGCGGCACATGAAACACCTGTCAGGAGCCTCATTCCTCTGCAAAGCTGTCAACAGCCTCCTGAGCACAGCGAAGGTTTCTGACAATTGAACACACTTTCTCAACCAGGCTCAGAGGACAGAAACAGCCCAGCACTCGGGGTTCTGAAAGCCTTGGCAGGCAGCAGTGATGTGTAGCCTTCCCGCATCTTTGTGACCCCAAAACACCGCCTGGATTTTCCCACGTTGGCTCACCACTGCCAGCTAGAGGAACCGCTAGTGAACTCACACATAGCAACAGCCAGCATTCTCCTGCTTTAAGCAAACAAAAGCAGTGAGGTTTACGACCCATTGCTTGCTGTCCTACTGCAAACAACCTGTGGCCACCACTTTTTTTTTTTCCTTTTTTTTTTTTAAACATCATTATCCTATGTTGTCAGTCTGTACACAGTCACTGAACACACAAACAGTGCTTCACTGAGTCTCTGGAACTGCTATACTCCAGAAAAACTCTCTTCTGAATTGCCTGACTTAATTCTTTGCTTCCCTCTTGCTTATCTCAACTTCTTTCATTCAACATCAAACATCAAATTGTTTGAACACAAAAGTCAAACCTATTTGCCTATATGACTTACAATGAATATTCACTAATCTGTTCAATTCTAGTGATTGACATGATTATAGCTCCCAGCAATAAGTTCCCCACGCAGCCTCAAAGCCTGAAAAGAGCAGCAGCAAAATTAATGGAAGCCAGGAATGGAATAATGGAAGCTTGTTAGTTACTTAGACCTCAGAGACCTTGAATTCCACAGTTATTGGTTGGCATCGTGCATGGAATCATAGAAACACATAGAGAGAACAAAACCGATGATGAAGTACACTGCATCATATGATACCTGCTCTGACTACTAAACAGTTAATTCAAATCAATGCAGAGTTTTGAGGATGTAACACAGAAGCAAAGTATCTAAAGCCAAAATAAAGTGCTGGATGTAACAAAGTAGACGCATTTCAGTGTGACAGTCCTAAATCATTATACTTGGAACAACTAAATCTCCTACTACACTGACCAGAAGGGTAACCTCAGAGACAGCAGGAGAAAGGCTGTTCATGATAGTTTTTAAGTACAGCTCAAAGAACAAATAGCCAGAGTCACAACATATCTGGTTCTCAGTGTCCAGAAGGATACTGGTCAAAAACAGCAAACAGGTAGATATTGAATATAGACAAACAGAGTGCCCTGTAACTTACTAATGGAACAGCTAATGTGTAAGTGGCTGGTCTTAGAGAAGATGTGGCTGTACATTTGTATTGCCTTTTCAGTTGCTATACATACATGCTTTTCTTGAGTCCAGTTGCATGCTGATGCAGACTCTGGCATGCAGCTTGGAAAAAGAAAAAAGAAAGCTCATTTTGGCAACAGGAGGCCTTCCTGAAAGCCTAGTAACTGAACTCTGACACGACTTAGCTTGTCTGAATCAACACAGGCCATTCAATTTGGCATCTGCACAGCAAAGCTAATCACATTCAGTGTTTAAACTTTGGGGTAGACAGTGAGATGAATCAGAAATCTGAATTCTTAGCAAGTAAAATAGCAAAGCATTGGTAAGATTTCAAAAGCCAGAACTTTCTGAGGATCCCTTAGATGAGAAAAGACAGAGATGTTTGATTTGGAGTTTTAACTCTCCACCCAGTAGACATACATTCTTCCATTTAGCTCTCAAAACAAATACATTGCTATCCCAACACCTCCAGTACTCAAAGTTTACTTTGCTTTACAAGTCAGTTATTAAAACTTCTCTCTCATGAAAGACACTTCCTTTTCAGCATTTATTCCTCATTTATAGCACTACAAATTAAGTATTTTATAAAACAAGCAGTATTTCCAATAAGGCAAATTAGCTGAGACAGGTAAATCGCTGAAACTCACTGACAAACAGGTTTATGAATAATTAAGCAGCTGATACACAGCTGCATTGCCATGAGCCTCTTATTCAGATTGCCATATTTCTCAGCATGACACAGGCAAGAATTTGTTTCTGTAATATAAAGAGAATCTTAATTAAATCTTCATTCTTCAGTGTACCAAGATCTACCCTTCTTTATATGAGCTTGGATTATTATATTTAATGCTGAAAAAATGGTCATTTTCTGCTTATATCCACCAGATTGCTCATGGGATTTCCTTACAATTGTTTATTGTTTCCAATTTCTTTAAAATAGTGCTACACATTCTTTAGGTAGAAATTAATTGCACCACTCCAGTCTTCAAAGTAGTCATCTGAATATTATTATCCTTGAAAAATTTCCATTTTAACATTTGTTAGTACGTTGGAGTGATCTTAAACCAGAGTTGTAAAATTCCACCTAATTGCCCGTGTCTTAATGACCTCAGGCTTTGAATATAATCATTGGTCTTTGCACACTGCCTGTCACTTTTAGTGCTCAAGTATTGACATGGTATCTCTTTTAGGTTCTTTGCAGCCCTTTAATGACTATACCAATTAATATTGCATCATTCTCTCTCCTTTAGCTAATTTTAATTGCTGTAATTTATGTCCCTAGACAATTTTTGCACTACAGATGTAATCTATACCACCGTGACTGAGCTAGAAGATCGCACTCTCAAGGTCCCTAGCAGATAAACAACACAATTTCAAGTTCATAGACATCATCCACAATTGACATCAATTACTGTTCAAGGAAACAAGTCACGACATTACAGGTAACAAACAGCTCACTTTTATGTTCTGGAGCAGAGTGGACTTCACCGACAAGGCTTTGACAATTAATTACAGCTTCACAGACAGTGCTTTATGGAGATACTCAGATACTTTGAAAGGGAAAAATTCTCCTAAAATTAGCAGATAGAGGTTCTGCAGTTCTTCAACAGGGTGAGGTCTATACTGCTCCACAGATATTCTCAGAAATATATGAATAACACCTTTGACGTAGTATTATATTGTGGCATAAACATGCTAGCTACTCACCTACGGTCTCAAACAATGTGTAAGACAAACTTCAGCTTTTATTAAAGCTCATTTACAAAGCTCACAGGTACAAACAAAATCATGCAGGGGAAAAAAAAAAAAGTTAATAGCTAATCTCTACTCAGCTCTACAGACCGCCCAAAATGAAGGGTATAATGATGAATTGTGTTTGTTACATATTACATTATCCAGTTCATCCCCCTAGCCAGTATTATGGATGCTTCACAGATCATACCCCAGTGTTTCATTTAGTATAGTTTACTTTGATCCACAGCCCTGTGAAATTCAGTCTCTCTATTTTTACTGTCATCTCTTATTACTTTCAATCCACCTCGTCAAAACCACAAAGCTTCTTGTGCCAGTTACTTCTACTTCTCTTCTAAATCACACAAAACCAGAAAGACAGCCTACAACCTGTATCTAGATACCTCTAACTATGCATAGTATAATCCACTCTATCTGGTAGAGTCTCCCACTGTGCTAGAATACTTTCTATTCTCAGTGAATGAAAACCCATTAAAAATACAATAAAATCTCAGTTTGGGACAAGATTATATTTATTCTTTTCCAAAGATGAAAACTTCAACACCAACAAGGTTAGAAATTCATTAAAAGACCATCAAAATGGCTAAGTTGTCTGCTGTCTCAGTAGCAAATTGCTTACACTGGGTATAATGTATTTGGGGTTCACCAAAACATAATGCTATTACAGATTACTTGAAAAGGATTCAACCCTGCCTGGGTTCAGTGTTGTAACTGAATGGGACTAAAGATCCAGGACATAATTTTTTATTTATGTTATTGATATAAGTACTGTATTTCATAGGGTATAAAAACCTGAAAATTATTGCCCTCAAGCATAGAAATAACCATAAGTCTTACACAACAAATATCCATCTTGTTAAACAGTCAAATAAATTTACTTGTAATGCAGACAGTGCAAATTGTCCCAGTCATCTTTAATTGATCCTTTCCCTTTAAACGCGGTCCTGTTTTTTTTATATATATATGAGATCACGAAACAGAATAAAAAGCAAAACTTACGTGGCTTGCAATGCTTCTATCATCATTCAACTTCCAAATGCCTATTAATGAATCTTTGAAATAGTATACATCTTTAACTAGTCTCTAGTGAACTATATTCTTATATGCTGTCCTCAGAACACATCTAAAATGCTCCATAAATTTACTGGCTCAGAGTCAACTTGTCACATAGCTTTAACCTGTTTCCTTTCTTCTATTAGGGCTAAGGTACTTGCTTGCTGTTAATTACTTCTAATAGCCAAAAAGGTGGAAGGGTGACAGAAACAGATAGGTAGGGTGGAACAGAATGGGAGGCTCTACCAGATATCAGTCATCTAACTACACCTGCTCACCTCCCTCTGGAACTGGACAGCAAACCTAGAAGCCCTTAGTCACTGAAGCCCCTTTCAGTTGGCAAAAAGCTATCTAGGCTGCTGGCAGGATGCACCTCTGTGCTTTCACACCACTGGCTGATGCGTAGAGGGTAACAAGCTGTTACTACAGCACTTCCTAAAGCCATCAAGTAGTATGGCTTGGTGTGAACCTGAAGGTTCCATCACTCTTATAACAGACTGGCCTGCTCAAATTTTCCACACAACAGCAAAAGCACACAGAACAAAAGCATATCAAGTGGTAACTGAAAACCCTCCACCTTAAAAAGAATGTTTAGCTAAATGATTACACAAACATTTAACTATTAATGACTTCTGTTCAATGTCTGAGAAATGACTTAAAGCAGGTTTTTCCACAGTTGATAGTCGGTTAAAAACCCAAGAAACTGTGGCCATTGTAATCTAAACTATCTCAGAAGCATTCTACATGTTAAATCGCAAATGAAGCCAGAGATGTGCTTATAGCACTAAAGTGCTATAAAAAATTCAAAGTAATCTAGATAAAATCAATCTTAGAAATTCCTAAGATAATCACTTCTAATCTGAATTGTTGTGCCTATCTTCCCCTTGTCTGAAAAGGTGGCAGTAATGATGCCAATTTGAAATTACTGTAAAAATCAAAGTATTTAGATATTATGTTGATAGTCACTGTGAAAGAACCAACGCAGTCAATTCTGCATTCAGGTTCACTATTGTATAGTGTCCAATAAGCCAGCCATCAGGACAGTAAAAACAAAACAAAATGCTGCAGTAAGTCCATCTGTCCTGCATTTTGAATGGGGGAAAACAAAAAAACATTTATGACATGGTCACATACAATGATAACATACTTGTGCAAGGGACCCAACTATAAGAACACTTAAGTGCTCAAGTTCACAAGCATAAAATTAAAAGGGGGTGGATGTGTGTTTAACTACAGCCAAAGCTCAGCTGTTAAATCAGTTGTGATGCTCATTTACAATCAGTTCAAATTCAAAATCGTAACTCTCACATCAAGACATTCATCTCTTTCATCAACCACTCTTCAGTGCCAATCAGTTTGTACTCTCACCCCTTTGAGCTTAATTTTCCAGTAAGCAGAGACAAGCTTGTAGGTTAAGGACCACACACTGCACTGTAACAGTCAGGGAACGTACAACAAGTATAATGAAATTGAATCTGTGCATGCAAGAGCAGTACATTTCTCCATGAGTGTCTCCTACTAGCAGCAGAAAAATCAAGGATGGGAGCCAGATGTAGCAGTGTTTTCCATTAAATCTCTGCGCTAAGAAAGGGAGACAAAGCCAGATTCCTAGGACAGCAGAGAAAATAATTATAATAAAGATGTAGTTCTAGTGAAAGCCACACACAACAGCAATGTCAGCAGAGTGCTGTGTCTCTATGACTTAGAATTAAGCTTATAATAGGTTTCTGTAGTAGATCACGTGTGAACTGCTAAGCAAATTTTTCTTCCTCTCTTGCTGTATCATACTAGGAACAGTATTAAGTATGTCAAGCAAAGAAAATGCCTAACACTGCTTTATACAAGGAAAAAAAAAAAAAAAAAGCCCAAACCTAAAAAGCCCCTTAAATCTGCTTTGTTGTATTTCTTTGACTTCTGAAGGATTGAGCATAACCTCTACATTACTGCCAAAAGCCTGAATTGTAGTAAAGCTAAATCCTACATGCTCCAAATTCCTAAGATTGGAACAGCTATAAAGAAGTTTGCAGCCACTACAACTAGCAGCTGTTGGTGGTGTAAATAATTTTATTTTAATTAGAGAGCTTTTGTAGTGTTTCTCATTATCCATATACTTAAGAACAATCAGGCTCAAAGGGTGTGCAATTTCTTCCTTGGTCTACATCATAACAAGCTGTGTGAAAATATTCACAGTGAAATAAAAGTCTTGAAAGGTAAAGCTTGCTCCTCTTTGTTCTACTTCTTGCGGTCAAGAACTTGGTTTTTTTTCCTTTTTTTTTGAATAGTAGAGGGGGTTGTTCACTTTTTATGACCACATGACAGTGTTTGTTAAAAAAAGAATTACCACAAATTCAACCACCAACACACTCCACAACAGTTTATACTGAATACTAGGTAAGAGATTTGTTATAAAATAATATAAAATGACTCCGCAATAGATTAATAGGGATGCATTGCTAACACCATGCATTCAATTGAAACAAAGAACATTCTGTATGTTCTAGAATATAGAATCCTGAAACTGACACTAAATAAAAATTAATCAATATTTTAAGTAATTTCTCAGGCATGCCATAAATGGAAGCATATTAAAAAACTATGACAAAGTTCCTCTATATAAGGGGTAGAGACACACATAACAGCAACAATGGAGGAATAAAACCCTACCTCTCATGCTCAAGAAAGTCCAAATTCCCCAATATTAATGTCTGACTGTATTTCAGTTTGGGTGTGTCTTGTCTTTTATAGACGTATGATACTATGAAGTGAAATATTTTTTAAAAAAATAATTAAAAAATAATTAATCAGAATCATTTTAGAAGCATAGACCAAAACTCCACCAGGTTCATTGAAAAGAAGGGACAGAAAACCACACTGAGCAGTTCATCTAGTCAGTTCTCACAGGCAGAGGAGAGGAAGATAACAATGACAGAACGCTCCCAGACATGAAAAAATAGGCAGCTAAATCTTCACTGGCAAAGGCACAACGCCCAAAGCCAGTTACTCCCACCCACTGGTGGTTACTCCCCACTATCTCTTTACATGCATTAATCCTGCCCCATGTTCTTTTGCATTAGCATCACAGAAAGCACCAGGTCCTAGCTGAAAACTGTAATTGCAAAATAACAGGGTAAAGGGTGGAAAGAGAGGGCAAAGGGCAGAAAGAGAAAACACACTAAATTTAATTTGAGTATTCGGAAAGCAATGAGAAGGGAGTGACAAAGACAAAAGAGATCTCAAAACACAAGAGAGAGAAATGGAGCAGTACAGAAGTGAGGAAATAGGAACAGCTTGTCTAAACAGAAACATCAGAGATAATTAGCAAAAAGCAGCACAGATGTTTGCTTCCCTGCTTCAATAAAAGGTAAATGAACTGATCTTTGAATAGAACATGCTTTAAAGATTCCAACCAGGCCAAGAGCTCAACTACAATATTAATTACACCAATCTGTCATCTATATTTATTGTGAAGACCAGCATGTAGGACCAACGTACTGCAACAATCTGATTCATAATAGTCATTCTTGTAACATCCTTTCCCTGAGTCATGTATCTACCAGTAACGCTGAATGACTCCCAGAGAGAGGTACACAATAAGAACAGCATCTACTGCAAACAGTGAAGATGAGGGAAGAGAAGAGAAAGATAGACTACATTTCCATGGCATTGTGCTGGTACATACTGCCAGACTCTCACAGCCTTGGTTTCAGATTTGGATGACAGGTCTTCAACTTAAGAGGAACAGAATTTTCTTAATGTACACGAAAAAGATTCACTCTTCCATGTAGAACACTGGACACAGGGCAGATGTTCTTCAATATAAGACAAATGTGACATGGTTAAAAAAAAAAAAAGGAAGTCTAAAAAAGTATCTTGGCACATTATCTTAGCAACTTAGAACACTACAACTACAAACCTGATAGCTTCATAGAGTTCAGAGTGTGGTTAGGTACTATGTGATTGAGAAGTCACAGTACCAATGAAAAATATATTCAGAATTATGAATCCCTCCTGCCCCCACCAGATCACCTACTGCAGAAATCAAAATATCTTCTAAAACAACTACAATGATTTCCAATAATGTTCACTTTTTTCAAGTTTTCTCAGAAAAGCAGTACTTTCTGTAAAGATCAACCATCAGAAAAATACTTGACAATTTTTCAACTGTCAGGAAAATACTTGCTTTCCATTATTTGGCAGAAGATATTTCCTGGAAACTGCAATTAATTATTTATTTTTTTTTAAAAAAAACCAAAACTTTGAGCTCTATTCCTCAGGTAAAATTACGCATCAGTAAATAAACTTTGAACATGCCTACTACGTCCTCATGGAATGTATGAGAGAATTTTAAGTGCCACAGAGACTAGGCAATAAATGTAGTACAAGAGGGTTTACACTCATAAAGTCAGCAATAGAGGAACACTGAGGAGAGTAATCAAGCTTTCCAATATCAGCAGCTGTAAAATACTACCATGACAAATTACTAAATGATTCACTGGTGTGAAAAATTTTGCTTCTATTTACACATGTAACTAAAGCAACGCACTCATTAAAAGCAGCCTTTTTGAATACATGGCAAACATTAATTTGAGGTTTCCTCCAAAGAGGCAGCATAACATCGTTGTGATGTTCCCTGTTCTAAGGTACTGATTTATTCAGGACACGATAAACGGTACCCATGAAGCTACTAAGAACACTCTGTAGAGCACCTGCAGGAAGGACTTCCATGCAACCATTAACTCACTTTAAGCAAGTACTGATAGAACTGTCCAAAGAAGGACAAAGCGTAAGGCAAAGATGAGAAAACCAATATCAAAGAAACCACACTGCTTTGCAAAACTATCCATAAGTGGTCTTTTATTTCCCTGGTTTAGATCTAGTTTTAGAAAATGCCGGTCCTAACTTTGACTTCAAGTATTTTTTTCTCCCTCAAAATATAAAAGTGCTCTTTTTCCTGGTATAGCATACTAATGAGTTTCCTGACATACTTCTGCATTCAGTTGTCCTACCAGCATTAAACAGGGACTGATAAGCTACTCTGTTCACTTCCAGGTTCTTCTGTTGCTGAGGCTGAATAGGAATTTGGTACTAGCGGTACTTAATCAAATCTTGCTGAACTTGTTACTAATACAACTTGAGAAGCAAAGATCCTCCACCAGGACAGCTTGCAGTCTCTCTTGGGCACGTGGGGTCTTGCAGGCTGCGACTGACAAATGCCAATAGCACGATTTCTTCAAGTGAAGAAGTCTGCTCCTAATACATTCTGCATTCCTTAAGACTCTTCCCTATTAGGATAAACTCCTGATCTGGTATGTAGGTAGAATTTTCAACCTCCACTCTTATATACAAAAATACAGAGAGCTGTTTCTAATTATACTAGTTACAGTGTTGCATGCATAAACCAGAGGAAAGCAGAAATAGGCCACATCAGGGCACTGCAGCATCAACAGAACCAGCAGAGCTAACGTATCTGTATACACAGACATTGCCATTTTTGCAAATTCTCAGTCTTAATTTTCAGAAGTGCTGAAGAGTCAAACCTGCAGATAGGTAAAGTAGAGCTATAAATAGTCAGCACAGCAGAAAACCCCGGGTCATTAAAAACTTGTTCAAGAAAGCAACTGTGATTTATATTATTCACCTGCTGTGGTTTAGCATTTAAGTCTAAATCAAGTCCCGATAAGGTCACTCATGAGAAGGGGAAGATTTAAATTTTTTAATAAAAAGTATTAAGAAAAGTCTAGGAAGTTACCATTCATTCAATATTATTAATTTGCACACCAGAAGCAACAGCTTAATGTCAGACAGAACATGCTGCTTGATGGGACAGAGGCTAAAAAATTGGCAGTGTGTTAAGATATCAATGCGTTACAGAAATAGTTTACTACGATACAAATCCCAGCTATTCAGGTATCTTGAAACTTGCACCATCAACTCAGGACTTTTAACCAAAAGTTTTTTAGCAAAAATGACTCTGTTTAAAAAAGTTGACTACATATAAATCTCTTAATTATAGTTACTCTATTGTCTACTGCAGCCGACACTAAGCATCAGCATTATTTTTTTCTGAGAGGCGCAACTACAGACAGCAAAGACAGTTACTTAACTACTTTCTACTCAAAAATGATACTTTGCAGTTAAATACATTATGCATTTGTTCGGGAGCATCAATATCACTTTCAGAAAAACTACTGAAAGCTTTAGCCATGAAAAAAGGATATTTTCAGATACATATTGCATTCTTTTACAGAAGATAAGTTCTCCTTTAAGCTCCCAGCTAGTGCAAATTTTTTAATATTTTATAAAAAATATTGGAACCGAGCCACAGTAACCTCTTCACACTTCAAGCTGTTCATGTATCCTATTTCATGGCTCATTTAAAAGGAAGACTAGAAGGATTTTTTCCATTTCATATATTAAATGATTCAATTCACAAGGGATTCATGTCAACATAAGCATCCAAAAATAGCAAGCTTCCTCTATAACTTGTATTTTTTTAATCCCAGTTAAGTCATGTTGCACCTACAGAGTCACCCACTGCCAGTCCTGCTGTGTTTCAAAGCATAAACTTCGCATGCAGGGAACTACTCAGCCTCGGCATTTACACTCAAATCCTGTTTTCTGATAAAGTAGGAAATGCACAATTGACTCATATTATTATGTCATTAATAATAATGTGTGCACAGAAGAAAGAAAAATCTCAGAAAAATGCCAATTTATGAAGCATTTGGACCTTAAAATAACCCACAGAATTTGCAGCTGTGTTCTTTCAGTAAGGACTGAAATAAACATCTATCACATCTTCTGCAGAAAGCAACACCAAATATTTCAGTGAAAACTAGCAAAAGTTTCAGGGGGAAAAAAATTATAGTATTTATATAAAATTTTGTTCAAGCTTCGATGCAATTTGTCCTATCTTAGTGACAAATACTAGAGGACTCTAGACAGGTAAGACCTTTGGTATCCACTTTATCTCCCAAAAGCAGTTCTTTCTAGAGTGTACAACCACCACACTATGCTGATAAATCTGTCACTGCTTGTATCATAACAAGATCACAAGTTGAACCAGCGTAACTAAAAAACATAAATAACTATTCAATAATGCTAAGTAACTTTCTTCAACAATCAAAGAAAGATGTTGTATTCTTGGTTTTATTATGTGTACTTACAGCTTTTTATGAGTAATATGGGAAACTGTATCCAGCTATTTTCTTGTGGTATTACAAAACATATAATACATTGATTAGCCTCTAAATTCTATTGACAGTTTTTGTCCAGCAGTGATGTATTTCACTATTTACACAGCTGTTACTATAGTAAATCATTGCAGCAGGCAACAACAAGACCCTACATTAGATCTGGATAGTCTACTGAACTGTCCTGAGAGGAAAGCTAAGAACTAACCTGTGCTTCCTGAGACTCTCCATTCCCTCGTCAGACTTCGTAGCAATATGTGCATTTCATTCTCCTACAGTGCTAGTTCTAATAGAGAATGACAACATGCTAGTTCTGTCAGCTAGGGTTTTTTTGTTTTGTTTTGTTTTTTTGCTCAACAGCAAAAATATCTTAGGAGGAGCATATCTGCTGACATGTCTACTCGGTTGGTAAAATATGCTACAACTGATTGGGCTGATGTGTTTAGACAGCAATGCAGCCCAGTAATATGCTAGTTTCAGAAATGCAAGCACAATGAGTATGCTAATGCTTTGCTAAACACAATTAATGAGCCCTGAATCTGAGCAGGGCTAATTAATCCAACTGCAAACTTTTCACAGCTGATGACAATGCACTCCTAATTTTTTCTACAGAGGCAACGGGAAAGGTAGGATTGAACTGGGACTTCTGAAAAGTTGCTGAGAACTTAGAACTGTGGCTGAAGTCAGTGTCTTTGCAATGTAGGAAATGCTGCGTGACAGTAAATAAATCCCAACCAAGCAGCTTTCCACCTGCCAAAGCAGCAGCAACAAAAAAGTAGAGAGGATATTCTTCACTTGCATCTTTGTCTCAATACATCACTTATGAAGTGCAACTATAGCCTTTTCCATTCAAAAGGTGCACTAGGAAAATTATTAATTCACATGAAGTATTACAGTGGTATTTGATAGGAATGATGAAAAATTTCTAAAGAGAAATACTGCTCAGGCAACCTGCAGTAATTCCCATTCTGGTATTTCTTTACTCTTCAAGGCTGGATTTTGAAACTCTGCAAGGGAATTGTTCTAACAAGTTAGTGGCAAAGCTCACTAAAATAAAACTAAGCACTTTAGAGTACAGTGTACTAGGAGTCCTAAGAATATAGTAAGAATTTCATTTTAGCAGTGATGCTGGCAAATAGAATTCATACTGCTTGAAAAGACATTCTGCGCTGACTCATACCACATTTGCTTTTCAGTACCTTGAAAAGCCACTAGTTTTAGAAATACATTTCACTTAAAAAATACCAGGCATGATGTAGGTCACAGCATTTTAAGTATAAAAACTGCTAAACTAATTTTCCATAGTCTTGCCCTGTGTCACGTACATCTTAAAATTTCTTAGAGGAGGGAGCATCTTATGATCAATATTTTTTCAGATGGAGGAATATGGCGTGTTCTCCTCGCCCCCCCCCCAAAAAAAAAGGCTGAAAGTTTTACACCTTGACAGTGAAAACACTAGATCATTAATTTGATAAGAAAAGCAGAATTGCATTAATGTCAGAATAGAATTTAAGTTCAACAGTAAGCACCTATTGCATGATGGTGAGGTAAACACCTTAAGTAAATGATGATCTCTTCCATATCCTGAGAGAATCAGACTTGTTACAAGAAGCAATTTCTGTTTTAATCACAAGAAGCCCTGGCTATCCCTTACTTATTTTAGAATTACACGGCCTCAGAAACCTGAGTAGCTTTTGACTAGATTTATGTGGCATTTTGAGTTTCTGCACACTTTTCAAATAGGGTTAGCACAAAGTAAATCACATTGCTATAACTCTGGATTCTACGTTTCAAATCTGGAAGGGATTTCAAAGGCAACCTGCAAAACTATGCAGCAGAAAGTAACCAAGTAGCAGAGGTCTGCCTTCTTTATCTCTGGAACGTCATCTCGTGAGGAATGAACAGCAGAAAGGTAGAGTACCCCTGCTGCTTTCTCAGAAATACAATAAAACCAAATGTATTTGTTTACAGTTACTCACAGATTCTCACAAACTTGTTGAGCTGCATTTTTAAGGAACAACTGTAAATCTTTCAACTTTTTCTCCCAGGACGTTCTCAAGGCTACCATTAGTCTCTCAGCATCAGAAGAAAAGCTAAAAGGCACCTCAGAGGATCAAGAATCTGATTCAGTCAGAATGACAATGTTTGCAGTTGCTTCAACACCCAGCTATTGCATCATTGCAGCACTATAAGGGTTGGCATCGTAAACTGCAAAGATTAACATAATGCCCTGCTTCTTACACATTTGATGGCTCTAGCACAAAATCCAAGATTCCCCAAAGTTGTCACTGGTTTACTACTAAAATGGAATACAAGGTAGCTCATTTGTGTACTCCATTATACTCATGAAGAGAGTACACGAGCTTTGCCACTGCTTTCTTAGCTTTTATTATCTGTAGACTCTTCAGCTCAGCATCAAAAGGCTCATCACTCTTATTACAGAGCTCTAGAGCAGCATCATTAGCACTGAGCCATAATACAGTATCTGAAAGTGTAACAGCAAACAAACCCATGTGACTATGCATACTCTTTCTTTCCGCGTGACACATGGTCTGAAGTTACACACATAACTCATGTTATTCATGAATTTTATATATACACATATATATAGATAGATATAGCCTATTCCAGGATAAGCCTGGTTTTCCAAATAGATCTTCCTCCTACAATAGGTATTATTCACAAACCTTTCAGAATAGAAACCAAAGGATATGGACACGTTATCTGAATTACACAGTTTCGAACACTTTGTAGGAAGTATATTTAGTCTTAAGTCCTAAAATTCTAGATTCTCTATAACTGTACACATAATGAGAGATAGAAAACAGAGTTGTACAGACTTCACATCAGGAGAAACACTCAAAACTCCTAAGTATTTTGTGTGGAATTTCAAAATTACTATTAATTATCTTATCCATGTCCAAAACACCTTGAGGAATACCTAGTGTAACATCTACACATTCTTCAACTTGGCAATGTACATTGAAGAAAATAATTCAGGAGTGGAAAAAAAAAAAAAAAATCTAAGAAGAGTAGCCATTTTTTCCTTTTTGCTGTTTTATTTCCAAGGAAGACTCTCTGGTCACCCCTGCATCTGAGACATCTCTGATAAAAGCAAATATCGCACATGATCCATGAGAGCTAAGATTGTAGATAAGACCAGTGATGCGTGGTACGAACAGAAACAGCACCTAATCTGCAATAAGATGAAAAAGGATAGTATTCTCAGATTAGTAACTGTTTTGGGGAAAGGAAAAAGTATAGATGAGAAAAATCGCACAATCAATTGTATGCAGGCAAAGGAGGATAAAACATTCCAGCAAAAAGCAGAAAGAACTTTCCCTAATATTAATTCAGAATTAGACAAAGAAAAAAGTTAGCTACATTTTAGTTTGTACTCTTTAAGATCTAGAAATTAAACAGTTAACAGTTAAAAAAAAATTAAGCAGTTCATAATAAAGCCAAAGTTTCTTCTGATCTTTATTCTCCAACAATATTCTTCATCACAGGATAAGGTGAGATCTGAAGATGGCAACTATTAACATTCAAAGAGTGTTAATGCAATTAAGTTCCTTTCTAAGTCTCCTCTTGTTTCACGAGTCTTCAGAGAGCTGCTTTTTTTGTGTGTGTCTTTGAAGACGTATAAAGTGGTGCTTTTGCATTAAAGTAAAATTTTCCATCTAAGTTTTCAGGCTGTACTTCTAAAAATTACAGAAGACACATCACAGACTGATCAGAACTCAAGCCTGTCATACACTGATCCCAACTAGTACCAATTCATAAACTGAAAAAAGACTTTTGATAAGAAAGCTGAATAAAAATGCATCTAATTGAGACTAGAGAAACTACTGGTACATAAAACCTGTATTATTTAAAATATTTAAATGCAAAAAAAAGTTCAAATGCATTTAAAATGTACTGATCCTATCTATTGCAGATAATGAGCTTCTTAAACCTTTTTGCCAAAAAAAAAAAAAAGGATAATTTGGACAAAATAACTTCAGGAATCCAATATTAAGAAGTGTGGGGACATACTCATTATGCTATATCAGCCCTCCTCTTTACCTGTCCAAGCTATAATTCAGTGTACAGGAAACAGAATAAAGATGAGTTTCTCCAGAAATTAATTCAGGACCACTGATTTAGGAGCCAAACATAAATAGAGGAAAAAGTGTCATTCCAGCCTGGATATTTAATTTACCTGATGCAACTATTACTACAAGAATATTCCTTGTGAAGTAATCATGCAGTCTGTGATTTCAATACCTAATAAATTGCCTTGACACCATTGTTAACTCTTACTGCATCATTTCTGTTTCCTCATTGTTAGCCTTCTGCACCCTCATACTTTACTGTAATCATTTATTTCCATAGGCATTGATAGACCATAAAGTCACTGAGTAGTGCATGTCGTTGTCAGCTTTAAAATTGGGGTTCTTTGACAGTGCAAGTGTCTTGATATTCACAGCTGTTTATTTCTGACAGCTTGCTAAAATGCTACAGCAGAATATTATTTCACAATTCTTCTTCACCAATGGTTTTATCAGTATCTGACAGGAACATTTTAAAGACTTTCCAGCACTTGTATGAGTGGTAGGATGCCTAGTTCTCTTTTGAAATTAAGCTGAAAGCCATTTGCCAAGGTTTAATTTCTCCATATGCTTTATTTTCTCAGTCAAGCTTTACAAGAGACCAGTATGTACCATTTTTGGTAGAGATGATTAAATCAGGCAAGAAGTTACCTGAAATGACTACTGGTGAACTGAACCATGAACACTTCACATACACTGACAAGCAGTTTAGACACATGAATAGTTTCATTAAGTAAGTCTTTTGCCTTGTGTGATCATACCATAAACACTATCTGTATCATGTCACAAGAAAAGTTATCTAAAATGAGGAAGCTTCTTTTGCAATGGTAATTACAAGCAAAACAATGAGGTTAATAGCCTAATAGTTAAGCAAACAAATAAGGGTACGTTAAAGGAAACAGCCAGATAGTTTAACCAGAGGTAAATTCAGCTTTGACTTTTGAAGTCCATGACAAGCTCACCAAGAAACAGGAACTGTAAGTTAACAGTCTACAAAGTTCAGAAAACACTGGTCAAATACTTACCTCCAGAGTACTGACAAGCACAAGAAACATCATTGAAGAAAGGGACTGAGATTAGAGGCTGATTTGACTCTGAGAAAGGTGCTGCAATTGTTACACATTAATTATATAATTAAGTTTTCAGTCCACATCACAGCTTTGCCTTCCTGGCTTACTGTGGTTAGCTGAAGATTATACCACCAGTTTACTCCAGAAGCACCAGTGTCCTGGTTTCCAAGAGGGATAGGGTTGATTCTCCCCTGGCTCTAGCAGGGGCACAGCTATTCCACCCCATGTGTGCCAGGCCCAGGGCGCACAATTTGACAGCCCACACTGACATCAGTCTCCAAAAATGTTGCTTTGAATTATAAGTGCCCAGATCTCCTCCGTTTCTGTAGCTCTAATAGCACTAAATCATTGTCCTTCCTAGCAATCTTCAGATGACTCTGAGATTAAATAACTTAATTAGCATTTAGTAATTTTGCTTGATACCTTAGTCTTAAGTAGCCATGCCAATTATATCACACAAAAAATCTAAACAAACAAACAAACAGACCGTCTCCCAGACAACCCACTAGCATTTCTCTCCTGGCTTGCCCTCTGTGATCCCCATAGTCCTGGTGAGGAGGAAGGGGAAGCATTACAAATGGGAAGCTCCAAAAAGCTGTTTCTTAAATGGCCTTTCATGAAGTGAAACATGCTGTCATTAAGGATTGTTTATTTATAGCACCCCTGTCAACTTCACAACATTCATTCAAAACTTTAGTGCTGCAGCAGATTGGTGCCAAAATAGCCGAACTTCAAAAACGTCCCATCAGTCTCCTTGTGACCAGAATCAACATAGCTCTTTGATGCTATTTATTGAAGTACTTGTCACAAGACTTCTGCCTGGGAGCTGCTTTGAAAAGTACCCCTTCCTTCTTTATAGAGCAAAAGTAATTCCTACATTCTGCCATGCCTTCTAAAGTTGTCAACCAGTCAGGCATCTCAGGAATCCTACATCTTCCCACCTATGACACTACAGTTACAAGCTTTGCCTAGTAAAACTACTGTAGCTGAGATCAATAAAAAGATTATCTGAAAGGAAAAAAAAAATTGCTTTTTAGTTGAAATTCATACAACGTTGCAAAGTCAGGATTCATCTAGCACTGAGAAACACTTACTGTCCTTCAACTTTTTACAGTTCCGCTGAAACTGAAGTCTATGTGAGACCCAAATAGATAAAATCTAAGCTTCATTGAAATACCAAGAAATCTGCACAATGGTCAATGTTTCCACAGCCAAATCCTACGCAATTCTGAAAAGGAAGACAACAAAAGCCTTTCAGGTAAAACACCAGTATCCACAATTTTCCCCCAAGAGAGCAGAGTTTTATTGTATTTTTTGGCAAGTCTAAATTTGTTTTGTTTTGTTTTTCCTTTTACAAGGAATCTTCTTTTAATTCACAGAAAACAACATCCTGCATACCCAGGGTTAAATGCCTTATTTACAGAACATGAGAAATAAAGTTTATACATATGGCTAAGATTTGAGAAAACATGAAAAATTCAACAGCTAGTAATTGAACTGCTGTAGTTGATTGCCCCAGAACTACTTTGTATGGCATACTAATTCCAAAGATAGATTCTCTGCAGCACTCTAGATATTGTTTATGCAGATCACATTTATGATCCAGAGGAAACATGCTACTAACTTTTATAAATTGGATAAGGTTTGATTAAATCTTCTCACTAGAGTAATGGGTGCAGGACTAGGGAAGTTGAATTTTCTTTTTCTGGCAGAATCCTTGATCATTTTTATTTACTTGTAACATCAGGGATTCTTTGGCAAGTAAGCGAACCCCTCCCAGCAACTGGCTGATAGTTTTGAGGTTACAAGCTATGTTTTACAGAAGACTTGGCAGAAAGAAGTAATTAAATACATACCTCCTTTCATATCTTCTGTGATTAGTTTGCATAGAGGCAAGAAAGAGTACTTGTCATTTGCGTGGCCACAAATGAAAAATATTTTCAGGTTTGAAACTCTGTTCTGAATCATTGTCTCTACATATTCACCTCAAGATTAAATCTCAGCAACTATCACTTGTTACTTTATATAGTTGCTAAGTGTCTTTACCACAGACTTTCATCTGATGCTGATACATAATACTGCTGTGCTTGTATTGTATGTAAAAGAAAAACTTCAAGGAAGAGAGAAGAGGCATGTGAACATTTTTCTTTTTTAGAAGCCAGGATATATTCACAGCAACACAATGAACACACATTCACAAAAATTGTTAAGTTACTCTTACTGCATTCATAATTAATTCTACAATTAGACATGTGTTAGACACCTGAAGAACTGCTAACACGTATATATGCATACTTTGCTATCTCCTACTATTACCATATCGGCTTATTATTTGCCATGTGGCCGGAATGGAATGATTGCTCACTACAGTTATAAATGGCTGGCTATATCTACACTACTGCAATTACTAAATACCAGGTCTAGAGTGATTACTTTCTGAAGTTTTAAACATTTTCTTTGCATCTCTACATGACTCCACTTTTCCATTATGCCAGACACAGCAAAGGAAATTCACTAATTCACACTAATGATGAGGGGATCCTTTACAAAGTTAGTTTGAAAATGTGTGACGGGACAGAATGTAATGACATACATTGAACCATGATGTGACGTCTGCAAAGCCAGGTTTTGTTTTTAAGTAGTTCTCATTAGTGCTGTGTACATGTCTAGCACTTAAGTTCTACTACAAAACAACTTCTTTTGTAAGCTATTAAAATAACAAACTTCATTTACACATGATTTGCCTGTTACAACCAAACACAGCTGCTTTCTCTCCTTCCATTCATAAACGGTTCCCTGCAACATCTCACTTCTTCAGCCCCGGTCCCAGCTCCACATACATTTCCACACATTATAACTCAAGTATTACACCTGTGTTTGCACTAATGGATTAATACACACACAGATTGACAAAAATTGACTAACAGAAAAGTGTTCAGCCAAAGCTGAACCTCAAGCTTTTCCCTGAAACAAGACACTTATCTGCCCTGCTCACCCACCATTTTCCAAAATTATGTACGTTTACAGCCTCCATCCTTCTAATATTATTTTTATTAAATTACAGAAATTATGGAGAAGCTAGAATCTTGGCTTCATAACATCCCTAAGGTTTGATACTCTTCAGTAATGCCAAAGGGGTACCAATCCTCTGCTTAGGTAAAGAAACATTTTTGATGTCTTTCATACATGCTAGCAACAGAAAAGGAAGGGGAAACCTAAGGTTCTTCAGTTTTTTGGATATAAGAATCAAATTCCCTTTCATTTATCCTGATGCAAGGTCAGAAGTACTTTTCTTGAAATCAGAACATATACTTGGAAGAAGAGAGCCAGATCTATATTGTATATAAAACCTTTCAATTATTTACTGAAATACACGTATTTTTATATAGAGTATGTGAAATGCAAGATAGGCATCATCTGATAAACAACTCCATCAACTGATCTATTTAAAGACTCTTTTTAAGGAGGATGGAAGGGAAAAAATGTTTCCTTCCCCTTCCTGAACTGTCAGGTACCACTGCAAAATTGAAGAATTGATGCAGTAAGCAGGGACTTGGAAACCTTACTACTGTTCCCAGTTTTCCCCTCCACTTCCATGAAGCAAAGGGTGTTGGTTAAACAGTATCGGTCTAAGCACATCAAGTGGAGCCAGATCATGGCTGAGTCCGGTTGGGAAAGAGCTACTAGGCACACACCCAGGAACTGAGACAGAACAAGAAAATTAACATTATGCACTGGTCTTCACTTTTTGGAACAGGAAGGCTGAGAGGGAGAAGAGAGAAGAATGAAGAGAGAAAAATTATGCTTGAAACTGAAAAAGAAGGCAGAAGAAAATACATAATCTTCTAATCAGAGAAGATCAGTAGGAAATCAGTAAGAAAAGATCAGTAAGAGAAAGGGAAAATAGCACATCTAACATTCTCCAACAGGAATACTGTAGTTTAACACATACTTTAGTAAAACAGAGCCAAGAGAACAACAGAGTCAGCACTTCCTTAGCAAAAGTCCTTACTTCCACAGTTGCAGGTGCGTTATACCACCATAGTGCTGCAGAATTTAGTCTCAAGAGCTAGAGATATCTCTGTGAGTGCACATTCTGAAATATGCAATGTGCACTCGCTAACTCCACTAGAGACTTAAAGTAAGCACATTTATATGCACAGAACCTAATAGTCTACTTTGTTCTATATAGCCTGAATTTAGTTTTTAGTATTTATTAAAATGAAACTCCGATCCCTTTTCATTTATACAAAAGAAAGTCCTGCCAGAAACAAAACTCTTCACTGCATTCTATTGAGAAAGGTTCACATCAGGCCCACGTATAGACAATCCTTGACACTCATGCTATGTTTTTATTTCAAAAATACCTTCCTTTAGAAACAATAAGCCTATGAGTTATTTTTCACTCGTTAAAAGACTACATACTTTTTTCTAGATTTTCTTGTCACTGAAAATGGTTTGAGCTGGAATCTACGTTAAAACTTAAACTTTCACACAGGACTGGGACTTTTTTGGGGGGGGTCATTGCAACACTGAAGAAAGCTATTTACATCCATTGTATTTTGGCTATTCCAAGACATTTAGTTTAACCATACTATAAAAAACCTGTTTCTGGTGCAACAAATACTAGTCATATCTGAGGACAGCTGCATTTCCCCTGATATCAGAATATTTTCAGAGATGAAGCAATATTTTATTGGTGAGGTTTTCAACTTGACCTTTCTGCGCACTGGTTTATTTTCCTCTTCCTCGTCCTTTTTTGTATATTGTGACATGTGCCATCATTCACAAAAGTTGAGATTGTTATCTTTGTCTCCTGTACTATCACCTTGCAAGAAATCATTACTTTGTACAAAAATATAAACAAAAACGGCTCATGAATGAAACACTACCCAGTTCTTATGCACCCAAGAAAGCAGGCATTCAGAGGCGTGCATGAAGTACACGTTTCTGACCGTGACTGATGGTGTCTCTCACATATCACCTACAGGCAAGGCAAAACATCTTTCTAAGCTTTCAGTCACTCTGATGGAACACAATTACATATATTGCAGCAGTATTTTGCATATTAATGCACAGAATATTTGCTATAAATCTTCTCATTACAAGCCAAAAATACCAATTAATTCTGTCCTAAAGGGTCCTTCTCGGTTTTGAAACATATTTTGCAAACAGAGCATAGCTGTGCAGAACAACAAAAAACCCAGAAAACTATTAAACAGACTGAAAAAGAAGAACAAAAAGGGAGGCATATACAGAGACCAAAAATACAATACATAGCAGAATATTATAAACAGAATTTAATATATAGCATAGCAGAATATAACATAAGCAATATAAAATGTTTACTCAAGCCAAGCAATCCACAATTCTTGCACAGAAAGGTCTTGCTAGACTAATTTTAGTGAATGAGTATCTGAAGTCAAAAATTATGTCAAGCCTAACCACTATGTGTCTTTAATACAGATTCACTGATTTAAGCAGGCTATAAAGAGAGAGCTATGTATATATCTCTAATGTCAATCATTTTAAATACTTTATATAAAGTTGCCAATATCAATAAGAACCATGTATTAGCAGAGACCAATATACTACAAGCACAGAAACACAAAGTTTAACATATCGAAAGAAAAACATCCCCAAAACTCCTATTTTCAATCTGTTACTATGGTAAGTCAATCTATTAAACCAAACTAAAATATACGTATACACACATGTGTAATGAGGATCTGACAAATTATATCTATATCCATTCTAGATCCTCAATACCATCTGCGTCTGCCACTAATTATCTGTATGTACATAACATCCATGAAATATATAACAAGTTTTGAGAGTTTAGATTATAGTAAAAGTCCATGCGTAAAAGAACCTGAACCTTCTGGCACTGAGTTAGTTGTGGATACCATACACTAAAAGGACAACTGTTCAGAAGTCTCAACATCTTCCCATAATGCAGGAGCAAACAGACAGTAAAGTTTGGTTTCAAAAATGTGGTTTTGGTCTGCAGAATATGGTCTGTATTATTAGTGGCAAACTGATTCTACGTAAAGCATTATAAATGAAAGAAAATCAGACATTTATGAAGAGACTTTTGGTTCGGTCACTAGTAGTTGAAGAACAATAGCATTACCAAATATAATTTATAATTTTATACAAATAGTAACTGCAGACATCTATCAATAGCATTGCTTAAATCAGGATCTACAGGTGTGCCGACAGTACCTACTGTTATCTACTGGGACCAGCATCACCAACTTGAAATGTAACAGTTTTTGGATGGGTATTTAAAAAAAGCATTATGTCAATGGGATCATCATCTCCTAATCCTGTGCTTGTTCTACTCCTCCCAAGTGCCAGAATGTGATATCTCAGAAAAAGGTGAAACTCTCTATCATCCTGACACATGTTAAGCCAAAACACGCCAATTTAAACAGATAACATTCATATAACAGATAACATAACTGTGCCATACATCTGAGAAACTTCCTAGTGACATGAACCACCATAGCCGATGAATCAGTTAGGAGGTATATGCTTCAGTCATATCTTATTTAACATTCTGCAGTTATTTCTTTTCAAAGTCATATACTATCTTATTCTCAAGCTGAGACAAAGCTCAGCTCCTTGTTCATATAGTCTTAGTTCTGACAACTCCTTCTAGTTTTCCCTGAGGCATAAAATGTGCACACGTGTACATTCTCTCATGTACTTCAGAAGAAACACCCTATTCCAATCTCTGCTACCTTCCTTTAACTGCATACACGCACCCCTCCTTCTCTTCTCAATCTCTAATCACAAATGCACAGCTGACAGCCACCTTCCTTCCAGCACTGCATCTGGGGATAGCCAACATGTCAGACCCAAAAATGAACTAATTCCTTTTTCTCTCTGACTACAAACAACTCCCCTTCTCTTGAGCTGACAAATTAGGATCTTTTCTTCACATGGTTACAGTCTCTGCAAACTGCTGACAACTCAATGAGAGGCCAACTAAATAAATCATTCAAAACGAAAGAGCTGCTCAAGCTGTAAGTGACCTGAAACAGCTGGTAAATTTTTCAATGCTGACACCCTCTCCTCCAAGCAATGAAATATTCTGTATAAATAAACAGTGTCTCTCCAAACCTGCTGGGCTATCAGAAAACAGGGTTAAGAAGGAAGCACAGGAACTGAGAATCAGCAGGGATAATTAATTTTTCTTGAAGGACTGCAACACTGCTATTAATTTCCTTGAAGTGTACAGAATGCAGGAACAGCCTCAATTAAAACTTATGTTCAAATGCCAACTGTGCCTGTCTTTCAATCCCATGCTTTGAATATTGATTTTGATACAGATGTGTATTACAGAATATGTTATTTTTATTGTGAAAAATACCTTAAGGAAAAAGGTTCATTAGGGAAGAAACAATTCATAATTATTCCATGGACATTAACAAACATAATTCATATTTTTCACAATTTGTAACTATTTCAGTAGAGGTATTTTTCTATAGGACACTCTGTGCTATTTGTCCTTAATTTGTCTCTGCAAAGTTTTGGTTTAAACTGGAATGTGCTTAATACTGTAAGATCCAATGCAGAACTCCCAAAAGCTTGAAGGTAATTTCTTTACATAGCTTATTGCAGAGAATACTGTATTCCAAGTGGTCCCCAAAATGTTTACAATAATGTGATTGATAACATTTGAAGAAGATAAGACAGTGAATTGTGTTATCTATGCTATAAAATAAAATAGCTATCAGTGAAAGGCAACTGCTCTCAAAACTAATGGCGGTAGCAAGGAACTGCAAGAGAGAACACAGAAAAATCAACAGGAAAACTAAAAAAATAAAAAAAAATATCCTAGCTTCAAAGATCCTAATACCAGGCAGAACCGACGATTTGTAGTTTCTCATTTTTACTGTTACCATCAAGAAAAAAAATATATTCCTGACTTATTTAAATATGAAAGAACAGAGGTATAATCTAGGCTACACATTAGAACCAGTAAGGCTATAAAATACAATGCACAAGCTTCCCCCACCAACAGCTTCATTCCAATCATCACATCCCTTCTATATATATATAACTGAATAGAAAAGACATTATCCTGGTCTTTAATCTCTTATCCTTGTCAACAATTTTCAGTTATAACTCCTTTTTTAGCCACCAAGATGAAATATGTTTGATGGCTAAATTAGCTAAGTACAAATTTAAGTTCCAATAAGAACAGGCTCTCACTGAACCCAGCAAAGGCTGAAGCAACACTAATGGAGGAGAAAGGGAGTTATCAAGGAAACAGCACATAAGTTCAAGCAAGGACAAAGGGGATAAAATGGTATGCCGCCTGTGGGTAACCCTAGTTGAATCATTTCTATTGACTCAGACAGCCAAAACCACCTTAAGCAACTTCCTTCAAGTTACAGATGGCAGGATGACTCAGCTTGGTCCCCTCAACTAATTACCACAACAAGCCCAGGAGCTCACAGTACCCCTTTTTCGCATCCCTTACTGCATTTAGTTCAGCTTCCTTGCTCTTTTCAGGATAGGTAATAACTTGCGGAAAATGGTTCAATCATATGTTAAGCTATTACACAATCTAGTAAAAATTGATCAGTTGTAACAGCCCAGATCTCCATGTAAGCCACATTGTCTCCTCATTCTCTTCAGCACAAGCTTTGGCGAGCAGATGATGCTTGCAGCATCTTTGCCACGGGGCACTTTGTTGTACAAGTCGGGAAGTGTTCTAGATTTTCCCCAGCAGCTTCTCTAACTCACATGTAACGAAGGCATCTCTCCATTGCAGTTGGGTATCTCTGTCGCACTCTGCATTAGCAGAGACATCAGGGATACTCATCTTCATAACAGAGGCTGACCGGGTGGAATTAATAGGTCAGACATATTACTGCTTCAGTTGCATCTCACTTGGAAGGAGAGAGTCCATATTTAAGCAAAAGACAGGTGCAATAAATTACAATTTAATTTTGAAGTCACCTCTTGCTTGGAAGGAATTCTACTAAATGACCTCCACAGACCCTTTCTAGCCTAAATTATTCTATAACAGAACAGCATAGCCAAAAAGTACCATATATGATTTCAGTCTAACATAAAAACCACAGAAAGTTTTTTGTTGTGATGTTATGTACAGCACAACACAACAAGCACTAAGTATTTTGTGCACATGAAGCCACACAAAGCAGAATCTAGTGCATCTTCTTTCCAAAACTATTGTCACTGAGTTTCAAACAATTTCTATAGTATTATAAGAATGCTCATTAGGAATTCTGAAGAGATCTGGTATGTAAGGAGAAGGCTTTTCCAATCTCTTACATTTTTAAGGTGTGCTTAATTAACTGCAAAAATTTGAAACATAGCTCATTCAGACTCTCATAATTCATCATACATGACATACATTAGATGAGGTTTGGAGAAACATGAAGAATTAGCATTAAAAAGAACAGAGCTCTGGCACAAACATGTCACTGCAGCTTCCTTTAATATAAGGTGGCATCACAGATCTACAGATGGAGTTTGCTTCGGGATTTTACTAAGAATACTGTTCCTCTTAAGAATTTGGTTGAAAATAGAAACCAGCAGATCATAGTTTCTTCTGCATAGCTATTTGGAATATAGCATAAGGAAAAAACAGAACTGTCATAGACTCATCAGATGAAAGAAGTGAAAATAAATCTCAAGAGAGATACATTAAAATTGAAACATTCTCGCTTTTTAGTTGGGGGCTACTTTGGCAGCACAAAACTGAATCACAGCTTCTGCTGAAGACTAACAGCTTTCTAGCCACACTTGATCCAAGCACCCCATTTGTACTTGGTCATGAGCACTGACTCATAGAGGAATAAAGAATTGTCACAAATGCGGTCACAATTACGGCAATTTTGCAAGTCATTTTCACTTCAAGCAAGCAACTGTCTACTGCATTTTGAGATATAAAGAAGGTAACATCATCTGCAGAATATGCAGAGTAAAGTGGCATTCATCTCTGCATAAAAAATGTTGGTGCTTGATCTGTATAAAGTTACAGATTTTAAAAGAATTGTCTTAAAAGTCTATTTGTGCTTTGGACGCTTTAAGCTACAACATTATCATACAAACAGCACGCATCTGCAATACTAATATTTAAAAAAAAAGAGGAGGTGATACACGATTTGCATGACAATAACTAAATAAATTAAAACAGTAATTAAATAGAAATCAATACAACTCATCTATGGTGTTCCACGTGTGATGAAAAACCTATTTCAGTGCACACAATGGCACCATCTGCCAAGCATTTGCCTGGCAATATGTAAAATATAAAATAAGTAAAAATGTTCAAGTTACCTTGTACCAAGTTGTATTCCTTGCTGTCATTTCTGGTTCATCTTTGTTTTTAACCAAATACAAGTAGGTCAAGCCTATACTAGGAGACAAACAGCTGAAGCACTTTTCTAAATTTACCATGAAAGTATCTTAGATTTTGTATTTTTAATCAACATGAATGCTTGAAGAAAATGCAGGAAGGCAATCTTTACACAGTTTAGGTATTTTAACTCAGTGATTTGCCCAGCAATAAATATGTAATGAAAACCACACATCTATTATTATATATCGAGGGGATGAGGAACAGCTGGTACAAAAAACAAAACAACATAAAACTCACACAACTAACCCCCTCCACATGCACACATATTCCTAATACTATTAGCAAAATACTGAACAGCAAGAAGTACAATGTCCAAAAGTCTAGTCCTATATTTATTTCCTCATTCTTAGACATCTCATAACTTCCTAACATTAAATGCTCAGACTAGACAAAAAAA
>VXBW01001635.1:250782-275618 GCA_013400375.1 Thinocorus orbignyianus | reverse complement strand
AAAAAAAAAAAAAAGTAGATTTTCCCTCTAGTTAAAATTTAAGTAAAGAATCAAGGCAGACTGAGGAGGATTTGTTTCCTAGTCAAGTAATTTATGCCTAGCCATTGACATTAAGAATACATCTGCTTCAACATCTAGTTCCCTACAAGATCCTTCCCCATCTAACATCTGCTAACAGAAGTAACACTAAAATTTTTCAGCCACGCATCACATCAGAGAACAGACCATGGTCCTTCATAATCAAGAAAACACTGTTTTTTCTTGCAAAGATTTACACATAATAAAACCTAGAAACTATGTAACAAATCTAATTTTAATTGCATTAGGTAAATACTGGGGCACTATCAAATACAGCTGCAAAGTGTGTTAGCAGGAACAGTGTTGGACTGACAAAGTTCTTTGCAATAGTAACCCAAACAGACAACACCAGGTTTCACATGACAATGTTTTCAGGGCTTTCCAGGAAGTATTTTTCCTGCCCCATCATATTGTATCATACTGACTTCATGTCACATTGACTTCAGAATCAGTCATATTAAAATAAAACCAAAACCTTCTAGGTATGGTAATAGGAAGAGAGCCAGAGTTGTTGGGTAAAAAGGGATGTGAGGTGTCAAATACTCTCCCTAATACACAGCTATGTGGCAAACGCTTAACATGGGGAAGAAAGGTTTCAGTTCTATCATTCCCTCACATAACAGTTAAATGGTTTGCTTATTCCTCCTCCCCTGCATGGCTGCTACTCTCTGTTAGAATAGTCTTTACCAATGTTCTGGGTTCAGGGGCAAGTGTTCTGTCTTACCAAAGAAAACCTCTTTTTCAAACAAAATGATATAGAAGGCTTATATGACAATTACATAAGAATGTGTATCTCAAAAATTGTTTTTTTTTTTCAAGAATTATTTCACTCATTTTACATTCTTTTCCTGATGAATACAAAACGATGTTGCAAAATCAAGTTTTATATTCCAAATAAAGATAAAGCAGATGTTAATAAGCTACTTGAACTGTCATTCCTTCTCATAACTGCCACAGTAAATAGAATTTGCAGTGTTAGAATAACATGTTTTGGGCCTCACTCTCCCAACATTCTTTAAGTTGTCATAGATGCTACAATTATAAAACAAAACATCTAACAATCTACAATATTTACTTCAAGGGATTAGATACTATTTCCTTATCAAGAAGCAACAACTCCTAAAAACATCTTAAAGCTCAAGGAAGCTGTTATTAAAAGATTTATTTGATATAAACCTTTCACAGTTCCAACCCTAGAGTGTGAAATTAGTGACTGAGGAAAGAATTCACAGGAAGTTAATCTGAGTGCAGTGCTGCTGCAAAGGATTTGCAATTTTGGTCTCTTTGCCAAATCCCACGTATTTGCTAGCTGCTGTAGTTATTCATGCAAAGCAACAGATAATCAGCAACACCTAAAGCTTTTTTACATTTATATTGAACATGGAGCTCTTTTCTCTCTATCGGTGTGTATCTAATACCTTAGTCATGGCAAGGTCGTATCTGAACTGAACACTGGGGAAGATCCTAGCACCACAAGTCTAAAAATATTTCTGATTTAGTGTTTTAATAAAATTCTGGAAACCACTATTCGTGGCCAAAATGAAGAAGGTAGAGTTAAAACTTGAAGTTCAACATGCAAGCAAATGATCAGCATTTGCATTTTAATTGTTTATAGATTTTGTGTACTTATTTAATAACACTCTACAGTAAATTCAAAATAATGAATTCCAAATTTCCATAACACATATCATCCCTCTGAAACATATGGATCCCTTGGACAAATGACCACAGCTGGAGCAACACTGAAAAACTGACAAGGCTATTCCCTTCACTAAGCATGCCAAAGTTAAACACCAAGAACACAGACACACATTCACTTGTGGCTCAGTCACGCATCCCAGCTCAGTGGCTACAGAGCCAAAAGCAAAGGCTTCCCAGACCTCCCATTTATAGTCCATCACGGCCTCTCCTTTCCTAGGCTGTTCAGAAAATTCACCAGCTGCATCTGAAAAACAGTGTCTGAGAACAAAAGCAGCCACGGCTCCGGGCAGCAGCAAGGGAGCAGTGTACCTCCCAGATCTGCTGGACATCCTTTTAGAAGTCCAAAAGACCCGGTGCAAAGAAACATAGGAAGAGGCTTACTTGTGGTACAAGCATCAACAACAAATAAAATAGAGTATTTCTACCTAAATGCCAACTTTTTTCCTGAATAGTAAACAGGATATTTTCAAAGAGAAACGGTCTAAAGAGGTAAGAGTAACTAAGTGCCTTTTCTCTTCATACTGGAGCATTCTAGTGCAACTGTACAGAAGTCACTTGACTCCAAATTAATACCAGGGCAAGAATAGAATGTGGCATAAATAAGAGATTAGATCTGGTACGAAACCCATGGATTTCACAGCTACCTCTCCCCTCCACCTTCCAAACTAAGAATATTTTCCCATAGATCTTCTTTTCTATTTGCTGAGTTTTGCTCTGACAGTCAGGTGTCAAGTGACATGGAGAAGTGACATTTGCAGACTTCAAGTTAATTGGATGGCAAAAAAGACTCAAACTATTATATATATATTCAAGGGCTGAAACTAGAAAAACTCATTCAACAAAATTTGACACAGTTATGCTTTACTCAAATCTTTATAGAAAGAATAAAGCATTGCTTCTGCAGAACTGTGGTTTAGGAAAACACTGTAGATTCAGAAAGGTTTCCTTAATCACTGTTATCTTGAGCATCTGCTTTACCTGGAGAGGGCATCATGTCTTGTTAAATTCTACCTTGAATAAAACTAGCTTAACAGAAGTTACTTGAATTCAGCACTATGTTGAAAACTATTTGGCAAATGAACTGTTGTCCTGCTCACAATAATTAGGGAGTACCAAGAAGAGAAGAGAGGTAGTTAAAAGCTTGGTATTTTGTTTCAGAGTTTTTAAGTATACTTCTTAAAAAGAAAAGAAAACAGTAACAGGATAGATTTTGATACAGTAAACAGGTATTTAAATCCTGGGGACAGTAATCCAATCAGTATCCACATACAGCCAGCACTAACATCCTGTATTCCTTATCCCTAGAACTATATGACAATTTACATTTTAAACTTTGGGAAGAAAGTTTTTAAAATTCTATCCATCAGGCTAAGCAAAGAGATTCATGAATGTCATTAACAGACTACTTACAGTCCTGTTTGCAAGACCAAAACCCAGTTCTTTTTTCATTATTTGGGTTTGGGGGATTTTTTTGTTTTGGTGGGGTTTTTTTTTTTGAGTTTGGTGTTTTTTGTTTGTTTGTTTTTGTTGTTACACATTTGCCTGTAAATAGAAATTTTGTCCCAAAATAATGTACTGTTTTTTCCATTAGTGTCTATGCTTCAAAAAGAATGATTTTCAAGCACAGGAATGCAAGATGAGCTTCTTCATCCCATACCTATACTACAGAATACTTATGCAAAGTATATTCAGTCCATTGAGACAAATGGAGGCACTATCTAAATTCTCCTTAAGTACGTAGGCACTGTCAATTAAATTTCCTGTAGGTGTCAAAGTGCACCAAAGAAGGAAATCAAGCTCTGTAAAGTCCATTTAAGTATTTGAAATAAAAATACATTTGAAAGTAGTTTCTTTTCTAGAAACAACAGTTGAGAGAGATTATTATTATATTCAAGTATTACATGAAATCTCTCATGATCATTGAAAATAGTAAAAAAAAAANNAAAAAAAAAAAAATCATTTCCCTCTTTGAAAATAGACATACAACAGAAGTCTTCTTCAGTGAAGAGTATTTCTGAAATGCCATTTTAGATTCATTTGTTTTTTCCTTCATCCTTCTTATGCTTCCATACCTTCATCTTTGAAAGTTGATCACAATTGATTGCACTGTATTGCATTCAGAAACTACTTGTGATGGATGAATACCTGATGTCAGATTGTCCCTTCAACAAGAGGGCAAAACTATTTTTAATCACAAAACTTAATCCGAATACGTACCACATGAGAATATTATCCAGAGAACAGTGTAATATACTCAATCTATTTTTCTAATCTTGAAGGAACTCAGGTTAGGCCTTAATCTGAAAAAGCTCCTCTCCTTACAGTGGCTCAATAGCACCAACTGCAGATTTGTACACAGGAATAACTTGTCTTATGGATTTCTTTTTAAACACAAGAGAAGACAATCAAGAGAAATATTGAGCTTCGAATTTGAAATATCCAAAAAGTATATTCCCTCTCTTACAAAAGACTGCGATTTAGTTCCTCTCAACCACTAACCAAGAGAAGCAATTCCCTTATAAATTTATGAATAAGGGAATTACACTGTGTAATTCCAATCTTCTCAGTCACAGTTGCTTATTTCCTCTAGCAGTAGGAATAGTCAGAGGTGAAACAGGGAAAGGACCCATGGAGACCACCAGCAAGTCTGAAATCCTGTTAAACCGCTAACAATACCAAAACTAACAGACCCTGACAGAATAAGCTTATAAACAGAAAAGACCAGGGACTAAGCTGTGGGGCACTGTAGCTCCCTCTGTGCACGGCATAGAGTTCCCTGTACTCTCTCATGACTGACTGAAGAAATTTTCATTTTCAAGATGCTTCAGTCAGTAAGGAGGGAGTTATTAAATATCTTGCAACTCAAAATTCCTTTTGTTTAAACTTAATTTTAAAGAAAAAAAAAAAACAAAACCAACAAAGGGTGATATTCTGCTGCTTTCTCTGTCAAACAAACCCAGAAAAAATACAGTCCACTTTTTAATCATTTACATTCAGGCACAAAGCCCCATTGTAACAACATAGCAAACCACAACTACTTCGGTGCTATTTCTACCGAGTCAAGTAATTTCCCCATCCTCACAATAAGAAGGGGAAACATTGCAGTGCCCAGTAGGATACCATGTGGTAGACCCTTTATAGTGGGTAGGCTCTTAGAAGACAGGAAGAAATTGGTTTAACGACCAGGTAAAATATGCAAAGTACTATTTGGACAGCAGTGGCTTCACAGTGAATGATAAAGCCTATACAGTCATCTCAGGAATGTTTCTTCCACATTTAATGTTTTTCTTAGGTAACAAGGAAATAAGAACAGATAAAAAGATATCAGTTCTCCTCAGCTCGTGGAGGTAGCTGGTCTCTAGTAAAATTGCAGAAAATACCCAAGGCACACACACAGCACAGACACTGCTTATTTTGTGTGCTGCTCTAAGCCACCTGGCTGAATAGAGCAAGTTCCCAAGAATACGTTAATGGAAAATTCTCTTCTTCCTCTCAGCATTGCTTATTTTTAACATATTATCATCAATCAGTGATTCTTAGGTCATAAGAAGTCCCAAAATAAAACTAACAAGCACCTGAACAAGCATCCTACAGGTAGCTCAGCAAAACAGCCTAAGCTTGCCCATTCCCCCTCCAAACCCATCTGCTTACATGGTCAACACAGGACCCATGATTGCTGTAGAACTGTTTCCATCTGCTCTTTCCAGCGCAGATATACTACAGCATAAGGCTGAGCACTCAGTAGCTCTTTCAACCTGTACTTGTTGCTACCATGGGCAAAATAAAAAAGTATGGATTTCATCTCCAAAGGAAATTTGCAGTAAAAACTTCAAGAAAGGCACAGCGGAAAGGACTGGCTCTAGAACAGTGGTTTCTCAAGGCCTCAACTGGTAAGCACTAGATATTCTGTGTCAGAAAAGGTTGAGATTGTTTTGGACTATGCATTACCTAATAGATCTATAACACAGACAATATGGGCTGTTACTACAAATGGGCGTGGATAATCATTCTGCCTTGCTGTGCTGCTTGTGGTATCAGTACAACTTCCTTTCCTGAAAAAGAACATATACTTCATAGATGAGCCCACCCAGCTGCCAGAGAATCCTATTTGCATCAGAAAAGTGGTATTCAGATCCACCCTTACACAAGATCTTCATTATTATTATTTTATGGTTATATTCATATTTATTTGCATAACATAGCCATGCAATAATAAAATTGTGTTAGATGCAGACTTACCTAACAATGTCTGTACTGGTTCTAGTTTAATTTAAAGTATGGAGAAGAGGGGAGTCCCTGGGAAGCTGCCAACAATAATGTCCTTCTGCACGTTAAGCAAATAGTTTGTTTCCTCCACAGGAGACAGATCAATACTCAAGAAACAAAAACAAAACCAAGAAAAGCTAAAAGCTTAGTCATGTAAATCAGGGTGGAGGAAAAATGAAAGAGAACTCCTCATTGGCATTCTACAACTTCTGCAGACCCCCATGGCCCATTAGCTAATTTCTATTAAAACACACAGCTCTAGAATAATAAATGCCAGTGGCACATTTCTAAAGGTTTGTGGCAACTGAAGTAAACATGTCCCTGTTCCCAGGACACCAAGAGACAGAAAATTAACCAGAGGTTAACTGGGTCATTAGCTAGAGCACAATATAGGTCACTGCAGATTTAATTTAGTTTGTATTCAGCTAAAGAATCAAATACAGCAACCAGTTCTCACAGCAGGAAAACAAGTAACTTATCAGCATGTTAACGTATCTTGGATACCAAAACACCAAGTCTGTCATTATGATTCATACCACTTTTAACTAATTCCACATTATTTTGATGTAACAAAGTACACTGTATACACACACACATACAATTTTAGTGGTTCTGAAAGCAAGTATACAAGCACACAAAAATACAGAATATTCAACACTGTACACAGTCTGCTGCTTCCACCCTTATTTAAAAAAAAAAAAAAAAAAAAAGAAAAAAAAGAAAAAACACAAACCAAAATAAAACAAAAAACCCCCAGAGAATATTTAAAGAAACTTTCCCTCACAAAACAGACAAGGAAGCAATTAATACACAAAACTAAAAAGTGTTATATGTGTTAAGAAAAAGACCAAAGCATTAGGTTTTAATGAGAGTTCGATCAGGACCTATATAACACATTTATAAGTATTCTGCCTCAATATAGTCTTTTATGAACAAAATACCTCAATAGCTGTAACAGGAAGAGCTCAATAATCCAAACATTGCAAGAATTGGAGATTAATATTAATCATTTAGGATCGCTTTGTAATCGCTGGATTTGCATCATTTCATGAGTCTGCACTAAAGAAGAGTATTGAGAAAGACTGCAGGAATTATGAAGACAGCTGTAGCTACATCAGGTGTAATAAAGAGATTACCAACTCAGTCTGTCAGGAATACTGATACTGCCTTGATTTCCTCAGCTGTGTCACATTTGTAAATAGTTTCCTGCTCTTCACATTTTCTCTTTTGTTGTTGTGTAACCAAAAAACCATCAAAAGTGGCTGCAGACAATATATATTAGTAATTACACAGAGAAAGCAAACAAAAGTAGCTGGATGGTGGGAGTATATGGATGTAAATTTTAGGTGGAACATGGATGTTTGAGGTAGAGATGAGCTGATGGGTTTCCTTCAGAGGCCATCTGAATCTGAAATACTACCTTTTTAATAAAAGTAACAAGCAGGTATAAGGATATAGCATCAACCAACTCCTACTCAGTTTAAAAACTAAAGTTAATGTGAAAAATAAGTCAAAGTCAAATCAGTACTATACTTGAGAGTAAGTTAGGAACACAAGTACTGTATTTTAATGGAGGGCAGTATCCCGTGACTCCAGCATCCAGCAAATAGTTTGAAGTACATCATCAAATCACAAGGCAAGTATTTCTTTTCCAAGAATGCCTTCAAGAATTAAATAATTATGCTTGAGTATTATAGCTTCACCTAAATTGCATTTTTAAAACTGCATATGATGAATTAAGACCTGAATTGCAGAATGAGAAATCAAACGTTCCATTTGTCCAAACAAGGCATTTTTGTACATAAACACAAGACTTTCTCTTGTTTAGGAAAGGTTAACTGAAGAGGGGGAGGAGAAAACCCTCTGTTACCATTAATATTGAGGTTTCAAACACTTTCTCTTCAGCAGTCAAAGGAATAATTTCTGCAAACCCCAGACAAGCACTGGAAAAAAAATCCTATTTGGTGCTCCATTCATTCCATCTCCTTGTAGCTCTCCGAACAGCCATTTTGATTTACAGCAGCTACTCCTTTAGCTGCGGACATTCTCCAATAGCTCCTCCTATATAAGAATCCCACACAAGCACACACCTCAAACACTTAACTTACGCAAAGTTATTGATCTCTAATGTTACAATGCCTCAAAGTCAGCCTTAGTGGTAAGCAGGCATCATAAGTCAGAATCTGAAGTCCTGGAATGGGATCAGCAGACAGCAATGCACTGAGAGCAGTATAGATAGCAGAAAAGACCAAAAGCTTCAAGCTTTGCTTTTTGTTCAACTCCTTTTACCCCCCTCTCCCTTTAACTTCTTACAAAAGTGATTTTAAAACATCTCTAATTTTACCTCCAGAAGTTACTCAGCTTTTACAACAGCATGTGTTTAAGAATCCTAAAGTTGTCACTCAAATAGCCTGATTATAACAACTATACCACTGAGCTTTATAGTATCTTCTCTATTCCATATCACCATACTAGCATTATCATTCTCTAGTATTTGCATTCTGGAATGATCAAATGCCCATTTGATTCTTTGTATTTATTTTTCACTGAATTCCTAAATTATCATTATTAAATTCCACTGAATCATCAGCCTGCAGAATACAAAACATCTGTCTGAAAATTAAGACATCTCAACTAATTCTTACAGCAACCACTTGCAAGAACTCTCAGAAGGAGCTTAGCACCACACAAAATTTGGCTATACTACTGTTTTTGAATTTGAACTTATTTTCTTCCTATATAGTTGCTGCTGGCCTTCTTAGGGAAGGTAATGGGGGAGGTTGTTAGGGTTTGTGGGTTCTTTGTTTTGTTTTTTAAAAAGACTACCCTGGAAACACGGAGCGGGGAAGGAAGAATTTGAAACAAAGTTGAACTAAATCTGAATCAAGCTGAACCTAGACCCACTTATAAAATGTCCAAGTAGCCACACGAATTCATAATGAAACAAACTAATCTCTATTTCTCTTTAGCTCATTAACTCACATAAGAAAATTAAACAAAGATTGAAGATAGAAAGAGTCTGGACAACTTCTTAGCTATTTTGTAGATTCTGGCATTTTCCTGTATCTTTGCTCTCAACAAAAATCACATTAAATTCAGGAGACATTATTACAGTTCAGTACACCGTAACATGGTCTACTGACGCTTCTCCTCCTTCTACAGTCGGCATTGCTTACAATACACCTAGAGAAACAAAACCTGCACTTGATGGTCTGAGTGCATGAGCTTTAACTAATGGCAGGTAGTTCTTACAGGCAGAACAATGCTAAATCAAGCAACTTTGTGCCCCACTTCCCTCATTAAATATTAGTTTTCCACCTCTGTCCCAGCATATGAGCTTGCAAAAGTATAAACAAAACAATCTGATTTTCATCTAAATAATTCATAAGAAAAACAAGTGTAACGAATGATTTTGGTATTTGTCTCCTGCCTTGGTAATATTAAAATAGGCTAAGATGCATCTTTTCAGTGACGACACTTGAATCCTCAGATTAAAGATTAATAATTTAGCACAGATGCTGATGAATGCATGATTCATGAGAGACACAAGTGGCAAGTTCTATTTAAAGCTTTGTATGGCCATGAATAGAACACTAAGATGAAAGTTAAAAAGCAAAAGGTGCAATTTGCTAGACAAAAAAACTTGCCCGCATATGAATGTAAGATCATGTTTTGCACAACAAAATGTCTGCACTGCTGATCTATTAACAAACCACTGCTCAAAAAAAATAAAGCTATCAAGCAATAGTCCCGTATTAGAGAGCAGCCATACTTAGTGTCGGAGAGGTTTGTGTACCGTTGCAAATGGAGACTGCATTGCTGTTTGGGGATTTTCTCAAAGATCCATCTACTACAAATTAACCAAGATTTAAAAAAATGGTATCACAAATCACTTAGTTTTATCTTGCATAACTGTAGCTCAAAATTATGTACCTAGACAGCTCAAAGAACTAAAGCAAAATAACAGTATCTGATTTTGCTCTTAAGTACGGATTTCAAACCAAATATGTTTATTTACTTTTTTTTTTAAGTAGGTTGATCTTATAGTCTTAGAATGGGATGAGATGGAATGGACAAATAAATAACACCAAAACAAAAACCAAGACCTCCAAGGCTTTTTTTTTTTTTAAAAAAATAATCTACAAAAACTCCCCAAATCAGTGTTTAGTTAAACTAAGTTCTGTAATACTATCCATTCTAGCTTCATGACAATATACAGTTCCTTCAGGATTTCTAGAAGAGATGATATGAAATGTAGTAGCATTTAAACATCAGGAGTTCCACTAACCAAATCACCACTCTATACAATAAGGTTTCCACACCATATGCTGTAGTGCCATTGCTTGCAGATTGTTTTTTCCCCTCCTCCAACATATGATGTGGAATTTTCAGTAATATCTAAAATTTAGAGCCAAGTAATTCTGCATGCAAAGTTTACATTGAACTTTAAATATAGTTTTAAATTAACAAGTCTTTAAAAAAAAAAAAAAAGTCACAGAGAATCTCCAAGATTCTTCCTTCATTGGAAATACTATCTTTCAACCTGTCATTTTTCTCACTAACAAAGAACTTCCTCTCCTTTTCATCTGCTGCCTTTTCTGTTTTCAAAACTATATTATTCTAACCAGTTATTCAAGTATCTTGAAGTTGGTTTCCTTCTCTTCATATCACCTTACTGACCCATATTCAATGAAGGGCTCAAAACTATGAACTACCATCCAGAAGAAAGCCGCAAGAGTATTTGTGAAAAGCACAATCCAAACACAGATGCTCAAAAAATTGTTACAATGGCAAAAACAGATTCAATTTAGTGAAAAGATATATCTGTAGACAAAGAAAATACATCAAGGATTATTAACTGGAACAGTGTAGGCACAGCACAACTTGTAGAACTTGCTGAGCCAGAGGGACTTCTCAACACCAGACCTCTCTACACTGCACTGCACATTATCCACTGCAACCGGAGATGAAACACTGGGCTTGACAGGTCTGTGACTACCTTGATGTGAGGATGAGAAGATGGGGTTAGACCAGTGTTATTTATCTTCACTGTCTCCAGGACTATTCTTACTGTTGAGATTCCTCAAAAGATATTTTTAAATCAGATCAACAAAATACATGACAAGTTGTTTTTCAGTTTATGCTGAAACAAACTTACTCTACTGTTCAAATTATGTTATCACCACCTTCAATATACGCATGATAGCATTGCTTATAGAACTACACCAAAATAGTCTTGAAACAGCTATGCAACATCACTGCCCTTTTTAGTAAAGTAGGAATGGACAATGTTCCCCCCATCTCCAGCTACATAAATATGAACACAGCATGCCGCAGTAGCCACTTTCCTAGCTGTGTCTTTTCTTTTATTATCATTTGAAGAGATCAACTACTTAGACATTGTCACACAATAAGTTACTCTGAAGAAGTATAAGCAAATGAAGATACTCAAGTAGAAGTCTAAACCTTGACATATCAAAAGAATTTGCAGTAAAGGACACTGTATTGCAAGTGATTTTGATCTCAGCCTTATATTTCCCACAGCTTACACACCAACAAGAGGATTAATGTAATCTAGTGATCAAATTCTACTTTAGAAATAAATTTACAAGTTCACATCTGCAGTAAACAGTTTCACCTTGGAACTCTATTTTAAAGGTTTCTACAACAAAGAACAGCTGACATCATCTTCAGAGGTTTTCATTTCAAGCGCGTAACTTTCCTATCAATCGTTACTACAGTTCACATGCTTCTAAAGGAAAGAGAATAACATAGAACAAGGTCAACATTTTTCCCTTCAACAAGAGATAATAGAATGGAATAAGTAAACTTGGACTATTTCCATCTGAATGTGATGCAACACTACAGATACATTTAAGCATGAGAAGTCTGACAGTTACTCTTCCTAAGGCTAAGAGCAGTAACATAGTCTGGGATCAAAGGTTCAAAGAAGTTGCTTCCTCAGCTGCTGATCTTTCCCTCTGTGTCAGCCAAATACAGAAGGCTTACACAACAAACAACTTGAACATTGTTCTGCAATGTCATGGGGTCATGGGCTATTCTCGGTTATAACCTTTCTAGAGGTAGCCTGAGTTCACTCAAAAGTAAATTAAATCTAATTCATACAGGATGGTATTTTTGCTTTCCCCTCTGCTCAGATGATTCATTTCTTCTGATTCCTCTACTGGAAACATTTCTTCAGCTTGTCAGAGTAGTGACGTGCTGGATTACACAATACAATTTTCTGGGAAGCTGACATATGCTCAAACATTTCATTATAATTGACTTGGACTTAACAAGCTTAGTTTGCGTTGTGCAAAATAAATAAAAACTAGACATATCATTTTCTCCTTGCATACAAGGAAGGGATGGGAAGTAGGAGAAATCAGGAATATAGAAACTGGCATATTGTGGTTCATTGTTTTTAAATCCAGTTCTGCAAACTGGTTTAGTCTCAGTTAGAATTAGCTATCTCATCAGCAAAGAAAATAAAAGTGTGATCAACAGTCAAATGACCTGAGTCACCAAGATAAATCCAGAGTGTATGTCTTAAAATCAACTTCTGGAATATATTTTAAAAGACACCAGATGTTTGAAAGCTGTGTTAACTGATGTTAACTGTCTTTGCCTGTAAAGCTTTCAAATTTTATTTCAGGTTTGGGGTTTGTTGTTGTTTTTTTTGTTGTGTTTTTTTTTTTTTTTTTAAATTCAAAAACATAACTAGAAATTAATACCACACCACATAACTTCTACACTCATTAAAATTTGTGATGTATGTGGCAGGCACCAGTGTCAACAAGATACTTAAATTTACATAGCTGACAGACACATGTCTGTAAGGACAATCAGCACTCTGAAAAATTTGGACCTTGGTTTAGATTTGGTTTAAACCAACATCGCTTTCCAATACTTTGGAATCTGTCAGGTATAGAAAAAAAGAATTAACTCCTTAATTCACTAGACTGAACCCTCTCTGTAGTATGCCCTTCTTTAGGATTTCAATCACTCACTGTTTCTACTGCACACTGTGCGTTGAAAGCACGGATCCCTGTTCACAGAAGACAGACTAATGTTTTATTACCAATCACTGAACAGATCTAGAGGGGTTTCCTCAAGAAATTATCAAACCCACCTAGCTCTCCCTGGCATGGCCAGCTACACTGAGCCATTTTGGCACCTGTTTGTTGCTTATTCTTAAACATCCACAGGTTTCAAACCTCTTTCAAAAATCTATCCCTTATTTGCAAATAAGAAGCTCTTATCCATCGAGCCTTAATCTCTAGAGAAGCTTAAGGCTGTTATCTCTTGTTCTGCTTCCAATGAACAAGGAAAAGATTACTTTCTTCCTCTTTACAGTAATATTTGATGCAACTGAAAACCCATGTCTACTCTCAATCCTGTCCTTCCTAGAATAAACACCAATTTTTAGTCTTTCCTCATATGTCACATTTTTCAGGACATTTGAGCCTTCTTTTTACTTAAGCCATGTCACCATGTGTGCAGAAAGGACACCTCAGAACTACAGTAAGGGGCAAAAAAAAAAAAAAAAAAGAAAAGTTATTCTGCTATCCTATCCTTCAACATTTGAGCAGCTATTCTCATCTCAAAGCTGCTAAAAATGTTGAAACAGACTATCTCCATATTGGCAGCATAATTACCTTTAATGCAACATTTCTGAAATGGTTTTGCACACATCATTGATGCTATCATCACCTGACTGCATTTGTTTTTAAAAGTCACATTCTTGTATAAAACAATATTTCTTGTTTGATTTCACTACTGCTTTAGAAAACAGAACCTATTCTGGAATGCTTTCAGTGCAAAATAACATATAAGAAAAATGTGATTTCTTACAGTAGAAATTCTTAGATAACTCAGTTGAATATCTATCTGCCATGCACAGCAAACTTCCCAGCTGCCCCCACCTACTATGCTTTGACTTATGCTGTGGAAACATCTCGAAGCACAGAAACAGGACACTTTTTAGATGAAAGCCAGATAGAAGATGTACCTCAGAGGCCTGTTTAAAACCTACCACAAACGTTAATTCAAATTCAGCTTGAAGAAGCAACTAGAACTGGTATAAAGAAAAAGAGCACAAACACACAGTATGTGGATGTCAGGTGCTCAGCATCAACAACTTTGCTCTACAGGGTTGCTTATATTGCATTATTTAGTAATGCAGTTCACCAGATGCTAATATGTAAATCAAAAACTCAAATGTAGTGTAAATAATTTATCTAATTCTGATACAAATTTCCTTCGCCACATATGCACAGTCACCTTTAAATCACTTCACAAGTGCAGTTAAAGCAAAGGAGCAACCTACCTCATCCACTACAGTTTTGTGGTCACTGAAAAATTGGAACTTTCAGCTTCACCGTCTTTTCTCACTGAGTTCTCTAAGTAACTTTAAATCTGTAACACACAGCAGCACTACCCTCTGCCTCTCAGAAATTAAGATTATGAATAGACTGCAAAGCCTTTGTTTTCCTTTCCTACAGCAATGCCTTAAGTTATTAAAAAAACATTCTTTCTGCTTTGAGATGTCATTCATCAGAGTTCTTGCTTTAGGCTCGGCTTCTGCTTGACTGCTCACTCATAGTTCCAAAAATTCCTGTTGTGTAAAGATGGGGTCAACAGGTAATAACTACAACACTGCATTAGGCACCCAAAAAAATTTGTTTTCTGTTTTATTAGTGGCAGAAAGGACCTATTTTATCTTTAGTTATCTGAAGACAAAATTATAAATGGAACTGTTTCAAGTCAGTAGCTTTACAGTGGTTTATTTCTTCAGAACACTACAGACATTATATTTTTAATTTGGTTATATTCAAAAGTCTGTAGACATCATTGAAAGGAAAGAAAAGAAAAAAAAAAGGGGGGAGGAAAAAAGAGAGAGGTTACTCTGATAGACCAGTAGGTTTTGAATTGGAAGGTTTGAAAGGAAAGATCGCCTAATTCCACTCTCCTTCCATGGGCAGGGACACCTCCCACTAGAGCAGGTTGCTCAAAGCCCCATCCAGCGTGGCCTTGAACCCCTCCAGGAATGGGGCAGCCACAGCTTCTCTGGGCAACCTGCTCCATTGTCTCACCACTCCTCATGGTAAAGAATTTATTCCTTACATCTAATCTAATTCTATCCTCTTTCAATGTAAAGCTATTACCCTTGTCTTATCACTACCTGCCTTCATAAAAAGTAGCTTTCCAGCTTTCTTGTAGACTCTCATTAGTTACTGGAAGGCTACTATAAGGCGTCCCTGGAGGCTTCTACTCTCCGGGCTGTCTTCATAGGAGAGGTGCTCCAGCTAAAACTAGCACCAAGGTCTGCCAAACAAGGTAAATACAGAGCTCTGCTCAGGTCACTAACCTAGGTACAGTGCTCCCAGTACTCAAGGAATCTCATTTGGAGCCAGCTTAGTTGTACCACATTATGCAGAGCAGCTGCATCTCTGGAGATCCATAGACTAGATGGGCAAGAATTTCCAAGGCTAGATTCCCAGAAGCATCCAAGCAACAGTCAGGGTGGAGAGGAGCATACAAAAAAGTAGCATGGGGACACACTACAATTGAAAATGGTGCTGACGTCCTCCTCGTTAACTGGCCTTTTTAGTAGATGCATCACCAAAACACACAGTATTTTTGCCCCTTCCTCAAGATACTCCAATGCATCTATGACAAATAAGGAAATAGGACTTGAGGCAGTAGATCCAACACAGAGATGTTGCATTATATCTATGCTAGAAATTTTTATGTGCAAGGGAACTCCTCATTTCTTGGCCTTAAAGCAAAATAGGATGTCAGGGAACTAGAAATAGCCAAGCACACAGCCTAGGGGTAATTATTTTAGAAGCATTTGGATAATAGAAAACCCAAGAATCAGACATCTGTCACTCTCAGTTATGTCAAATTCTGCTGCTGCCTCTGAACCCACCCTAACAAATAGAAGTAAAACATCAGTGACAGCAAGAGGAAAAAGCCTTGCTATTCAGCATGAGGCTTAAAATAGTCAGTGCTCAGAAATAACTGCCTTACAGCACAGAAGTAGTAAAGACTTTATGCAAAGAAAGCCTACCCTAGAACTCCAGAGGTTCAGAGTCCCAATTCCAAACGGAATTCATGTTGATACTTGATGGGCAGATGTTACCGTCTCTTCAAATCAGACGGCTGGCTGACCGAGTATAAATATTTCCCTCTGCTCATGGGTGAAACTAAGAAAACTGGTATTACACTGAATTCTTGCAAAGAAATACTTTATCTAACACAATCTGGAGATACTCACTTTCTTTGCCTTTGGAAGAGTTGGCTTTGCCTGTGGCAAGGGGTTTTTGAAAGGTGAACAATGCTAAATTACATGATATTTGACTGAAAACAGAATCAAAGAACTTCTTGTCTATCCTTCAGGTGCCTCTGTATTTAAGTTCCATTTCACCCTATGTTAGTCTTTTATGTTGCAAGATTTGTACCCAGTTGAACTGGAATCTGTCTGGGAACATTTCTGCATCCATAGAAGCATTGGGCTGAAACTCACTACAGCCTTTAAGCATATATTAAGTTTTCCTGTTAATCAAGAAGCACACTGAAAGATGGCTGATTTTAAGTTAATCTCCACAGCTGCACTCTTCCTAAGATGCATGATGTACACATACATCCTCATTAACAAAGCACGTATTTTTAAATCAGTGCAATGGGTATGAGAACCTCATAAGTTATGTGGAACTCAGTCCACCTATAGTTCCTCAGAACCATGGCAGAAATACATGTTTTAATGCCTTGAGAAGAACCAGAAAGTTTTCCTACGGGTAAAGCTGTGAGACAAAATTATTTCAGTGGTAGAACATTGAATTTGTAACACTGGGTTACTTATCCTAACATATAACCATAATTATTCGATGAATGCAAGAGCTTCAAAGTTATTTTAAATAAGCCATAAAGTGATAGAAATGCAACAGTTGATTATTTTTAACTAAGTCAGGCCCACACTGCAAGCTACGAAATGTATGTATAATATATGGACCTCCTGCTCAAGATTACTAGAAACAAGTAACACAGTACACTACCTTGTAAGAGGACAGAAGAGAAACCACAGGTCTTCTCAGTCTTGGGCCCCAAAGAAAGAAGGAATTCTGTGTGGCTTATCTAATTCCAGGAACGCAGATAATACGTATTTCCATCATTAAACAATGTCACCCTTTTGTCCACAGTCTGTGCCAACCAACACGGAAATAGTATTCTCTCAGTCTCCAATCTGGCAGTCAGTTTACACAAAAGCATGAGTGTGATCTACCTTTAAAACAAATATCCAAATCTTCTGCCTGCCCTCCAGTGCTCAAGATTTTACCTCCATCAGAGAGTGGCAGAGTCTCCAACTGAAGCAGTTACTCATCACATGGAACAACAACTAGTCCCAGCACACAACTAGTAAAAGCCTCGATGCATGAAATTACAAAATAAAAATCCAGCACAAAACACTATCTGCCAACTGGGATAGAGTTTTCTTTTAACCTCTCTGAACAAGTTCAATATCTGAAATTTTATCTCAAAGACGTCCCATGTTTTCCCAAAACCCCACTTGACTGCAATTTTCCTCCTTGCCCACCTTGTCTTATCCACAGTATACGCAAAGCTGACCTTTTTTTTTTTTGGCAATCTCTAAACTAAGGAAACCAACCAACTCTGTCTTCCCTTATTGGGATAATAATTATTTTAGATCATTTTACTCCTTTCCTCTAGATTCCTCCTAGGGACTTCCTGTGCTGTTTTCAGGATAGATACTTAAGAGGAAAAAATATTTGACATCTCCCAACAATATGGGATGAAAACCAGACCCTCAATCTCTAGAATATACCAAAAGACTGTGAGGGAAACGAGGGAAGTGTTTCATTTTGGGTCCAGCTTTTAAAGCATTACCAGTGTCAAGTTGCTCTGTTCGTCTCCTGGTACCAAAATACTACGGGGCTTTTATGTGCTGAAGCTACTGATGTCAGTACCCTAACCTGACACTACAAATCCTTATACAGCTAGAGACAAGAATACGAAAGTCACAAGGATCAACCGAAACTAGATTAATCCTTTCCCTAAAGCCACAGTAAATGCATTCATCAGTTAACATGCAAGTCCTTATTACATGTAGTCATTCGTTAGAAAGGGACTTAACTATTGTGAGTACCTACTTTAATTCCTCGCATAACGGCTGATTAAAAAAAAAAAAAAGTGACCTGAAGCTGTTAATAAGAAAAACATTCAAAATTATCCAGGAGGATTATAGGAGTTAACTGAGGCTACAGTACTTTTTCTACAGTGCACTGCTGGAGTACTTGCTTAACAAAACCAGGACAAATCCCAATTCAACAGCAGCGCGTAAAAGAAAGGAAGAGACATCAAGATATGCAAAGTATGTAAAATAGTCTCCAGCATTCTTTATGGATGTGAAAAAAATATAGTGAATTCTTCATTGCTTAGAGGGGAACATTTTTGTCTTGCCAGAGGACAGATTTCCAAAGAATGATATTTACATTTTCCTACAACCTGTAATTTTCTCATTTATCATTTGTCAGAGTCCAAAGACCTTTTACTGCACATAGGATGTTTGCATACATTTAATGATCCTTTTACCAAACAAATGTCACAGTCTGAATGAGGAAATTAGTTAATATCGCTGAAGTTGCTAATTTAACACCATTAATGTCACACTGTGAACAGCTACACAAACTACAGGGTCTTGTACCACAGCTAAGCTCTACTGGTTGCAAGTCTGTTCTTCAGCAGACAGCACCAAGAAGATAACCCATGCAAACATCACATGGAAGGAAATTCAATAAAAAATTTAAAGATTGCTTTGATTCTGTAGTTAGACTGCCAGGCAAGTGTGACTAAAGACATATCATTTTATAGAGATTTAGAGGCACTAATTGGAACTCACTTATCTACACTCTTACAGCTGCCTCCACTTTTATCAGTGTGCTAGTATTTGGAGCAGAAAAGAATCCAAGTGGATCACAGAAACCATTGCATCATGGCATTTCTAGACGTACAGCAAGATCCAACGATGTACCAAATTAATTAGATGGCAGAAGACACATTGTAGTGTTGTCTTCACTCACAACTATGCCTTTTCACCCTTCTTCATGCACAACTTAGCCAAGTTACTTCACAAAACATATTATCTAAAAAAGAAACGCTTTCTAAGAGCAAAAGCATGTAATTTTTACTCTGACCCACTGAAGTCATCTACATGCTTCCTCTGACAAAGAGAGGCTGATATAAAGAGCCAGATTCTTTAGAAAGTCCTTCAAATGCTGGTGCTGGAACATAGTGAAAAATAAAACTTGATATAAACTAAGAGGTAAATTATTTTAAACAGAGTTGATAACACATTTGTACATGGAACATGTCCAAAAATAAGGGTGGAGAAAGGGAATTGCAAAGCAATTCATTTGCAACACGAGCTGGTAACTTCAGGATGACCATCAGGCATTTTTCAATAACAGGTATTTCCCTTTATCTGGTTAGTAACAGATACATATAACATATTTTTAATTCTAAAACAAAGTTGATAATTCTAAACAACAGTCAGCAATGCAGCTGGCTTTTTATTCTCTCCCTACCCAAAAGCACGAGCTGTATATTAGTTGCAAGAACACAGGGGTGGTGAAAACGAGTGANCACAAAAAACAAAAAACCCACAAAGAAATGCTCTGGAACCAAAACACTACCAAACAGTGATAACCACGATAACCACTCAGAACTTACCTCATCAAACTTGTTTGAACTCTTATCTGACCAAGCTGGCTGAGTATCTCAACAGCGCAGAGAAAATAGTTTAAGATTTTGCCCTGTTTTACTCCCCTAAGTAGACCTATTCTAGTTTCAACTTCTGTAACACATACAAACCACAGTGAAAACTCTTGATTCAAACACATCAATATCACAGTAAGCTGACTTGGACAGCTTCTTCAGAACACTCTAAACTGAGATCCGACCCAGAGAAAGCCCATTGGGTAATATGTCTAGTTTTGTGTTAATCTTTTTCTTATCAGGTATCTTTCTCCAGAAGAGATTTTCAGTTCTCCCGAAGTAATGAATCTTTAGAAACAGTCATATTTCTAACAACTGACATTCAAGGTACACACCTGGCACAGTAAGATTTGGAAATCTGAAATTAAAAGGATTTCAAATAGCAGTATAACGGAAGAAAAAGATTCCTGATACAGCGCAATCTAGAAACAGTCTGCACATTAAAAAGCTCTTAATTTGTTGCATACATACTTAACACCACAAATTCCTCAAATACTTGAGATTTCCTGCAGTTCCTAAGATAATTTAGGCAAAAGTAACAAGTTGTACCAAGAAGAAAACTAATTTTTCAAAGTGTATCCATTTTTAAGTTCTACTGTTTGATAACAATCAATATGTATTCTTTCCCCAAACCAGTAACACAATTTCCTGGATTAAATCCTATAATGTAAACTAGATGTTACCAGAGTCATCAGAAGTGATTTTAGGATTAAAGAGTTTTATTTCCCAGATTATCTAGAAACAGAAGAAAAAGGGTACTATAGACAACCATGTACTGAAATGCCCATTTAAACACTATTAGGAGAAAAATAAAGATGACCACTTAAATTCCTTCCAGCAGCGCTCTACAAAGTCACTGGAAGTTGCAGGTGACTTACTAGAAGAGCACAAAGATTTGAGCACTCAGACTTTGCTTGAGAGGGTGGTCAGGCACGGGAACAGCATGCCCAGGGAAGTGGTGGAGCCACCATTCCTGGAGGTATTTAAGAAACATTTAGATGTGGCACTTCAGGGCATGCTCTAGTGCACGAGATTGTTGGGTTGGGTGATTTGTTTTGTAGGAGTTCTTTTGTTGGTTGTTTTGTTCAGCTGGTTGAGGGGTAGGGGGGTGTGTTGGGGATTTTTTTGGGGAGTGTTGGGTGGGTGTGGGTGTATGGTTGGACTCAATCTCTGAAGATTTTTTATCTTGTCACTATATCAAAAAAAAAAACAAAACCAACCAAACCAACAACAACAAAAAAACCCCTTCACAACCCAGTTAAAAAGTAACACTACTGTAACAATGTAACATAAACTTGTTATTACTTAACTAAGACAAAATGGTAGTAGTGGAAAAGGAAGAAAGGAAACTGAACGATAAAGTTTTGTGAAAATCAGTTGATACTAAATCCATCATTTTTCAAGAATCTACGAAGCATCTGCTGTGGTAGAAAGATCAGAACTTCAGTCCTTAGGTGTGCACAGAGCTTTACAGTTTTGATATTTCAACTTTCCTTAGAAGCAATCTTCAACTTCCAAGACCACATACTCTTACTCCTTTCACAGTCACAAAAGTAAAATGTGTTAGGTTGGGATTCTTATATTAAAGCTATAAAAACAAAATAACAAAACTGCCACCCTAAAACACACTTCTGTCCTTTTGACCTGTCTTCTCCTCCTCTACTGAATGGCAGTAACTCTGGGGCAACATGCAGGGATAACACTGCAAAGAAGGATGCACAAACAATTTCATATTTTTAGAACTTCAACTACAAAGATGATGGAATCCAGAAGAATAAGATTAAATCTATACGCAGATCTAAGAAAATCTATACAACAGGTCAAATGACCAGGACTTGCAGTCCCCAAAATCTACAAGAAGTTTTCCTTATTCAGTTTCCAGATTGTAAGTAACATCAGCTTCTGACGCATGTCAGAATCTTTAGGATCCAGTCTTCCTTGCCCACATATTACCAGAAAACGCAAGTTCTTAAGTACACTGAATCCATCTATCAGCCTGGGTAGTCATTGTTAATGACTTAGTCACTGAGATCATCAGAACCACGAGGTCACAGCAGAACCACTGTTCCCAATGCTTCCTAATTCCAGCCTTTTACAACAATCACTGCCTGTCCAAGGTCTTCAAATAAGGACAGCAATTAAATTATTTTCTTTTTAGGATCTTGAAATAAGGTGCTGCCTATTTCTAAATGGCACATGTCCCTCTGGAGCAATGAGACTTCATCCAGTATTCGGGTTTTCTTGTGAGGTATTGATATTTACATTTGTTTCCCCATCACCACAAAGTTATTACCTTCAATTTTAGAATACTGCAAAATGTTTAAACTCACTGAACTGTGAGCAGTTATCCTGATTTTTCTGTGGAAGGTGAAATAATGCTAGAAAATATAGTCAGAAATATAAAATAGCAAAGTAAAATCCAGAATAAGTTCATTGCAAGTGCACACTACATAAAATACTTCTATGTTGTTCAAAGGGGAGAAAAAAATATCACTGGTCTAATAAGACCAGGTTACAGATGCCAACATGCCACTGCATATAGTCATCATCAAATCACCATTTAGCTACGTCAGTTCATTGTGCATAAGTTTAGATAGTAAAAACACTTGATGTAGGAACTATATCTACGCTATAAAAATTTCAATATAAAGTGTTGTAAGACTAAATAAATCACACCTGCTCTATGAATCTCATTCAGCTTTAGACAGTTTCACTTCAACAAAATTTCTTAGATTCCATTGTCAGATCCTTCACATGAGTTTATTTTCTTCAGTGTCATTCTATTCTGAGCACTAAAACAAATTTCCTACCACAGTCAAAGTGCAGAAAGACAACATTATTTCAAATACCAACTGGAAATTTCACTCATCAGGGTTTGGAACGTAAGAACACTGATACACACATGCATGTATCCATACACACACACACAGATCAGTCTAGGTTACACTGTAGAACTATTGCATTCACTTTAGAAAAAAAAAAAAAAAAAGGGAATTAAAAAAAAAAAAAAAGAGGTTTACCCAAGCAAATACACAACTGTAATAACAGAGAAAACAGAAGTTTGCATTTCACTGTGATACAGATCACTGTAGCCACTAACATGCAAAGATGACATGAATCTATGCATGAAGGAACCCTGGGCAGCTGCACAATATACATTTCACATATTACTAGAGCAATAGAACTCAAGTACAAGTCTTTATAAGAGGAAAGATAAAAGTTTCTGTTTTCTGAGACATTCATACTGCCTAAAAAGCAACACTTCTTTGGATACTGCTTCTTGCTGAAGACCTCTACACTCATAGCTTCCGCATTTCTGGAAAGCATAGTTATATCTAGTATAGAGACAAGTCTGAAGTAACATTTTTATGTAATTCAGAAACATTACACATCTTCTCTCCTCCTACAGAGGTCAATCGCTCATTAGTTTAAATCCTCCCTAGTCAAACACATTATCACTGCAGAATGTCTCCCCGTGCATCATTTGGTTCCACATTCAAACCACAGAACATCTATAATTGGAAAATCCCACCATACCAGGAACCTTGCCTTGAATTCCATGTTTTGTGCTGAAAAGAGTCCAGAGTTCACCTGAGCTCCCCAATACAGATTAAAAATAAAGCTGTCCTATTTAGACAAACATTTTGAGTTTTTTCCTAAAGAGGTTTAGGAAAATTTCCCCATTCCATTTCCCCACCTTCCAAAACCAAGCAGAAGGGTTAAAGTAAAATGAAAAAAAGACAGTAGGGGAGTTAGCTTACTTTTCCAACAGCACACTTAAACATTTAATTTTCACTGTTGCAGGACATCATGAAATGCACAGATCAATCAATTCTATGAAGAGGATTGACTCAGAGGACTCTCATAATACATTTAATCAAAACAACATCCTTACATATGTCAGTTTTACTTCCACATAATGAGTAACTCAAGAGAAACACTGAATATTAGCAGGGAAAAACTACAGAGGAATATCTTTCTGTAAACTCATTAAAGTATTTGGAGACAGGGAAGGAGAGAGAAGCGTTATGTATACGGTTAGCACTACAACAATTACTCCAGCTACATCCTTTACAGAACTCTTGATTACATTACACTCGAGTGCGTAAGTTCTTAAAGAACAGCCCATGATGCTTTACATCTCTCATGCATTGAGCATAACAGCTATTGCATCGCAGACTAATTATGGAATGCAGCTGACACCTAACCAGTTAAGGGGCTTTTCACAACTACTATCTGATGGCATTAAAAAAAAAAGACATTCACCGTTCATAGCAAATGCATTATTACTTACTGCCACGGCAAAAGTGAAGAAAAATCATCTCATTTTCATCAACAATTTCCGTTTTTAATCTATGGAGCTTAACATTAGTTACAGAAAAGTGACTGCATGCATGCATTCGTTCACATGTCTGCAGGCTGGAGAAAGCAAAGGAGATGACACAGACGCTGCACCTCTGCACAGTTTCACATCCATACAAAAATCTTTAAAGGAGAACAACAACAAATGCCAAAAGAAAAAGAAAAAGCAGCAGCTAATTAGAGACTTACCTACAACTTTACCACATCTACGCCTGGGGCCCTGCAGTGCTGTTCAGCAGCCCGGCACAGGACTAGGAACCAGAAGTTTTAGCACAGCGCATGTTATTCTCCAGCGCAGGCACTGCCTCACCGGCTGACCTTGGGCAAGTCACTTCCCTGCATCTCAGCTCCCTACCTGACAGCCTCCCCTCCACAGAACGCTGAGGACAAACAGCATTTGTCCCAGTAATTATCTACCACAGGCGACTCTTCACCGGCGAAGCGGGAATAGAAGAAGGAGAGAGGGAAGGAAACAGGAGCGGGGGTTTCCTCACTTACAGGTGATAAAAATCTCCTCGACACTGATTCAGCCTCCCGCTCAGGGGAGGATCTCCCCACACACCTTCCCTGTTTCCCTACTGTACGGGTTAAACCGGAGGAGAAGCCGGCGGCTCCAGCTCGCCCGCCCGCCC